>OY783216.1:9784433-10205243 GCA_963678705.1 Panorpa germanica | reverse complement strand
GGTTACGTAGAGGTGACGAAGAGAACAGCAGCCGAGTACTCTGTCGGGCATAATCGGTACTCCGATTTTCAACTTCGTGGTGTGAGAATTCAATTTCAAAAGACGACGATGACCGCAAATCGTACTGTAATTCGCAAGGCACGCTATGAAGAAGTTGAAATACTGACAAGTAAAAAACAACAAACAGTTGACTTTAAAACTAGGGATTCTCGACCTGTTAAACAAGTATATATGTTTATATGCAAATATTATGAATTGATTATTTATCTGTCATAACAAAACGTAATAACGTAATACTTTTTGAGGTTAGTTTAATCAGGATTTTGTTCTGATACCACTGTAAAACTCTTGCATTTTGTGTATACAGTAATTAGAATTAAATTACAGTTTTCGAGATATTGCTCCTAATTAAAATAGACTGCTTATGGCCGGTAGCCTAATTTGGAAATATAAAACATAACCTAAAATATCTTGTAATAAGAAATTTACATTTCGTTGTTTTAGCATGCAAAAACAGACTAAACGTTTTCTATTTTCACTTCACTAAAACTTAATCTTGTTAACGAATTATTTTTACTGTTGGTGTATTTCACATATATTAGCAATGCAAAAATCAAGATAAGATGAGCAACTCTCTTTAGATGATCACGATGCAATGAAAGTTTAGAAAAGAACCAGATGCATTTGTGTTGCATTCTGCATATTTAATAAAAGAGAAAAACAAAATTCACAAAGCACGATTAACTTTCACGAATAAACTTCGAGTGTAGTAATTAGAAACATATTTCCTAATTGAATGTTTATTATTTTAAATCAGAGGAAACCACGTCTGCTATTGTCCATTTTATATTTTAAGAAAATATGTATTTTTTTTATATAGTAAGTAAAGAATTTATTTAATAAAACTCTAGTCCTACATCTACAATCATATAGACAGAGATGGCACCTGGAATGAGCCTAACATCTTAAGCAACAAAGATTTGGGTTGCAAAAGTATAGGCTCTGCTTAATCGAATCGAATATTAACTATTTAATCTTCCATCTTGAAAAAAATGGCTGCTTAAAAAGATTTTTAACAATATCTCCTAACCAGTGGTTCCTACGACAAAAATTGTTATCATCAATCTGATAGAAGACTCAATTTCTCACATTTTGTGCTTATAACATTTTTTGTATAAGTGATACCCGTTGTAAAATAGAGCGCTTCACTATAAATTAGTACTGATTCAAAACAACAGTGCTTTGCCCGTATTTATCAACACAAGTATTCTTAACGTTCTGCAACTATGATTTAAGTATTTTTTTTGGATAAAATTACATTTAGTTTATAGATATATTATAGAAAAATCCTATATACTCGTGTGTTTGAATAAATGAATCATTTATTAGTTCAGCCGAATCCGCAAATCATTTTATATTTAAAAATGTACAACGAAATAAATTAAGTATATGTACAGTAATTGTCAGACTTATTTAAATCTACTGATAAGATATTATGCCCATATTAATTAACACTTGTTATAACATATGACCGTGTTGGCAGACAAAGCATACTTGCTTATGTTAAATATGCAACGGATGCATAAGTAAATATCGAAGCGCTTGTGCTGATCGTTACTACATTGTTGCTAAGAGAATAATCGCAGGCTTATGTTTGAATTACTGTTTCGTATTAATTAATACAAGTAAATCACTCAATAAGTTTGTAGATTGACATATAGATGGCGCCACTATTTACAAATTGATATGATTTTTAGGTGGTACTAACCTTTAAGCGATATGTGTTAAAATTTCATGACATTCCGACTTTTAGTTTATGACTTGCAGTGGTTTTAGTGAAGTTAATTTTCGAAACAATGGAAAAATCTCAATGTTGTGTGTTGATAAAGTATTGCTTTTCATTGGGAAGAAATTTGGTGAAATTTTTTTGTCACAATATGGTAGTCCCATCAACTGTTTCGTCGCTTAGATTCTGAAAGGTGAAGTGGTTTCACTATTTCTTTAACCCTTCCATAATCATATTTTTTTTAAATTTCAATAAACATGATTTTAAAGTCTAGATATAGATTTCTAAAAATAATTGTGAAATTAATTGATGTATAAAAATATATAACAAAAAGCATTTGGCAGTGCATTTGGAACAGCGCTTCAAATTCAACAAATATAAACTACAGCGGAAGTTACATCTTTATTAAATAATGTTAATGTCTTTAAAATGAGACTAATGACAATGATTTGGATCATTATTTATTACAAGATAGAATGGTACTAGTACGTACCAGTAAATGAATTCAGAGCACAGTAGCATAGTAGCATATAGGATTATTAGTATGTTAATCTTAATATATATAAATTATTACGTGTCACTGTGTTGTTCGCTATGGACTCCTAAACTACTTAACCGATTTTAATGAAATTTGTACACCGTGTGCAGTTTGACCCAACTTGAAAGATAGGATAGCTTACATCTCAATTTATTTATCTTATTGCTAATTATTTGTCTATTAATTATCTGTATATGACATATGACATCGGGCGACGATGATGGCGACATCTGTTGACTACATTGAGTAAATATTCTGTTGAGTAAATCGAAATCTGTTGACTAGATTGAGTAAATATTCAATAGATGGCGCTACGTTAGGCACAGCAACGCGTGGCCGGGACAGCTAGTATAATTATAAACCTTAATCTCATGATGAAGTATAGTAATGCGAGACAACTCTAATACACCATACGAAAACGTAGTCGTCCCAAGTAGCTACTCTAACGTCAATACAAAAAGTGTAAGAAAATAATATAAATTAATTTGTAAAATAGCATAAGAACTGGATTGATTTACTATGAAATTGATTTATAATTTTATTTATATAGATCGTAAAATTAACAATAATAATTTCAAAAGTACAATAATATTATTCTTGAATATACATATATACATATTAATACATTAGAGAAAAAATATAAATACTGATACATAATATAAAATAATGCTCTATTTACCATACTAGTTATATATGTTTAGTTTATATTTACTTTATTGGTTGGATCTTTATACTTCAATTCAATAATATAGATACAGATGTAGATTTAATTATTAGAGCGTAGAAAGCACGACTGTGTTCAGCTATATACTTGAAGATGTAAATGAGTCTTACAAACAAAAATAGTATGTTCGTTTGTTAAAGATATTTACACAACTTTACTATGCACCATTTTATTAGTGAATAAACTATTTTATTGGATATGTTTTGCTTATGAATATATTTCTTAAAGTCTGGTTTTTACTTTTTGTAAATATCCAATAGTTGACAAAGATATAGCTATTTAAAATCTGATTTTCTTTTGAAGACACGAGACAAGTATTGAAGTGTGTTAACTAATAAGAATAGGTTCTATTTTTCTTTGTTTGCTACATTCATAATATCAAAACATAACGTTGTTGCAGTTGTAAATAAAAACTGACGTTTGACTGGTACTTTTATGCATCCCTTTTACACCCAGTTATTTAAAAGAAATTAATGATTGAAGGGTAAAAACGACTCTTTCACACAAAAAGATTATAAAATATTTAAATTAAACAACGTTCGATTTCTGCTTTAGTTTGAAAAGAAAATATTTCAAATTAACAATTTAATTTAGTTTCTTTTAACTTGCAATGTCATAAAAATTGTTATGTGTTTTCTGCAGTTATTGTCACATTTATAATAGGGGTGAACTTAGCCCTATACTAAATTAGAAAGTTTGTACCTCACAATTTGTCCCAAAAGTTTTCACATTTACTGCTGATCATGTCAACAAATAAATCTTCAATTTATTGTCTTATAACATACATAAAAATGTTATTTGATATTTTATTTACATAAAATTTATATGAGCAATGTTACTTAAATATTACGCAACATATTAATACATTTCTTTGTGTAAATGTTTACCACTATTTCACGTAATATTTACGTTTTGTGTTCAGTATGTTTATTTTAAAATAGCTTCACCAAAGTATATAGATATAAAGTTTTAAAATATGATCTACATATTCATTGATTATTAATTTGACTATATTAGATCACCCACAATATTGGTTTGGTTTATAACTTTACTTTATTATTGTTATTAATAGTGTATATAATTTATTTTTACTTTGACGTATATTTTGGTGCTGCTGCTTGCGACCAAATACTGAACTTTGAAATATTATAAGAAGAAAATGATTAATGTAATAGCAAAAGTGTATGGCATTGGTTTGACAAGAACTTGTACAATAATTTTTGAGGTTTATTAAAAAGTATTGATTAATTCATTAGCAACGTAATTCAATAAATACTGAAAGGTAAAATATATACGTGTTCCACCTACATGTAACTAATTTATATATAGCATTCTTATACCTAAAATTAAAGTCTTTAAATAGGCATATACCTTATATCACAAGTCATATACTCAACTAATAGCTCTCGCAGTTGCAATTTTAACGAGATTAGATTACACAATTCATATAATACATATTTTTGTTATCAAACAACAAAAATAAAACATAATAATGTTATAAATATTAACACAGTATAAATTTAGTAACCACAAAATCCGTTACACATAATTTCCTTGATAAAAAGTACCTCAATTGTTTGTTGTTTATCGTTAGAAACAAATGTAAAGAAGTTGTTTAAGTTCTAGTGGTTGTTCAGTGGCTCTGGTTGTCTCTTTTTATAATGTATGTACTACTCACACTTATATAAAGACGTTCGTCAACAAACACAGCCTTGAGTTTCCACTAGAACGTAAACAATGTAATATAGAGATTTGTTAGAAACATCAGAAAATGAATTTCATAGAAGTAATATAATATGTACTCACTTTCCAAACAGCGGATGCCACAAATGTGTCTGTGGATCAGCTCCCACGCCGGCTGTCATCTCATCAAGACCGACAGTAGTACTTCCTACTTCCGGTATTTCTTCATGCTTCAGAAGTCTTCGCGGGAGGTTCGGATCAATAAGATGTTGCTTCACTTTTAATTTAGGTTCCATGATCCTTTGACCCGATAGGTCCATAGGAGCACTGGTTAATGAAGGCTGTTGCATTAGGTTCGACACTTTGGGTTGGTCACCCTGCTTGGACTTATTTACAGATTCCTGAGGAATTCTTGTTGGCTGTAGCAAATTTAAAAGCGATTTACACGTTACGCGGGGTTTACTTTCCTGATGTTGTTGTTGTTGCTGTTGTTGGAGTTTTTTGTTGTTTTCACGAAGTTTTTGTTCGTTTTGATATTGCTGTTGTTGCTGTTGTAGCTGCGCATAGTTTGACGCAAAGTTCGCATGTTGTTTTCTGGCAGTGCTACTATTTGGGGACTGTTGTTGCTTTAAACTCCTCGGGGAGTGGTGTTGTTGTTGCTGCGTCCTCTGTTGACTCGGTTTGTTATTACTACTGACCATTCCGTTGTACTGGGGGATTTGGATATTTGGCATTTGTCGCATATTGGCGTAATTCTGTTGGAAACTAGGTGCATTATAATTATTCATACGTTGCTGGAATCCATGCGCAATGGGGCTCGTCCTTGCTGAGTGCAATTTATTACTACTTCCAGGAATGTTGTGAGATTTCTTGTTTGACATGTGATTCATATTCATCATGTGAGTATTCTCCATGTTATAATTGTTTTTGTATTGGACACTTTCGTTGCTGACGTTATTTACGGTGTTTTTCATCGCCCTTTGCAGGTTCGCATTGTTGTTGGCCTGCATCATCTGCTGCTGCCACATCGCTAGCTCCAGGTTGTTGTAGTCCACAGAGCCGGGCATCGGAAATTGAGGCACGAATCTGTTCTGCATTATCGGCACGTCCATTGGACAAGGGTAGTTCGCTGGGAATTGGGTGTTCAGCGCTTTAAACACGTCAGGGTTGTTACACATGGATGCAACCTCCAATTGATTCAAGTAAGGCAGCCACATCATCTGATTGAACGCAGCCGTTGTAGCGGCATCGATGTCATTCGCTAGCCCCGTACTCCGAACCGTTGTGTTCATTTGTTTTAACTTAGCCTCAAGCATTTTTTGCTGTTGATATTTTTGAACTTCATTATTTAATTTTAATTGTTCTTCATTCTTTTTACTCTTTTCTAAATTAGCTGCTGTTTTTGTAGCTTGGTGAATTTGTTTTTTAATGATAGCTTCTAATTGCGCTAATGATATAACTAATATATCAGGATCCTGTAATATTGCCGGATATGCCAACGCATCCGGTATTCGCAGTTCCGGTCGTAGTGCTAATAGTAATGGAATTTCACGAGCTGGGGCCATTAAAATACTGTTCAATCGATCTTTAGGCACTAGCAGGGGGTCTGGTACACTCCACTCGGGATTTGATATCAGCAGTTTGAGTTGGGCCAGCGCGTCCGGCTCTGTAACGGACCCGAGGATGTCCATTAGCCGACTCTCGTTCTTCTTGTTATCCACAGGCTTCTGTTGTACCGTTGTAACAGGTTGGGGTAAGCTTTGTGCCGGTAATTCCATTTTAATTCTCTTTGGTTCCGGTTCCCCTTCTCGTAATACAACAGGCGTATTTTTAGCTTCTTCAGAACAACTCACTGTAGGACTTGCAGATTTTCTACATTTTCCTAAATCCAGAGGCTCCTTTTGGGCCCTGGACGCCATATCATTGGGGGTTGTCATTTTAGCTGACGGTGAAGCTAACAAACTCTCTAGGAATAATGATTTATTTATAGATTTTAATGAATTCGCTGGGAAAATATCCGGTGAGGGAGGCACAGCCGGTATCCCACTGGGCTGAGGTGATTGAATCGTATCCGAACTTCGTGAGTTGGGCCTATTTTCGAGCGGTTTCGGTGACGGGCTTTTAATTCCACCACGTTTCGGACAACTCAAGTCTTTGGGAAGGTCATCATCACTGGCTTCATTGTCCAGTGACGTCATTTTAATGTCATCAGAAATTAAATCGGCTGACGGTTTTTTCATACACAAATCTGTAGGCTGTGAGTCATCTACGCTGTCTGAATAGTTTTTATTTTCTTTTGACATATCTAACTCGGTGGTAATATTATCCTTATATTTATTAACATTTTCATCAGACTGTACCTCCATATTATTATTCTGTTCGTAGTGGTCATCATTGGTAAACAGCTCTAAGTCATTCGAACAGTCGTCCTCTTGGAAACCTATCACATTTTGTACAGATTGTTTCGGTGAATCCAGTGACTCCCCCAGTCTGTCAATAATGTCCGACACTGGTTCATTTTCCATCATGTCGTCATCATCATCTTCATTATAGTCATCAACATTTGGCTCGTTCTTTTCTTTGAACTCTTCAGTTTGTTTACTCCGGTCATACTTGTCGACAACGTCTATCGGTATTTTCGCACACAGCTCCGGATTCGCTAATATTTTTTCGTTAAACTTATTTATAGTTTCTGTAATGTTTTCATTAAATTCGACGATTTCTACCAACTTTTCTGTATACTCCGTCATCTTATCAGGCTTCTGTAGTATCACATGGTTGTCCTCACAGCCCTTCTCAACTAGTGAGTCGAGTAAATCGACTGCATTCATTGTATCACAGACATCTAGCTCAGCCCCCGATGCTTCAATCGGTGCGTCTATGTAACTGCTCTCGTTAATCGACTCGAACAGATCCTTCGGAACGATAATATTGTGTTCGAATGAGTGCTCCTCACTGTGGAAATCATGTTCGTTTGAAGGTTTGAAAGGTGACGTCATTTTCTCACCAGGCTGGTCAAAGAAACTGTTCGTCTCAGTATCTGCCCTTGGGGTTATTGATTGATAATTATGATATGATTTGTTACAGCCCGGACTGTCCGTCCCCATGTCTATGTCCATGTCCATGTCCGTTTCTGTTCCTGTTCCGTGTTCGATTTCTTCCTGATGGTTGAACTCTAGCTCTGCCACTGCCAATAGATTGTCAAGCGCGCTACTGTGCGCAGACGCAGAGACTGGTAACTGCTCGAACACTCTGGGAGATACAGTCCGTGCCACAACCTCGTGACTGCCATCGTTCTCGTTCGAGTTGGAGCTTGAATTTGCAACGTTTTCTTGTTCTTGATGCGGTTTTGATGGTGGTGATGGTGGCGGTGGCGGTAACTCTGACACATTTTCAGTTACATCATTGTTTTGTTTTTCATCCGTACTCACTTTTTCCGGTATGGTTATCGTATGTGATGGAATGTGTGTTTCGATGTTTACAGGTAAAGTCCAAGCAGGGGATTTATTATCCTGTTCCCGTTCCTGTTCCCGTTCCCGTTCCCGTTCAGGCTCCTCTGGCTCACTAACTACGCCATCTTCTGCAGCCACATTTTGCGGACATTCAGCGACCCTTGGAGGAGATCGATTGCATTGCTCTGACGTTTCCGTTTCTGTTCGTGTCACCTGTAAAGTCTGTGTAGTCTGCGATGGCTCAGAGGCTCGACGCGTGGGCGAATGTTTACGCTTTTTTTTATGTTTGTGTTTTGACGTTCGACTATGTTTATGACGGGGCGGTTTACCTTCGTTGACACAAGTAGCTGGGGTGGGAACAGGGGTGGATAATGGAGGGCCTAGACTCTCCGTTCGAGGGATGGCACGCCATCCATGGGGTGTTTTTGTCAAGCGAATTCGATTCCGCTTGTCGTAATCCTCGCATCGCACCTCCACGATGGTAGTATCGTCCTGCTTCACCCACAAAAATATTGGATTCACTCGCGGACTCACGCACTCCGCGGATGATTCGGATTTAACACTTAACACACTGTCTTGACGGTTCACGAAACGCTCTCGCCTCCTGGAGCTGGAGCTGGACACCGCCACCGACAACGTGTCGTTGGATGCCGTAGAAGACGTCGTGGAACAGCTTATGGACCGCCGTAAATATCGTTCACTTCGGTGTTCACGTCTTCTACGATCTGATTTACGATGTTTCTGATTTAGTTTCGCGGATCGCGTTCGCCTGGTTAGCGTCGCTAGCGTCGCGCCGTGCTCGTCACGTGACCGCTCATCACAATCGATCGCTCTGTTACGCGGGGTGCGCAAGGGAGGGTTATTGCCCTCTTCTTCACTCTGCGGGTAGAGACGTTGTCTCACTCCCTCCTGTAAGACATATTCGAGGTCTCCCTCATGTTGTCCCTCTATCGGCCTTGGTGTTGAACCACGAGACCGAGACCGGTGTAACTTATCATTATATCTATGTAAAACTACTGATGGCATATTAATGTTATTATTGTCACTACTGTTATCACTGCACTGATATTCCAAATCACTTTTAGTCACTTTATTTGGTGATCCATCGGACCCTGCCCCTGCCCGCACACCGCTAGGCCGACGTATCGGAATGAGATCAGGCAACGGGGGCAATGAGTTGGATTGAGAAGTGTCATCCACTGAGCCACAGCCTCCACGGCCCCACGACGAGGCTGGGGCCGTGACCGGGACCCCTTCAACACTCATCTTAACGCTCAACGTCTCTGCTCAACTTACCACAACCGCAACTGTCACTTGTTTGCATTCCTATAGTCTCCAGGGGCCCTAAAATACACTAAATTAATCCAAATTGTTTCACACATCTGTAAATAATTGCAAGGTATCCATGTATGCAATTCAAATAGTCCACGGCATCTCAAATAATGCCTCTAACACCCACAGTATCAAGAATACACTAAGTACACCTTACACCGACGGATGCCTGGTAACCACTGAGAGAATTTCAAACGAACATTCCCGATTGTGCAACGAAGAGCAGGACCGCGGCTCGAACTGATGACGTCACGCAGGTCGTCAAACATAAATTTTCTACCAGATTAAAAGTAGCGGGGATTCTAATCCGATAGGACCACCTATATAGGATGTAACCTCACTGCAATTGGAGGGTGACTCCACCTATTTCCTTGGTTACTAGCATATTACTGGTCTCGATATTCTCCATCCTTGTGCGTAGAACCTCTTGCGGCAATGTACGTAACTAAAATGACCTTGACTCGACGTTCCACCCCACTTACTTCGTGTTTGTTATGTAATCTCAGACATACGGCATTTACTAATGTTCTGTTCTGTACTTACTTGTATTACTCTACATTTACTTGCATGCCTATGACACCACGTGACGTATGTCGCTTCTTACTGCGTACTTGAGTCACGTTACTGTTTTATCTGTGTGAGAACACTCTCCTCTCTGTTGATAGATACACTGGAGTCGACACAGACACAGATTCCTGTACAAACTGGTTGAGAGGGGTGCGGTACAAAAGCCCTCGTTACTTGAAGAGGGTCCAACCCCTTTTGTCCCTATTTAGTTACCAACACGATTAGAATGAGTGTTTGTATTTTGTTGGATTGTGCTCTTGTAACACCCGGACCCGTGGGACACCACCAGTACCACCACCACCAGCACCAGCACCAACCCACATACTTTACAGCTAATGACCAAAATAAATAACAGAATTAGACCCTAATCCAATTTCTGACAATACAACAATAACCGTGTGAGCACTTGTGATCGAATCAACGGCGCTAATATCGATAAACTCATTGCTGTTCTTAATTGAGATGCAGAGGCGCCCACGCCAGACACGTACAACCCCTATTTTACACTCATTAAATGTTGAATATTATAATCTTTATTACATTTTAATTATCTATATATTGATGCAGTTTAAATATGCATGAAAATATATAAATGTTGTAATGTAACTACATATATTAACCATTTAGATACTTTTACTATATTAGAAAATGTATCTAATGCCTGTAACTGTATCTAAATCTCTATCTGGATATAAAAGTTAAAAGCGGTACAACAAGCTTTAATGAAAGTTTATAAGAAACCTAAAGTGGAAAAAACGACACCCAGCTTTATAAAAACCAATTAGGAATAGATAGGTTGTCTGAATGAGGCCTGAGGCTTTCCAAATCGAAAACCTAATTGATTCCAGTTACAATTTACTGAGTTGACAGGCCCTAAGTCTGTGAGGCTTGTCTCTTTCCTTTATGATGCTTTGGATACAGATACAATAATAGTGAAAATGTATCTATGGTTCAAATTACGAGAGTTCGGCGGCGACTCATACTTAAAACAAGTTGTGGGGTATAAACTGCCGATATAACTAAAAAGCACTGACTCACTTATTTTTCTATAATGCATATAGAAACGAATAAGATAAAATTCATTATCGTATCATAGATTTATACCACTCTTATAACCTCTTTTAAGTATAAGTCACCGCCGAACTCTCGTGATTTGGACTATATTTACCATTATGTGATCTTTTATTTCGATTGTCTGGACCACAGTCTAAAATATACAGGACAGTAAGAAGAGGACACGGTCCCAGCAATTAAATTGTGACAGAATACAATTGAATTTTGGGTAAAACTTACAAAGTAACGGTTGTTTACTTCGAACGTAGTAAATTACGACTAGATTAATTTGAATTTACTTGACACCAAAAGATAAATACTTACTTTCCAAAACCCGGTTTAGTTTTTAGTAGCCAAAGCTTCCTGAAAGCCTAATTTGTCTCTAGTTTTCCTTAGCTATTTCTGTGAATAAGAGAATCTAAATAACATCCTTATAATTTTTCTTGCAGTTTATGGAATACTGTGGAACAGTGAGTAATACTTATTTTGTATTGCGTTGTACATAATATAATTTTGGCGACATTTGTCTTATTTGCGCAGTTGAACAACCATTTTAAATAAATGTTAGCTTTGCTATAATTAGCTGGCGAAACTGTTTTATTGATATGTTTGTTCAAAGAACGAATTTTTCAATATGGCAACGGTTTGTTGCAACAGTTTGATAATATATAATTTAATTACCAAGCAATCCTTCTCTATTTTAACTTATTGACTCTTATCTATTTAATCAGTGCACAATATTGGAACAATATTAAATACACATTGGAATAATAATGGCAGAGACAGGCCGCAAATAGATTCACCTCGTTACGTAATGTTTTTCACCAGTATACTTTATGTAATATTTACCGTTTGTGTTTAACGAATTAATACAATACACATAAATAAATGCAAAACTTCGAATGATAATTGATAATATAGAGAAATATTTGTTGAATGTGAAGACAGTAGCGGGTACTGGATGTGCGGAGTCCGGTATGTGCTTTGGAATTATAATTGGACGACGAGGAGGATAGAAGTTCGGTAGTCAGCTTGGTGCCCATCTTCCACAGCTAAGACACAGGGCTGCAGAAGTGTCTGTAAGACAAAAGGATCACTTTATGCAGCTAGAGCTGCAGCTGAACGTTCTGTTTAACGTAATTAAATTCAATATTTAAACTATTTGACCGCAGCGTTAAATAATTTCTAACTTAAATGATGTACAGTCTGAGAAAACAAATTCAGAATTGAAACTGGATGCAACAAACTGACTTAAAAGTTGGTTAATACATTTTTTCGACTAATTTTGTATGCTGTGGCGACTCATACTTAGAACAAGTGGCACTGACTTACTTATTTTTCTATAATGTATCTAGAAACGAATAAGATGAAATTCATTATCGTATTATAGATTTATACCGCTCTTGTAACCTCTTTTAAGTATAAGTAGCCGCCGAACTACCGTGATTTGAACTATACCAGCCTCAGTTTTAATAATTTAAGATTTTATCATGAAAAAATGGCGACCAGAAACGGGTTTCTTACTATATCTTCTTACCAGTAGGTCCTGAGATAACAATACTTATTATCAGTATAATAGAGGACTTAATTTTCTATAAATTATGTGTAAACATTATTTCAGCTTCACTGAAAGTTATTAATGATTTAAAAAACAAGCAACTTATAATAAATTCAATGCCTAAAGTTGTTTCTGTTAAAAATGAATTAAAAAAACAAATGACATACAGACAAGTACTTCCATTATCAATATTTGAAATCATAAATTAATAATGTTTAACCTCAAAAGCATCTAAATATATCACAGGCAATCTCATAAATATTTCACCTTCGTTGTCGTATGCGACAGGCGTATAACACAACATTGATACGGTGTAGGTATGTTAAAGCAGGGGTGGACAAGCACTCAGTGTTAGGGCACTTATAAACTGGTAAAACTGGCGCCTAAACGATGCTATTAACACCTTCGTACGTTGGACGCATGAACGCCGTGTCGTCGATGCTGGAACTAAGTGTGTCCAACATTCATGCGGTTTTTTTACCCGCGTCAAAGGGATTTTTCTACCCCCACAATGATTCACATGGCATGCACTGCTACACGAATCATCCAACAAAGGAAGGTTTTAAATTTGAAAGTTTCTTTATTTACTTGAAAGTTTTTGTTAAACAGTGTCAGTGTCAATAATATCAACAAATTAATATTATTATTATTTATAGTAATGTTTTTAAATAAATTACATATCATTGTGCTTAATTACATACTATCTATCCTTTTTTATTTCTTCCTAAAGTAAAAAGGAATATACAAACAAAACATATAAATTGATACCCCTACTGCTTATCTCTTCCTGCTACTCCTGCCCGTGCTACTCTCACTGCCCTTCCTTCTCTCTATCTCCACACAATCTTCTTTTCACTTTTTACACTTTAGAGCTCACTCAGGAAGCGGATACGGATCCTGTTCTATTCCTACGAGTTTTAACGACACTTCCCTGAGTTTCTTAGCGCTGGTTTCATCAAGGGCAGTTGCTCCAGGAGCGGTTACTTTACTATCACTTTCTATTTCCAAAAGTACTTTTGTGCTTCTTCTTCTCTTGACCCTCTCCCTTCATTTTCTCTAGTCCTCCTTCATTCTCATCGTTTCCTCACCTCTTGTCTTCTTTGTCTCTCGTCTTTTTGCCACTTCAGATTAAAATCACTTCTGCTCTGGCGTTACTTTTCTTTCCTCGTTCCTTTTCTCTATTTCCGCCATCCATCTCTTCTCTTCACTGCCTCCCTTTAATAACTGCATAATATTCTTCTGGCTCATTACTTTTTTCTGACATGAAAACTTAATGTGCTCCAATGTTTTAAACTTCATTCTCCGCACACTCTGTCATCTGTATCTCTTTCCGAATCTAAATCTGGCAATGTTATAACAAATTAATAAAATAAATAAATCATTCGGTTCAAACATTCGTTCCATCGTGTAGCAGGGATATAAGCCAAACGTTGGCCATACCTGCTCTAAATCGTATCGCATCGCGTGAACAAACCGTTACTGAAGTAGTACGTAAATATATTCATGCTTTAGAAATACATAAAATGAAGTTTACATAAATTTATGTTTATGAGTCTCATTGCACGAAGGGCGTTTAGTGTGTGGTGTAGGGAGTGGGGTACAGAGGGGTGCTCTGAGACTTGAGACACACTTGGTTACTTTACATCATATTTATTATTAATAAATCTAACTGTACAAATAAATTATTCGTGTTAATTCATTATCTTCCAACTTTCCTTTGCTTCTCTATAACCACTGCTCTTTATATTTGTTTTGAATTTCAATAATCGACTCTATATTCGTCACCCTAGATCTGCATTAGTGGGCGACGAGTTATTTACAGCTCCTATTTGGATTATTGTGTCATATTGACTCATTTGAGGAATGTTCTGGCAGCTGCAGAGGCACATTACAGACTGCAGACTACAGTTCTATTTTATTAGTGTTATTTATTTATTTTTGAGTCTCTCACGACTCTATTTATAGTCGTATTTGATATCAACCTGATTAAAATCATAGAGTAATTAATGTAATGTGAAGGTTGATCATCGCACTGGTTTGGGTCATTCTAAGTGTAACCTATTTAAGGCCGTTTCAGTTACTTTAATATCTGTTTGAAGTACATCGGTTCAAATAATTTAATCAGAAATATCTAATAAACTTTTATATCTTATTCATCTTCATGGATTTGACCTGATTGCTATTCTATTCTAATGCTTGTGTCGTCTTAAGTAAGTATTCACGATAGCGTAGAAATAAAACAAAATAACAGAGAAAGCTTTTCAAGAAAATACTGGCACTAACAGTGTTAAAAAATGGAGAATTTAAAAAAAAAACCTTTAAACTGACGATATCTCGAAACTATGCGACTTTTACTAACGTAACACCCTGTATAATATAATACTTGTATATTCTTAAAAACAACTACACTTATCTTTTTCTGGAACTGATTCAATAGTTTCATGAAATATAAAACATTTAATTAGCCATTATCTATTATCGTTTCTAACAATGCTCAATTCACATGTATTTGCATAAATATTTTATTTCAGAATATTTACAAAACAATGTCAACGCCATTACCCACCGATCAAGAACAATGACACGTTAGTGCTAGTCTGTAAAGGTAAGCATCCACATTTCAGCATGGAAAACAGCCACGCATTTGATTTTTTTCAATTTGTTGACTTCTCCTTCGCTTCTCTTCTCTCCTACTCACATATTAAATCGAATGCGTTGACTGCTTTCCATGCTGAATTGTGGACGTTTACCTTTACAATTTATATGATACCTATCATGCTCGTGTAATAATACCGCTGATTGTAATTGAAGAACATCTAAGAACACTATGCGAAAGGCAACTGAGTCTTATGTTACTAGAGCATTAAGCCAGCGTACGATTCAAATTTATTGACAACTGCATAGCAACATCTAAATGAAAATTGGAATATTATATCTTAATATATAAAAGAAAGACGGGTTTGTTGCAACACTTATAACTCGAGATCTGCTGAACCAATATTCATGGTTATTGATTCGTTGGATTTGTCTCCGCCCCGAATAGCATAATACATCTTAAAAACAATGAAAATATATAAAGCAAAGACGGGTTTGTTACAACCTTACAATAGCATAATACATCTTAAAAACAATGAAAATTCGAAATTTAAAAAACTCGACAATGAAAACTCGATACTTAATCATTTCAATAAATGCTGATTTGTTTATTTCATGTCAAACATTTGTTGTCATGACAACGGTTCAGAAATTTATTTTTTGTAAAATGTGTCGAAAGTTCAGGTACTGTTATATTTGTTTCTTTTAGACATTAATTTGTGTAAATTATTTATTAATTATTTAATTTTTAATTTCAGAAAATAATACCTAAGATTTATTGTACAGGTTAACAAAAGTGTAAATGTCTTTTTATAGGTTATCTATAACTATAATTTTTCTTGATAAGCTATTCATATGTAGTGCTTATATACTCTTTGAGCTATTGTCTATGTCTCGAAAGTGGTTTTTTGTGGTTTTATGCGAGTGCACATTCAGTATTAATATTAATAACTATGCCGCGTCCTAGAAGATCTAATCTTTCCCAGCGGAGCCGTAATGCAATTAGGCAACGGAATATCGCGAGTCAATTATCTGATGAAGAACGAGAAATTGCACGAGAAGAGCACCGCGTTAGTATGGAGCAAAGAAGGGCCTTAATTCGTGCTTCTCAAACACAAGAGCAAAGAGAGGTAGCCCGTGAAACGGCTAGGTTAGAAACGAGAAATCGTCGAGCTTATCGTACAGATGAACAGAGGAATAATCTTCGAAGTGCAAGAAGAAATGGTTCAAGTATTGATTTGAATCGAGCAGCGTTTCTATATGATTGCACCATCGACTACAGCTTGCATCGTTTAGTTTGCATTGGTCCAATGGACGTTGTTTGCCAGCATTGTGGAGCATTGAGGTTTGCTGGTGAAACGCCTGGTTTGTGCTGCCTTAGTGGTAAAGTGAAATTGCCATCATTGGTCCCGCCACCAGAGCCATTGTGCTCCCTGCTTTATGGCGAAACACTAGAATCACGACATTTTCTAGCGAACACTTAAAAATACAATGTCTGTTTCCAAATGACTTCATTTGGGGCGGAAATTATCGAAGAACACGGATATAATCCGACATTTAAGGTAATTTACGTTAATTTCTGTATTTGTCTCTGAAATAAAAATGGCATGTTATTATTTGAAAAAAAAAAGTGTTCGTAAAAAAAGTGTTTGTAAATCTAACTATAATTATGGCTTTGACTTTACAGATTCAATGCCAGATTTGCCATCGCATTGGATCATTGCAACCTATAGAAGATGCACAGCATAAATTCTTGCAAATATACTTCATGGGCAATATGGAAGAACAACTTGACCGGCGTCAAGGGATCAACACAGCTACGAAAAGAGCAATTCTCCAAGATTTGCAGCAAATGCTTCATGAACATCATGCATTGGTCAGGCTGTTCAAGACTGCTTTAGAGCGCATGCCAAGTGATGACTATAAAGTTGTGATCAGAGTAGATAAAAGACCAGCTGGAACACATGAACGCACATTTAATGCTCCAACAATCGATGAAGTGGCAATCCTGATTGTTAGTGAAAACTTGGAAACACGTGATATTGTACTTACACGACGCAATACTGTGCAACTACAAAGAATATATGAAACACACCGTTCATATGACGCGTTACAATACCCGCTGATGTTTTGGCAAGGAGACGATGGATATCACTTTCATATAAAAATGATTAATCCATTGAATGGTAAGATCAATATTGTTGTTTTCATTTAAACTTGATATACATTTTATTCTGTTTGCTTTTAGTACCCAAAAAAAGTTGTAATTTCTAATTTAGTAGAGAGTAGCTGTAAGAGTCGTTAACCTATTAGGGGTTCTAAAATACAATTTTTACTGCATTTGTTCCAGGTGAGGAAACTACCAAGAAGGTTAGTTCAATGAATTATTACGCATATCGTTTGATGCTTCGTGAAAATTCTGACAATTATTTGTTGCGATTTCGTCGACTGCTTCAACAATATTGCGTTGACATGTACGTTAAAATCGAAACGGAGCGCCTGACTTTCATTCGGTTGAATCAAGTTAAATTGCGTTCAGAAGAGTATATTCATTTACGCGATGCAATTAGCACAGAAGGCAAAAAATTCGGTCACTAATGAATTACATTGTTAAGCAACACGTCTTTGGGAATACTTGATGCTGGATGTATTCAATCGAATGGCAAAAACGAGGCCTACCGCAAGCTCACATTCTAATTTGGTTAGTCGAAAGAATTCGGTCAGATCAAATAGATGACATCATATGTGCGGAGATTCCTGCTCCTGAAACCGATCCAGACCTACATGATGTTGTAATCACGAATATGATTCATGGACCGTGTGGCACTATCAACCGCCAATCACCGTGCATGGTCGACGGCAAGTGTTCCAAACGGTATCCACGAAAATTGAAGGTAGAGACCATTACAGGCAACGATGGTTATCCATTGTATCGGCGTCGATCGCCCGATGATATTGGTAGAACTATCACAACTAAAGTGAAAGGAAACGATTTCGTAGTTGACAACAGTTGGATTGTTCCATATTCACCACTTCTTTCCAAAACATTCAAGGCACATTGTAATGTTGAGTATTGCAATTCGGTCAAGTCAATTAAATACATTTGCAAATATGTCACGAAAGGGAGCGACATGGCGGTTTTTGGTATCCAAACATCCAATATCAACGATGAAATCACGCGCTATCAAGTCGGTAGATATGTGAACTGCAATGAAGCAATTTGGCGTATATTTTCATTCCCTATTCACGAACGTCATCCCACTGTTGTACATTTGGGGGTCCATCTAGAGAACGGTCAGAGAGTATATTTCACAGCGTCGAATGCTGCTCAACGTGCCGAAACACCTCCAGCGACAACACTGACCAGTTTCTTTGCGATTTGTCAAAGCGAACCGTTCGCACGAACTTTGCTTTACTCAGAAATGCCACGTTATTACACTTGGAACGCTACATCGAAGAAATTTCAATGTCGGAAGCAAGGCGATGCAGTTAATGGTTATCCAGATATGCGTTCTACTGATGCTCTTGGTCGTATTTACACAGTTCATCCGAAGAATGATGAATGTTTCAATTTGCGGTTGTTGCTGGTACATGTTCGAAAGCCAACATCATTTGAATCACTACGAACTGTTAATGGTATAGTGTGCCCCACATTTCGTGCAGCATGTCAAGAGCTGAATTTGCTTGAAAACGATACTCATTTTGACACGACAATCGCTGAAGCAATTATTTCTGCATCTCCAAGTCAGATACGCACATTATTTGCTATCATCATTTCTACATGCTTCCCATCGAACCCACGTGACCTATGGAACAAATACAAAGATAACATGTCTGAAGATATTTTACATCGAATTCGCGTCAGCTCAAGAAATTCCGATCTTGAGGTAAATGAGCAGATGCATAACCAGACTTTGCTCTTGATCGAAGATATGTGTTACCTCATGTGCGGCAGTTTGTTAGTTAGGTTAGGAATGCCAGCGCCAGATCGCGGAATGAATGACGCATTTAATAGAGAATTGGAACGTGAACGTGAATATGATCCACATGAACTAATCCAATCAGTCCAAACAAATGTACATCTGTTGAATCCTAAGCTTATTTTTTTTGGATGCCCCCGGTGGAACTGGGAAGACATTCCTCATGTCATTGATTTTGGCCACTGTACGTGCGAGATCCGAAATTGCGGTAGCAATTGCTTCTTCTGGAATAGCGGCCACATTGTTAGACGGATGCCGTACGGCTCACTCAGCGTTAAAATTGCCATTAAACCTTCAAACTACTGAACAACCGACATGTAACATTTCGAAACACTCCGCAATGGCCAAAGTTTTAGTAGCATCAAAAATCATCATATGGGACGAATGCACAATGGCGCACAAACGCGCATTGGAAGCGCTAGACCGAACATTAAAAGATCTGCGCAATGACTCGAGATGTTTTGGTGGTGCAATGATTTTATTATCTGGCGATTTCCGACAAACACTACCAGTCATTCCAAGATCTACTGCTGCCGACGAAATAAACGCTTGCCTCAAAGCATCAAATCTGTGGCGATATGTAAAGAAACTTCAACTGTCTGTAAATATGAGAGTTGAATTGTTGAACGATCTATCTGCTGATGATTTCTCGAAGCAATTGCTGACTATCGGTAATGGCCGTGTACCTGTTGACAAATCGAGCGGTTTGATTTCATTTCCTCCAAATGTTTGCAATTTTGTATCATCAAAAGATGAGCTTATCAACAAAGTATTCCCGGATATCATTGCTAACCACAAAAATACTAAATGGTTAAGTGAGCGAGTAATTTTGGCCGCTAAAAATAAAGATGTAGATGACCTCAATTTTATAATTCAAAATCAAATCGTAGGTACTCTGTATTCATTCAAATCTATCGACTGTGTAACAAACGAAGAAGAAGCCACTAATTATCCAAGTGAATTTTTAAACTCCTTGGATGTGCCTGGTATACCACAGCACAATTTAAAACTTAAGGTTGGCTCGGTAGTCATCATGCTTAGAAATTTAAACCAACCAAAACTGTGCAATGGAACGCGTTTGGTGATAAAAAAAACTGATGAGCAATGTGATTCACGCGTCGATACTTAAAGGAAAATTTAAAGATGAGGAAGTTCTTATTCCAAGGATTCCGATGATCCCAACGGATATGCCATTTGAGTTTAAACGAATTCAATTCCCGATTCGTCTTGCCTTCGCCATGACGATCAACAAATCACAGGGCCAATCCTTGACTATTTGTGGCCTCAATCTAGAAAATGCATGTTTTTCTCATGGTCAATTGTACGTGGCATGCTCACGTGTCGGCAAACCATCCGCTTTATTTGTTCTTGCGCCTGACCAAAAAACAAAGAATGTCGTTTACCACAAGGTGCTTGAATGAAAATCCCATTAATGAATTAATCCGAGTGTATTCCAATCTGCACAACATAGTTTTCAATCATTTTTTTCTGACATGAGTTTGAATTACTTAATTATTATTATTTTTTTAATTTTTATTCTCATTCTGTATGTTTTCATCATCATTCATCATAATAAAATACTTTTATGTTTCTATCTATATTAATAAATATTATTTTGTATCATTGTATTACGTTCATCAAAGCCTAAATTAGTTCAGCTAAAAGGTAACACGACATTCATTGACTGTTAGGCGGTACGAAGTTCGCCGGGTCAGCTAGTATTTTTATATTACATATTTTTTCAATTGATACAATTGCGCACTCAAATGAAATTATCTTATCATAAATTTTAGTTGAACAAAATTTTGTGAAAAATCGTCTTTTGAAAAAGCGTGTACTGTCAGTGGATTACGACCAGTACGTTATAAAGCTTCTCCTAAAACTTTCTTCGCTCAATTTGCGAAGGCTGTCCGTTTAAAATTAAATGTGATCTTTTCCCCGCGCCCGCGTATCCCTTATTATCTACTTGTATTAGGTGTAGATCCCATAGGGAAGAAATTCTATGATTTCATTAAGATGGTATGATACTTTTAAAGATTATTAAATACCACGTCTTGACTTCAAGTTAGTATATTCAGCAAATATCTAATCAAATACATTCTTAGTTAAAACTCGGATTTTTGCTTTGAAGGCATGACCTTCTGGTTTCTCACGATCCTCTAATAATAACTCTCCGGACCGTCGAGCTGACTAGCTTGGTGCCCAGTGTTCGACGTCCAGCCTGGTGAGTGCCCCAGACAGAGATCGAGTGGTTTAGCTATGGATGGAGACGACGAGAGAAGTATATTTATCAAATTGAATGACCCATAGTCTTAAAATAGCCTACTTCCTCAATAACGCCAACAGTACAGTGCGGATGGAAAATGACCCAAACAGGAAAATAATATACCTACCTTAGATTATATATTGTATTCTATAGATGTACCTTTTTTATAAAAACGCGGCTTAAACTATACAGTACATATAAATAAAATTTTAAGGATCAATTTACTGATAGCCTAATATCTTGAAGTGGGTAGAATAATGCGGTAGAAATTATTTTAGTCATTTATCATTGTCACAAAGAATAGCTGCCTCAATTCTATTCATTGTTTGAGCGTGAGTTGTAAAATAGTAGCATCTAGCAAAGACTACTGGAACTACTTATGTAAGTGAGCAACAAATCCGAGTTTCAGTTCAACGAACAGAAACGAAACTGAAGTTACTCGAACCGAACACGGCCACTCGAAGTCACAAATGATTGAATTATAATTTACATGCAAATAACAAATGTCAAAGGTCATTGGTCGATTATTTTTGTGAATAGACAGGAACAGCTAGCAGTGAACAAAACAGGAGTCATTGTTTGTTAAATAGAATACCCGTATCTTTGAATAAATTACTTGGGTCAAAGATTATGTCTTTGTTACATTTCTGGGTTTATACGACACATTTATTTTAGGCTTCTTATTTGTATCATAGTATTTATGCAGTGTTGCATATACGCATACACACAGAATAGTGTCAAGGCTAAGATCACCATCTAGTAAACATTTTAAGTCAAGAAATCAAAGAAAACCTAAGAAGGAATATTCAAAAAACAATATTTCTCTTTCTAACATCATACAAACATTTATTTTAGTAGAGATAATAGAAAAAGAAACAAGATATATCTGTCTCTGTTACACTTTAATAGTTTATTTGCAACTTCATTCTATACTGGTACGGTAGTGAGGCCAGGTGAAGTGATTTTGTCATTTCCTTGAACAAGTAAAATCAAATTGAATTGTTTCATAACAAACTAATCATACGCATCTTTAATAATGATGTCAAAGTGATTACTGGTAAGGATCAGAGGCGGTATTAGGGGGTGGCAAACAGGGCAACCGCCCGGGGCCTCGCACCCTCACGGAACAACCCAAGTAGAAAAATTCATTATTATAAATGTATTTGAATCTCGCGCCTCGCTCTTTAGAAATCCCACTAGAATCACTGCGTATATCTTTTAAGGCATTCATGTACCTTAGGTTTTCATCATTAATATTTGTCGTTTTTGTGCTTGTTAACTATTATAAATCTTCCAATATAAAATTTTATTTCTCGTCAATTATCATCAAAAATACTTACTTTCAATTTACATAAATTACACAAAGAACAACTTCCTTGCCACTCCGGGTCCTCGCAAAGTTTTACCAACCGGGGCCTAGCAATGGCTAAGGATGTTTAACAACATAAAAAGTTAAAACCATCTTATGGGTCTAATTTCATTCTTGCGATTTTTCTCTCAAAGCTAACCAACGTTCTGTTTGACCAACTGAAGTTTATAATGACCAAACCAAAGTCTCATATAACTTTCTCAGTGATTGTAGAGAGATCAATTAAAAACAATCGTGAGCCAAACATAATCAGTTTATTCAATGCGTTGGCTGCTTTCCGTGCTAGCCTGTGTACACTTATCTTAATATATATAAATTACGTGTCACTGTGTTGTCCGCGATGGACTCCTAAACTACTTAACCGATTTTAATCAAATTTGTACACCGTGTGCAGTTTGGTCCAACTTGAAAGATAGGATAGCTTAAATCTCAATTTATTTATCTTATTGCTAATTATTTGTCTATTAATTATCTGTATATGACATATGACATCGGGCGACGATGATGGCGACATCTGTTGACTAGATTGAGTAAATATTCTGTTGAGTAAATCGAAATCTGTTGACTAGATTGAGTAAATATTCAATAGATGGCGCTATGTAATGTAATATGACAAAAACGTTAGGCACAGCAACGCGTGGCCGGGACAGCTAGTTATATTATATTTTCTACTAATAACACACGCCTATGAGGCTCAGAATTAGAAATATCTCCATATGAGGTCCACATAATAATTGAATGAATAAATTCACTTTCATGTGCGCATTTCGCCGAATCGTTTGAACCCCTGGGATCACCACCGCTATGAAGGTGCCCCAGACCTTGCACTTGACATTTTAATTTATTACTCCTCGTCTGTGAATCAATTTAATATCATGGCTTCATTTTAAAACATAAAAGGGTTCAAAACACAACAACAACATACCTTGTTCAGTTGTCAGCTGATGAACTGCACTGATAGTAGTCCAGTAGCCTGAAATTGAATGATCCGGTGTCCTCCCCTCCACCCCTTACATCGTGTACCATCACCAGGTTAGGATTGACACTTCAAACTAGTTATCGAACCATCTATATTGTGTGAGTCAAATGAAAAATGTCCAAATGACACTGAGAAGAAGTTTAGAGCTATGTAAAGTGGTTTTGTTTTATATCTTTTGTGATTCAACTTTGTAAGCAATTCCCACTGTATTGCTAGTTCCTATTGCTATTCATAATCTTCAAAATCAATATAAAAATTACAATACATATTTTTAATTATCAGAATGTTAATCCACACATCTATACGAATATTAACAAATCGAAAGACTTTAAATTACGTATAAACCATTAGACGATGTAAAAGTCTCTTTGTATCATAATAAATAAACTGGTAGAGTGGTCTGTGTTTTGATAAAACCGTCATGTTCCTGTCGATCTATTTTCTCTTTCAATCAATTTTCATTTGGAGCATGTCATTTGTATAAGTTTGTGACAGAGGTGGTGCACCTGCAAACTTATCGATTTTTTTGCGACACAATTTCTCTCATTTTCTAAATTTTTAGTTGTATTAAAGTTGCCTTCAGTGAAGGGAAGAGGTGGATGGCGGAGATAGAGAAAAGGAACGAAGAAAGAGAAGGAACGGCAGAGTAGAAGTGATTTTAATAAGAAGTGATGTCTAATAAAACCAAGCGAACATCTAGTTACCATTCCAAACCACAATGTGTTGTAGAGGGAATATTTTTCCTAGTATCAACGCAATGGTCGGACAAAAGAAACAGAGTGATAGACGTAAAAGGCGGGAGAGGTGAAAATGAAGACAGAAGGGAAGAAGTATAGTGAAAATATAATAGAGGGTTTGTCGAGAGGAGACAAAGAAGACAAAAGGTGAAGAAACGGTGAGAATGAAGGAGGACTAGGGAAAATGAAGGGAGAGGGTCAAGAGAAGAAGAAGCAGAAAGTACTTTTGGAAATACAAAGGTCTAGAATAGTTTAAGTTTAGTTTTAATTTGAAGTTGTTGTGTTGAACCGAACTCTCGTAATTTGAACTATATCTCATAATTGTAATGTTAGCAACCCCTGCACGCTAACAATTCTACATATACTGTATGTGTAGAATCACATGTGCAGTGGCTGTGTTCACCTACAAAACACCGAGTGGTTTGGTTGACAGCCTTGATATTATAATCCACGTCAGCCAACTTAATAATAAATGGTGGGAGAGGGATACTCCACACGCGGTCCACCGTATAAGTACAACTTACATGCAGTAAACCTATAAATACTTAATGTAATATATAATTACCCCTATTACATTCGGTTTAAATCTAATAAAATGAGGTGATATTAGAAACAAACAAATAATATTAAATGTATAATATTATAATTATGTAATAAGGGTAGAATACTCCCCTTTTAACTTTTGACATTTATATATTTCTTAAATACCGATTTATATATAATTCTGTATTAAATTTAGTAATTAGAAATGATTCCAACTTCTTTCTGACTTCTCTCCCCCTCTCCTTTTGATGTGTCTTATCTCACAATGTAGATTTTTTCTTAGTTGTCAAAAAATATTTATTATTTTTAATTAGACCCAGTCAAGTTTCTAATAGCTAGAGATGCATTCGCATCGACACCAAAATGAGTAGCGCAGTAGTTTCACAGTACACTTTTCTAAGGACAGGAAAACAATACGGTGAAAGTTTGAAACACCATCCAGGGGCGGCCTTAGGGGGTGGCAAGCAGGGCAACAACCCAAGTAGAAAACTTCATTACTATATATATATGAATCTTGCGCCACTCTCTTTAGAAATCCCACTAGAATCACTGCGTATATCTTTTAAGGCATTCATGTGCCTTAGTTTATCATCATTAATATTTGTCGTCTTTGTGCTTGGTAACTTTTATAAAACTTCCAATATAAAATTTTATTTCTTGTCAATTATCATCAAAAATACTTACTTACAATTTACATAAATTATACAAAGAATCGCAAAGATCTGTTGCTCTGTGCCTCGCAATGACTAATGCCACCCCTGTCACCATCTCCCATTTACAATATTATAATAAAAAGAAAGAAAGAAACATAATAATAATATATGTCCTTACATTTTCCGTTTAGCGGGATTAATATTAAATAAAGTTACTGTGTTAGGAAGTACGTATAAAATAAATAATAGAGTTTAACAGACTTTAAAATGATACACTGGGAAATTGAAGGAAAATTGTTACAACCCCTTGCATGTATTTTATGCACATGTTTCATATAAAACTTATTTCTCTCTCGTTGGAAGGAATATAGCTAAATCAGATATAAATATGTAGTTAACAGAGAATAGTGACCCCCACGTGTCCGTTGTTTTTATTATGTGGTACATAGTTATATCTGACATCACCCGCACCGCATCGTCTGCAAACGACGGACAGAATTATTGTAACAATAAATCCGCATCTGCGACATTTCCCACATAAATAACCTGGGACGGTATGTCCTCTGTTCTCTGTCGATGCGGTATAACGATGATGACAGTGACAGTGACCAGGTATCAGTCTTCATACCTGGATTATACCATCCTGAAGATGTTAGCCGCATTCTTTATACCCTGTCCCATGACATATGAGGTCTTCCATTAATAATAGCTTCATATATTGTATAACGACGAACCCCTCTTCCCATTCCATCAATCATTGATACAATTTTATGAGGACTGGATCACTTTATTAATCTATTATTATTTTATATACAGAATCGAATCAGACAATGTGTCTATTTTCGTTTGAATATCATTCTAATATTGAAAACGATATTTTAACTTTTTAGGCTTATTATTACACTTATTCTACATAGAAATAAATCTTTTTTGAAATTTGAAAATATTGTTGAATATGTTAATTGATTTGTTAGATGATTTTGGCTCTTCTATTTTTCTGAAAAATAAAAACTTAGAAAATTGTTAATTAGTATGAGTACAGTTATGGTCGGAATTAGAGAGAAAGAAAAGTATTGAAAATTGACAAAATGGCGCGCTATTTAAATTGAAATTCTAAAAACTGGGTTTTTTTTACCTGTTATTTAATGAAAAAAATACGAAATTATTGAAATAAAAAAGTGATTCTAGTTCCAACGATAGCTATTGATGTTGTGAAGAACATATTAAAATTTTAGACGATTCGATTGAATAGGCTATTTGAAGCGATAAGGCTATATCCTTACAAGAATTTAAGGGTATATTCTTAAAAGACTATACTTTCCAAATATCAATAAAAATAAATATCGATTTTTTGAAAATTGTAGAACACGGATTCCCTCCCCCTCTCCTCCTCACACCCGTTTCTTTCTTTTCCTTAAATATATACAGTAAACTTATGCTATGTAATATTAAATTTTATGTTTTGTAAAAAACATGTTCGCAAAATATTTTATTGATTAATGATTTATCATACGATGACTATTAATATCTCAATAAAATTTTAATAACTCTTTAGCATAAAGCATAAAAAAATCGAATATAAAATATGTAGCAACTAGTCTATTCGTAATTACATTTAATTACCAGTAATTAAATGAATTGCCTTAACAAACAAATCGGCTTGTGCAAAACAAGGAGGTCAATGAACTATTTCGTCACGTCGCCCCCCACCACCCCGCGCCATGCTCTAAACACGTACACGAGTTTCTACTTAATTTTGTTAATTTGACTTCCGCTGTTCCGAGGACGTTGCCAAATCCATTTCACCTTAATCCGTTTACTGCTTGTTAGCTGCATTAGCTGAATTAGCACAGCCCGGTTCAAATGAAATTCAAACTTGACATGATGATTTCGTTCAATATTTTAAACAGGCGTGACGAAATATTGCAGGAAGAAATCGCACAATAAATAAAATTGACAATATGATATATCCAGCTACGGGTTTTAATATCGTTAACATTTCTGTAGTCAGGGGCGGCATTAGCCATTGCGAGGCCCTCTGCAAAATTTTATATTGGAAGTTTTATAAAAGTTAACAAGCACAAAGACGACAAATATTAATGATGATAAACTAAGGTACATGAATGTCTTAAAAGATATACGCAGTGATTCTAGGCAAGAAGGTTAAAAAAAAAGAATAATAAAGATGCTAGAATATGTATCGCAATATTATTTTCTAGCGTCACTTTTTCCTTTTAAATAATTAAGCGTTATTTCTCAATTTCTGTATTACAAATAGTACTCCCTCCGTGATATAACTGTCTCTCTCTCTCTCTTTAACTATTCCTTTTGGATTCACATGTGAATCCTCCGCTACATACAACATCTACCTTCTAAGAGACAAAGAGGTGCTTTGTTTGTCGAAATGTGCTGCAACAAAACACAATATAATTTAGTGACATATCATATCGTCGTCAGGACAGGAAACAATAGGCACAAAAGCAGGGGAAAGGGGACAGGGATTGAGTCACGCGTCAGACTGAATTATTAAACAGTTTTCACAAAGTTTGTTTTCATTTTCACAAGTGTAGTCGTTTGCGTTTAACGACACACCCGCCAAGGGAAAGTGGATGTTATACTTTTAATTATATATTTTTTGTTAACGTGTTTTATAAAATGATATCATTAGTACACCATCTAAAGTATCGTCCACACCGCTGTTAGAAGAAACTTGTGTTTATGTGTGTAAATTTTAGAGTCACTGCGCCATCATATTGAAGATGCGCATGACTTTTTTGTCATGAAAGAGTTTATTTACAGTTCAGTAGAAATGTCTGTTTTATCGGCTACAAATGGCGAAATCATTCCACCTGTCGGAATATAAATGAAGATAAAGTTGATGCGAACTATAATTGAAGTGCGATAGTGATAGAAACGTCACAAAACAGGACACTTCACCAAATTGTTTACTGGGTTGAAACACACATAGTATTTCTCATAATACAGCCAAACGTGTTTTGTTATGAAATACCAGAAAATGTAATAGCGAGTACATATTCTCCTGTTACATTTATTTCCACTTTACTTGCAATGATAATTTGCTTATTAGCATCAAAAAGAAAATTAGCGTGTCTTCACTAGCACTCCCTCGCTTCATCATAATTATATTTTCTCAAAACAAATATTATTACAAACTTCTATAACAGAAAACTAGGTTCACAAATTGTCTACAACAAGTATATGTCATCTAATACATTTCTCACAGTGGCGGGTGGCACAAAATTTAAATTATTTAAATATTATTAAACATTAATGTATTATATAATATTTACGAAAACGTTTTTTTGCTACCTTGCTCTTTAAATTTGCAATACTAGTCTTCTGTTTTCATCTTGTGGGGCTATTCCGATATCTGCCATCGATTATTTATTATACAGTGGTTTTATTCTCCACTGTTCGCACTGCAACTCATTTAAATTTGATTCTTGAGAACGTAGCTATATCATTGCCAATACCAATGCATACTGTGTGACCCTCCTTTAAAGAAATCATCAGCTGACACTGCCTTCACACACACACGTGCTGATATATAAAAACAAGTACATAGGTGCATATAATACAAACATATATTGTATTCGAAAATTTAATGCAGAGGATATTCTTTACTGGGGGACACTAATGGTTTTATTATTGGGGCTAATAACAAGAATTAGGGGAATATTTTAATGTACCATCTATGCTATACTACAGTAGTTATATATTGTTGTCATTACCCCTAAAGGCACTTATCTAAAACCGCAATTAGAAACCAAAACCAAAACCAAAGTGATCTTAACACGATACAAATATTTTTATTCATTTCAGTTTTTATTTGAGAGAACCAATAAATTACTTTGACTAACTGTTAAAATATAATATTAGTTTTAATTAAAAAGGTTTTCACAATTATTTTCGGCAGTGACGACAAACGTTTTTCTGTCTCTGTGGTCATTTTAAACTGTTACTTTAATTACTCTTTCTTAGTACCTAATGTGACTAATTAAAAAGCAATTACTTATTTAAAATTTCGATATTAAAGTATTTGAAATTTGGTCCGTTGTAAATTATGTGCATGTTCGTACTGGTGTCAAAAGCGTGTGCTATATCTCTCTCTTTTTAACACGTTCTTCTTCCTTTTCAGATGGACACTATCACAGGTGAAGCTACAACGCCGCGGACGATTTCTGGCGGAAGTTAAGTCCCAACTCGCAGGTGAGATATGTTTTTATATACCTTACATTCCTTAATTGTTTGTATAACTAACTATCCTCTAAAATTCAGCTTTGCTGAAACGTCAAAGGTTTGGGTGTTCTGTATTCTTACTCTATTACAAGCCCGCTTATAATTGTCTTGAGAATGCTGTATAGTGTTTTATTGATAATAATAACACCGTGTGTACCTCCAGATCAAATATAAGTGCAAAATGAGGGCAACATTGCAATAAATACAAAATTACATAAGCTCGAATGGTTTCTACCACTTTAAGTAACAACCCAAATACTTATCAAAATGTAGAGTCGCATTTAACCAAAAAAGACAGGACTAGATAAAGCTTCTAAGTGTAGTTAAAATTATGAGAGATCGCCGATGACTTATGCTTAAAATGAAATAACAGTGTCTTACTAATTTTTTTATAATGTATTTAAGAACGATTAAGATACATTCAGCATCTATCATAGATTTATACGCCTTCTTTTAAGCATAAGTCACTGACAAACTCTCGTAATTTTAACTATAGTAACTATTTGGGTCCGCTTGTGGCTCCGACTGTGGCATATGCATCAACTAATGGACACATATATTTTGACAATTTCAATAAACGGATGAGACAACGTAAAACATGGTTACCATTATTTTGACAATAAAACAGAAAAACCATTTCAAGTTTTATGCACAATAAAACAAAATGTGGCTGTGGCCATCATCCTGTCATGTCATGAGAATAGTTAGTGCTCTCGTTAAATGAGCTTAGGTTTAGCGTTTGTGTTTCGAATGTTAAAGCGGAACTATCATATTAGAATTGCGCAGCGCGGCCAGGAAATTTGCTCTTCTTAAATGCAAATGTTAAACTTGGCAGTTACTTTTAAAGAACAACGAGCTTTGGTTTGTCAATCAGTGCTACATTTTATCCTAGTAATATTTAATCTAAGATGCGTATAATTCTTTTATCATGAAAGAGTTCAGTTATTTTATCGGCTACAGAAGATAAAGTTGATGCAAAGTATAATTGAAGTCACAAAATAGGATCCTTTACCAAATTGTTTACTGGAAATGTTGCTTAAAACCGCAACTGTAGTTAAAATGTAAACTAAGTTACGGTTAATCTAAAAAAAACAGTGAGAAAAAAATCAGGAAAAGAACAACACACTTTAATAATTATTAGTAACTAAGGAAAGTCTATTGTCACTGTTAGGATACAAAGTGTAAGGATAAACACTTATAGGCTAAATGCTTAAGAAGTTATTTATATATTAGATACTTGAATACGGGTACAATATCTCTAAGAAATAAGCCTTTGTTCAATTCGTGATGTGCCGATAACCTAGATTTCATTTTATTACCAGGAATTACCATTATTATCGTTATTTATTATATAATAACGTATAAATATATAGCATTACAGTCGTGGTAATGTCGATCATGTACGCAACATGCAAAACACTTAATTGTGTACATTTACATTATCCTGTTGCTAGTTTCAGATTACTAGCAATCTCTGTTTGTATAGATTTCAATTTTATAATACAGTGCAGCTCAAGAACTAATTTGCTACTTATTTGTATTTTGTATTATTTTATTATGCATACATGTTATTATTTGAAGAACCAACCCCAGGTGGAAAAGTCTTGGAATGCGAGTTTCGCACTTTCTAGCTTGCTACAAGCTTATTCCATGATTGGTATAGTAAGGAGAACATAAAAATAGTAAAACATTTATTAGAAAAATAAATATTTCAATGTATCGATTTAAATATAGATAGAAAAAGATAATTTGAAATGACTGGTAGCCAAATGTAACTAGATACATTTGATTTTCACGTGAGTCTGACAGACTATAGATGCATTTACTAGAGACTATTACTGCTAAAACTTGTTTCATACTGAAAATCGTGCTTGATTCTTTTTTGTGGGTTTATTTAAGTTTCAAGAGCTGAAATTCATTACCCCATCCCATAAACTTAAGCTTTAAACTACGAAATTTCTTTTCCTCAACGTTTCCAAATATATTTGTTACCTCTGACTTAGAACGTGCTTCGAAAAATCTTACTCAAATTGTAATCAAGCTATTCGACATTACTACGATACGAAATTTTTTGTAGGGTTGCCACCTAGGTTTATTTAAAATGTGTGAGTGAGAACACAACACATTCCCTTTGTTCTGGGTTACAGACCGTCTTAGTTATTATCGAATTAAACATTTAAATTTGTATAAAGGGTCTTGTGAACTCTACTCAAGTACCATTACTAATTGTACACTTGTAGTCGTATCTTTTGTTCCCCAGCTTAAATTGTTTCAATAATCTCATTCTATTATCCAACTTAACTTGCAGCTAACCAAATAATTTCTCAAATCACAGTTTTACTCTTAGATAATTTGTAATTAGAGGCGTATGGCGTATCGTTTCGGTGTGATCTCATGTGCTGAGCTATACGGGCATAGTTTTGTGCTGGGGTTAAACAGAAAGTACCACTGCTATAGCTAAGGTTTTTAAACTTCTTTTTATTTGTTGTTGACTGAAACTACGAGTAGAAACTAAGAATAAAAATTAGAACGTGCATATTTCTTTAAAAGACAATTAGATTATTTATAAATTAATAATTCTGCAATGTAAATGATTGAATTGTATTTTCTTATCATTGTTTTGCGTTCCGGCTTTATAATTTCTTCTACATTCCATTTAATCTCATAATTTACAATTAAAATATATCTTCCTCTCGTTTGTACTTAATTTCGCCATCCATCTTCTTGCTTCCTTCTTTCCTTTCAATATCTCTTTTATAATTAATTCATCTTCTCCTGATGCCTACACTTAATATACCAATTTTTCCTTCTCCTTCTCTCATATCCCGCATGATTTCTTGTGTATTTTTCCACAATACCTGTCTTCGCTCCCTAGTATCAAGTTTACGATCAGGGACGGCCTTAGCCATTGCGAGGCCCCGGGCAAAAGATCTTTGCGTGGCACTTATTCTTTGTATAATTATGTAAATTGTAAGTAAGTATTTTTGATGATAATTGACAAGAAATAAAATTTTATATTGGAAGTTTTATAAAAGTTAACAAGCCCAAAGACGACAAAGGTACATGAATGCTTTAAAAGATATACGCAGGGATTATAGTGGGATTTCTAAAAAACGAGGCGCGAGATTCAAATACATATATAGTAATGAATTTTTGTACTTGGGCTGTTGCGCGAGAATGCGAGGCTCCGGGCGGTTGCCCTGCTTGCCACCCCTTAAGGCCGCCTCTGTTTACGATGATTCTCGTTTCCTACTTTCTTATTTCCCATTAACTGACGAAGAACAACAATAAAAATTATAGTAACTTAAGAATTAGTGTTCTTAACAATTACCTAAAGTTTATGTTGTGATCACGAATATTTTGCCAGTGAGCTTGTGCGATTTGTGCGATTTGTGTGGTTCCAACATAATTCCAATTCCATATCCGCTGAGCCTTCCTGCTGAAAATCATCCAAAGCATTATTCGGCATAGACTCTGACTCTAGCTTATAATCAGGCTTGGCTTGAGAATAGTATGGCAATGTAGTAAGGCATTGTCCATTAAGCTGCGCGCGCACTTCGCCAGTACTCACTAAACAATTCTTCCATGGGGTATGAGCATGAGTTTGGGTTTGGGAGGCCGTGGATTGCAGAAGCAAAGCATGGTGGGTATCGGCTCATCGCCTCATCGCCTCAGTACTCAGCGGCGGCGTGGGTTCGATGCGCCGCGAAGGAGTCAACGGCCTCTAAGTACACTCAATACCATAATAAAAGTATGTATTATAATACTTGAAAATATTATCAAGTACACTCTGTGAATGTGTATGTGGATTAAATATTTGTGCTTCTGCATTATGTTAGAGAAATCATAAATATTCCGCTAATGTATGCTAGAATGCTTTTATAATCCATGCGATAAAAACTATGAATGCAAAAGATATTATCTCTTTAAATAATAGTTTTAGGTTTATGTTCTCATTCATTGTTTGGCTGTAAAAACGGTTTTATGCTGCTATAAAAACAATTAACAAAAATCTGTGAAAATACATCTTAGAAGACGTTCATTTCACTGTTATTCGTCTTCAAGGAATACACATACTCGTAAATATGAGCTAGCAGACTCTGTTTTTAAAGGTCCTCTACGTAAAAGCACATTTCTATAGACTAGGTTCAAAATTCACCATTTGCAAGTGAAGCAATAAAGCTGAGAAAGTGGTATAGTTCAAATTACGAGAGTTCGGCGGTGAGTCCTGCTTAAAACAGATCGCATTGTATCATTCTACGATGCGATGAAGAACCACTGTCTCAATAATTTTACTATAATATATATAATTGCGAATAAAATAAAATTCAACATCCTATCAAAGATATATGCAGCTCTAGTAACTACTCTTCAACATATTTAATTACGAGAGTTCGGCGGCGACTCATACTTAAAACAAGTTGTGGGGTATAAACTGCCGATATAACTAAAAAGCACTGACTCACTTATTTTTCTATAATGTGTATAGAAACGAATAAGATAAAATTCATTATCGTATTATAGATTTATACTGCTCTTATAACCTCTTTTAAGTATAAGTCGCCGCCGTGAACTACCGTGATTTGGACTATATATTTGTTTGTTTTATAAAAGATATTTAACTATTAATAACAATGCAAAAACAACTTCTGACAATTTAAAAACTGCGGCAAAAATATAACAATTAGAATTTCAATTTTACTCAGAGCAACTAAACAGACTTACTCTAAATGAAATAGATTTTAGAAAAGAAATAAAGACACGCGCACCCGTTCATGATGCAACCTTAAATATTCTATTCAAATATTTATTCCCTTACATTTGTATTAAGCTAATATTAGTTCATAATTACATTTATTTACTCAGCAATATTATTCATTAACAAACTAATTAACTTCACAGCGTACAGTAAATAAAACAGCGTTTCGTTAAACTAAAGTCTTGGCACCTGATAACATAATACGTTTTAGAATATTTTAAGTAAACAATTCATCTATGAATAAGTTCTTAAAACTATTGTTACTAAAGGTTTTTCAAATGCTCGTTAATCTTGCGTTTTATCTTATTATATAGTTGATATACTAATTAATGATCTATTTATCAATGAACATTTATCTAACTTATAAAGTTTATATAATTTAAATATCTCAATCGTGTGCAAAGTTATTAACGTTTTTATATTTGAAAACATAGAGTCCTAGTACAGTAAATTTGTAAATCGATTGTCATTTTAATACACTGTCGCCATCTATATTTAACTCTATAACCATGAAGTAATGTTTCACCTTAAGCGAAATAAAAGGTTTATGATGCAGTATGTGAAAATAGACAGTGGGGAATGATAGGTTAGAATATAACCTAACTTTTCTCAAAAACAGTGCTGGGTTGAGCAGCTAGAACTCTCAGAGGAAAGTTTTACTTTAATGGGTTTGTGTCCTATGTCGTTAAAATGCTTTTCACGTCATACAAATATGGCCGACCATTTCTAGCGCTAAAACTACAATTCAAACTTTTAATTACTATATCTCCGTCAACATTTAGATATTTAATAAAATAGACACGCCAATACACATTTATTAACATCAATTTCAATCAACAATTGAAAAATCGACCACTAAAAAATGAGGACACAGGCCCATTTTATCGATAAAACTTGGAAGAAATTATAAGAATGCAAAACTCACAGCTACAAAATTTAGTTCCGAGTTCAGTGAACGCTGGCGCTTTCGCTGGCGCTGGTACTGGTGCCATTAGTGTAAAAACCAGGTGACGAATAACCTGTCAATTATGAGCGTTATCACCTTATCAGCAACAAGCGAGAACTATAAATTATTGCTATCGCAACATATTAAAATTATAGTTGTATACTTACGTTATTTAAAACAATAAATAAAAACAATGCATTCGATAACATTATATGTTCATTTTTTTAGGTTAGAAAGCGATTGCAAAGGTCCTCATGAAAATTTAAGTTCAGTGACATTGTCGATGTGCGATATTGTGAATAGGATTACAATTCGTGGTCGGAGAGGGTCGTGTGGAATCGGTCGTACTCACAACTCGTGGAATCGCTCTGTGACTTCTCACAACTCGTGAGGGTGTGAGGGGGTGGGGGTGGTGTATTATATGTACTTCGTTTTGTGGGAATGTTTATACAAAGTAGTTAAATCGTTGCGTTGTATCGTTAAATGAATAATGAAACCGGAATAAACGGTTGAGCATTAAGCGGTTTATACGTTTTTGTGGTTCCCGTTCCTCCGTCCCCCAACCCTCCTGTTGCATGTTAGGCCACTGATACGCAAAAAACTTTTATTAAATGATTGTAGTCAATTATGTCAGTCAGAACTGTCAAAAATAACAAGTTAAGTTGTACTGAAAAGAAAATAAAAACCGTGAAATCTTAGTTGGAGTTTGAGAGATCTTAATTTGTTGGAATCTGCGTAGCAAATGGAGAACGTGGAAGTTTTTGCATGAATATTACTACGAAACAGTGGCGGATTTAGAGGTGTGGAGGCCCTGGGGCAACAAAGGAGCGGAGGCCCCTAATTATTTTCCGAATACAAGGAACATTTTTTTTCCGTCAAGTCTTTCAAAAATTTAGTGCTTTGATCTCTATTGTGGAGGCCCCGGGGCAGTAGCCCCGCCTGCCCTCCCTCAAATCCGGATATGAAATAAACCTTATTATCAAAAGTTAATTTTATGAAGAAGTATTAATATAGTAATTTATTAGTAAGTATTCTTTAAGAACTGGTTGATCTTCCAAAAAGTATAAGCATACGAAAAGAAAAGTTCAAACAGTTTTATAGAAAATTATAAAGCAAAATTTGTATTGAAACAATACATTTAAAATTTCAGTTTTTTATTTTAAATTGCGTCAGAACTTTGCGAGGCACTTGTTCTTTGTATAATTTATTTAAATTGTAAGTAAGTGTTTTTGATGATTATTGACGAGAAATAAAATTTTTAGTTTTGATAAACTAAGGTACATGAATGCCTTAAAAGATATACGCAGTGATTCTAGTGAGATTTCTAAAGAGCGAGGCGCGAGATTCAAGTACATATATAGCAACGAATGTTTGTTCTTGGGTTGTTGTGCGAAAATGCGAGGCCCTGGGTGGTTGCCCTGCTTGTCACCCCCAAGGGCCGCCTCTGGTAAGATCTTCAAACGATATGTGTCCAAATTTCACAAAATTCCGACAATTAGTTTATGATTTACAGTGACTTTACCGACTCTACTTTTGTGATTTTCTAATTAAAACAATTGATTTTTAATTGAAAAAATCCGTACTTCGTTTAACACTTGACAAGCCATTGCTTTGCTTGAGCGGTACATATTCCTTTAAATCCTTAAATCATTTTTTAGTTGTAAAAAACAGAATTTAATAAAAGTTGAAATTAAAGTCGTAAATTTCACTTTATCCCAATAAACCTTCAATGACAAAATCCGCCTTATTCCGCATCATTTATCACCCCACTCAATACGGGGAGGGGGTGGGGTAATGGTTATGGAAGAGAAAACACACGGCGCCGTTAGGGACAATTAGTCATTTTTAATTCACTGTTTTGTTTCACACTTTCTGTAACATCCTCCAAACAAATTGTGTTTTAACCCGCATCACATCACTCTGCGCTTTTTCCCTCCCTTCACCTAGTAATCCAACCCCTGAACCCCTACTCCTCCTCGTCCTCTCTCCTTCTGACAACAAGTTGAAACAGCCTCAACGCACTGAATAATTCACTGACTTAACCAGGCTGTTAATTATTAAAAAGATGATTTGTCACCAGACGTGTCGCTAAGAACTAGGATTGCCGTTTTGTTTTATTTTATTTTATTGCCATGCATTACATGTGTCATTAAAAAAGATTAGTGATTCGATTTTAAAATTAAATTAAATACATATTTGAAATTTTGTTGGTTTAATTAAATTGAATGTATTACTAATTAGGTTAATCTGTTACGCAGTCGGATCCAACATGCTAGAGCGTTCGATCCGATATTCTTACGATCCTAATAAGACTTATGGACAACAAAAAAAAAGAGTATCCATTTCGAAGGCATTTTGGATCAAAAACGGAGGCGAAAGTTTCAGAAGCAAAGATGCATTACCCCACCCCATAAACTTAAGCTTTAAATACGAAATTTCTTTTCCTGAACGTATCCAAATATATTTTCTACCTGTGGTTTAGAACGTGCTTCGAAAAATCTTACTCAAATTGCAATCAGACTTTGATATTACTACGACACAATACGAAATGTTGCAGAGCACTGTAATGAGCAATTTAATGAATGTGTCAATCATATTTCTTTATAACTTAATCAAATACAAAATGGCGCATTTTTATTAAAAAAAACCTTGGCTCATTGAAATATGAGTAACGTTGAACTTTATCGATTATATATACTTTGCCATAAATTTTAAAACTACATTTTTTCATCGATAATAAACAAGAACGAATGCTTGAAAAGTTTTACTCATTTATACTCTGGCAATTTTCCAAAAAATATTAAGTTTTTGTTTATTGAATTTCGTTCTCGTATACTGGCAATTACATAAAAGCATTATTCATAACAGCTCATTAATATATGCCGAAAACTTTGCCTTCTCTAAACTCTGTGCTGCATACTACGTCATCACCAAGGCTTGCAAAGTATCCTTATGACGTCATCAACGTTCCCATTTATAATGAAGTTACCATATATAATATTTGGAGGTTAGGTTTCTAGAACAAGAGCCAGTATATTATTAAAACAGATGCCGAGTACCGAGTAGAGTAAACTTTGTCATACAATTTATTCATTAATTATTCAAAACTAATGTTAGAAAAACAAGCGACAATATTGAATGTGACATCAAAGTACTGGGATAGAGTCAAGGGCAAGTTACTTGTGTGACTACACTCTAGTGCAGAGACGCGTGCGGGGTGCCGGGAAAGCTGGAGGACTGTCAAGTAGGGATGGGCATGAGTTAGGAAACATAGTTGTCAAGTTCGATTTTTAAAAGTATGACATGTTTATTTGTAGCTACAGGCAGGCTTACTTACAGAGAGGTGCATGCTCAGTATTCATCGGAAAAGAGAAAGAGGGGGGAGCTCTTTGCCTTTATCACAGTATTCTGCTTCTTGCGCACTCTATTCTTATATCATATTCTGTTTTTTGACTAAACCGACTTTAAGGTTAAAAGAATTTAGGTGGGAATAGCCTTTTAATGTCTGTTGCACACCACTAAAATACGGTAAAATAATGGATAAGTACAAATAAATAATAACAACCATTATTTTAGAATCATTTTTCATTAGAACAGTGGAATAATACTGATGGGATATCAGTTTTATAAAGACTAACATATATAATTTGAAGAACAAAGCTGAAGTTAAGTTTCCGCCTCCTGTCCATAGTACGTACACTCGATTCAATAATCTGAACATTGACACAGTTCATATAGTACACTTATTAAGTTATTGACTCGTTCAAAATAATTTTATTAATTACATACTTGTCGTGTTGGTGGGGGGCGCAGTGTAGGGCGAGCAATACGAGTAACAAATAAAACTAATTATACATAATTAATATCAAAAGTTATTACCTGTACAACAAAAAACTTATAATTATTGTTTTCTTATAATTATGTTATTGTAAAAATTAGTGGCTATGGTATGACGGTAATATTTAAAAAGGCGGCCTTAGGGGGTGGCAAGCAGGGCAACTGCCCGGGGCCTCGCATTCCCGCGCAACAACCCAAGTCGAAAAATTCATTACTATATATGTACTAGAATCTCGCGCCTCGCTCTTTAGAAATCCCACTAGAATCACTGCGTATATCTTTTAAGACATTCATGTACCTTAGTTTATCATCATTAATATTTGTCATCTTTGTGCTTGTTAACTTTTATAAAACTTCCAATATAAAATTTTATTTCTCGTCAATAATCATCAAAAATACTTACTTACACTTTACATTAATTATACAAGGAACAAGGGCCTCGCAATGGCTAAAGCAGCCTCTGCTTCTAATAGTCCAATAAGAATAATGTTCAAGAAAATAGCAAATAATATTAAAGTCATGAAAATATCGAATGAAGTTTGGCAGACGTCCAACGCAGGGTGATCGCGGTATTTTTAAATCATCAAAGCAGCAATAAGTTAAATTATGTTAACATGTAAATTCTGAGAGATTATATAAATAACCGCATGTATTAAAATGTAATAACGCGTGCGTGAATTGCAAAGGCTAGGCTAACACGCACTTGCAAAATCATTGGATCACGTTCAAAATATACTGTTTTATTGAATGATGTAATTAAGTAGAAGATATTTGTTTACGATCATTTTTTATTTTAATTGAATCCATTAGCAAAGTGTTAAGTATCATTCCCACTCACTGCTTGTAATTTTAATTTAGTATTTTATATTTAATTTAAATTGTTTAGCATATGGTACTACGCGTAGTCATTCACAGTACCATTTTTAATTTAATTTATTTTTTAAAGTTGCTAAGTTATTTAGAACCTTATAAGGTCCAATGTTTTAAATTAAAAATATTAAATTAAGAAGATTTGTATTATATTATAACCTCCAAAATGTGACAAGCTGTCAAAATGCCGTAAGATTTATTTGAAAAGAAGTTTAATGTCAATTTGTCAAAAATATAGAAGTGAAAACAATTTCTATTAGTAATTGTTATTAAAAATAGCAATTTTAATTATTTGACATTTAATTTTGTGTCGAAATGTCAAAATTTATATTACTAACGATACATGCGCACCAACTAAATTAACTAAACTCAAATTAAAACACGAATGTGACTAGGAATACCTATTCTGAAAACCTGAAATCTAGATTAAAATATTAGATAAAAGCAGTAAATTAAATATCAAAACAGTGAGTGAGTTGGAATGAGGCTTTAGCATTCCCTGAAAAATTATTATGTTTTGGAGAGCTTAAGGGGCAGCCTTCATCAATGTGGGGAGAGGGGGGGAGGTGTAATTAACACGTTACGGTCGGTGTTTATAGCGATTAAAGTTCACGTGCTTTGCGGATTCAAAGTGACCTTGCGCCGAACATGCATTACTCGTCGTATCACTTTCAGTATCAGATGTTTGTGTGGATTACAAACAACCACAGCCCTTCGGCCTTCATCCCCTTAGCCCCCCAACTCTCACCACATCGCACGTTAGGGAGATTTTATGCTAAGACAGCACGGTGTGCCGGCATGCGTCTAACAAGGTGACACATGGTATGGGCATGTGGGGATTGGTTCGTCTCCCTTAAACAATCCCCCCCCCCCTCTCCCCACGTCTCTTGTGCCTCGTGCTGTGAGGTTACAACAAAGTTGATACAGACGCTGAGACGGGCCCCTACTTCAAAGTAGAATGACTTTAAGGGTACTGCCGAAAACGTGTTTACTCCTTTGTTGTTCTTTTTACAGTCTTTAAATATAAATTTCTAACAAATATGATGACCAATTTCTGATGTTCGTTCTATCACAAAAGACTTCTTATTTTGTCGCTAGTTTAAATAGTGTCGATATGACAAAAAATAATGTAACTTCGCGTTAATATATCAATGCTCTCAGCCACGTCTGAAAATTTAAATGATGTAACATACTTTATTGCAATACTCAATTTATTATATTACCAGTGGCGTAGCGTGCCTTAGATGGGCCCTGTATCCAAATTTTTTGGGGGGCCCATATGATGGGTAAAGATTTTTCACAAAAGGAACAAAGACGCTCGCATTGAATTAAAATAATTATATATTGATTATACGTTATTACTTACAATTAATACTCCTAAGAACTAAGCTAAGTACGGCCTAAGTTTAAGTGAGATTGTGTATAACATTTATCGATTTTTTGCTTACACACGTTTAAGCCCTTGTAGCGCGGGGGCCCCGTATCATTGATACGGCAGATCAGTCCTCATTTTTTATACCTCTTTCGTCTAATCTTCTTCTTAACCCCACATCTATTTTACTGTAGTAATTATCAATGTACAGAATGAATGGAATTTATGTAGAACAACGTATTAAAATAATTGAAAAATAGTCAAATATATCTTATAATATTATATGTACATAATTCTTATTTCGAGTACTCCCTTAAATATCTAAAACATGTATTTTATTTGCTTTTCTTTTCATTTGAACGATGCACGCGCCACACACGTGCGTAACATACATTAATTATTAAAATGACACGTATATAGATGTCTCTGTCTAACCTAAACAAATATTGCATTCGTTTCAAACTACATTGCGAACAGTGACGTATCGTCAATTGGTTAAAGGGATCTGGTGCATTAACCTAGAAATATTTTGATTTTATTTTTACAAACAAATTTACTTTTTGTGCTGTGTATAATAATGGTTTGTTATTACCAGGTTTTATTGTGTATAAAATATGGTAAATAACAAAACATATTGGGCATGTTTTTCATCATGTAAAAACCTGGATCTAATTTGATTTATTAGGGTGGAAGGCGCTTCCATTCAGCGGCTATCTAGACAATAGGGGTGGAATCATTTTTTGTTTATTTTGAAAACTATAACTTCTACAAAAATTTTGTAAAGAGCTTTTTTGTAGATAACAATATTATCTTCAACTTTTACTAATAACTTTTTGTTGTAAGTTTTATAATAGCGGGGGGGGGGGGTAGGTGAAATGTATGCAACGATATTTATAAAACGGTTTTTAAATTTGCAAGCTGTTTAACAGATATTAAATGAACATATCTGTAATACTTTTGCACAAGGCTAATGATACGCTACTGATTGTATCAAGATAGGCTATCTCATTCCCGCTAATGTCAGTAGATGGTGTATAAATATTTCTTTTTCATTTTGCTCTCGGCATATTGTACCCTTTTATTAGAAATAGAACAGTTCACCATCTCAGTTCTATTTATAATTTATCTATATATCTATCTCACATTACGTGCTACTCACCACTTATTCTAATAGTATAATAATAATATCTATCTCTTTTTAACTAACGCATGATTGTATATGTTTGTCTTTTTTTATTACTTTGATTTATGTCAGATTTTTTGTGGATATTATGAGAGTAGAATAACTACTAAATTTTTTGTATAAACATAATTAGATTAATGTGTAAAATTATGGTGTTGAATTAAGTGGAGTACAGTTCGTTCCAAATGTATTTTGAAAAATTATTTTTATGTTAAAAATGGAAGCAAGTGTCACGCAGAATTCATAACATGAAACCACATAAAATTTATGTATTCTACTACGTAAATTATGTGTTATATATAAACTAATTATTTAATTAAAAACGTATTTATATAAACATTGCAGAACGTTGTAGAACATTATTTTCAATAATGTTTTTTGACGACACAATTAATATATAATTATTTCTATAATTACTACATGATAAAATATTATTTAAGGAATACTTTGTGAAATTTTCATAAATAAATATCAAGAAATGAGGTATTGACAGCGAATTTCCGCTGACGTCACAAAAAAAAGTAACATTGCAATACCACTCCTAACTCATCACTGGATTGTCTGAAATCGTAAAACCAAAATGATTTCATTAGCTGATAAGTTTCTGCAGGAAACGCTCTCGAGTTTTTCCTTTTTTATTGATTTTTCAATTATTTATAGCACTTAGAAGTCAAAATACCGATTTTTCATGAAAAAAATCAGAAACTTTGTTATTTTAAAATATGTAATATGTTAAGTGTGTAAAATTTCAAAAGGATCGGTCCAGTAGATTTTGCGCTAGAGAGGGCACCGACTCTGAAAAAGCTATGTGTGAGAAACCGCATTTAAAAGTTTCAAAGGAACACGAAAGCAGACCAGAAAGGTGAATACTTAAAACTCTATATCTCTGACAGTTTTTCTCCAATCGACTTCAAATTTTTACACAATAAACTTAATATGTTGTACATTCATATTAATAACCTTACTAATCTATTAGTAAAAAATATAGTTGATGGAGACGCAGCTTTACAATACTAAACGACGTTGTCTACAAAATCCGTGTTTCATAAACGAGCGTCTTTAATTTTATAAGTGAGTAAAGAGAGCAATCCCTATTCTTAAGAATAAACGAGGTTAGAATTCGTAATTTCTCGGTTATCATAAAAAGAACTATATCTTTTGTTCCTTTGTTACAGAAAAATAAGAACAAAAGCCTCTATTTTGACATCTAACAGACCCTCTTCCTCTCAATCCCCTTCTAAACTTCTCATATAGATTGACGGAAACTTTATTTCCAGTCGATGCAGGATGAAGGGTGCGGGAAAGAGACAGATATATGTTATGTGGGAGTAAACACAGGCGATAACAAAACTCTGTTATCAATGAGAGTAAATGAGAAAGAGTTCGAGTATGTTGTAGTGTGTTAAAGTGAGATAACAATAATATTGGTAAAATCGGAAGTACTAAACCACAACTATACAATTTAGCTGTGTGTATTACATAGTAGCATCGTGCACGGGTTTACTGTACAGTCACTTTCATTGATAAGGTTTTATCAGTTATGTGGAAATGTGAAACTGACTGTGACAAGAGATATTCAAATTGCTGTAAAATGCAAAAGATATTCAAATGCTATATGAATAAAGTGCAGGCACTTTCAACACTGAATTGTTTATCAATAAAATGTATCGAAATTTATTCACCAGGATAATGTATAATTTAGAAAGACTACTAATTCTGTATTGTGAAGAAGTCTTTGGAGTTTGTAAGAAAACATTTCATTTCAACTCCGATTAGTCAATACGATTAGTATCTGTATTTTTAGGCCGTCCGCACACGGGTCGACTGATTGCAAACTAGTCGCGCAACGAAGATTCCAACGAAAACGAAAAACGAGTTTCGTGACTCTATAGAATTTGTAACAATAGCATAATAGGGGATTTTGTTGTGTCGATTTCTGAGGTATTTGTATTTGTGCACATCTCTGCTCATGATGTCACCATCAAAAACATGTAACGTAATTGCCCTGCGACCAAGAAACATAGTCGCTCAAAACCAGTATCAAATCAGTTTAGTTTCGTTTGTGCCGTGTGTGTTTTCTCACTCGTATAAACGTGTTACTGGCAGCATTTCAACGACAGTTGCTTCAAAAACCATTTCGATCGTAGACCTCTTTCCGCTTCCCTTTCTTCCATGTTTAAATGACAAACTCAATGCGGTTCGTAGGCTTTTACCTTTAAAACCATCTATACTGTGTAACATAGTAAAAACCTGCGGTATTTTCCATCCTTTTCCTTCTTTAACTTTTTAACAATTAAAATAGTGAGCCAGCCCTTTATCTATTTAATCAGTAGCAGATAATCCAATTTTTTCGATGTCTATTATATTTATCTACCAAGGGGAAGCGAAGGGGAATAAGCAGGAGAGGTACGTGATAAATCGCTAACCACTTACAACTAGGGGTTCTAAAGCTGTAACTGGGGAAGCTGCAAATCTATGATACGCTTTATATTTATTTGAAACATAATCTCTGACTTTAACAATATTGCCCCGTGCCTGTGTATGGCGGGACACATCCAGTAATAGTGTTAAAGTCATTATTGTCGGTTTTAGCATTTGTACAGCTTCTGTACTATGCGAATGTGATTGTAGCAACCCACTGTGTTTGTTTTTTTCAATGTGTGAAAAATAAATTGATGATTTTGGGGGTTAATAGGCGCTGGCGGCTTAATCCTGGCGCCGCGGCGCAGTGGGATGGTTTTGGGAGCGACGCCTAAGGTGATTATGTGTTCGAAAATAATCTTGTTACGTTGCAAATACATTTCCGAGAATTGAACAAAAAATATCACACCTAGACCACCATTTAATGTCTAGTAGAGTTGAAATAATATTAAAACTACCGTCGATTTTTCAATTGTTGATTGAAATTGATGTTAATAAATGTGTATTGGCGTGTCTATTTTATTAAATATCTAAATGTTGACGGAGATATAGCAATTAAAAATTTGAATTGTAGTTTTAGCGCTAGAAATGGTCGACCGTATTTGTAAGACGTGAAATGCATTTTAACGTCAGTTATTTCTTGAGTAGGTCAGTGCTGTGGTAATGTTTTGTAGCTGTTGGTAGTCTAAATAAATCAAGTCAAGTCAAAGAATAATAAGTTTTTATTTTATTTAACCCTGTTACGGCAGACATAATATTGAAATTTTATTGTTTCTTGAAATAGCTGTAAATAATATTTGATAGTTTGATATATAAATACATACATATAGCAGAGATTTATGAGCTGTAAGGTTGGCAGCGGTTGTGAGGTCACATGCATTTGGTATGTTGTACAACGTTGAATCCCTTTAATAATTAAAGAGACAAAATTACCTTTTTAATTGTTAATATCTCTTCACATATAAGGAGTTATTAAAAAATAATTGAACATTTGAGGTTGTAGTAACCCACTTTATCTTTTATAGAAATTAAGACATAGGACACATGCCAATTAAAGCCTGACACAATGCATTTTCTTAGCCAATAATACTGGTAACTTTATTTTATTTATTGACACATAAATCTTTGATTTTCATCGAAGTCTTACTAAGCATTGTCCTCATAGAGTACCGCAGTCGCAGAGTAGGTTGATGATGACAAGAAGCAGACCTTCGATGCGGGGTGGGTGGCGCTGTATGGGAGGGTAAGGGGAGGGAGCAGACCTTGTTCAGTCTGACGTTACGTCTAGACTCAACTCGTTGACAAGCACCGATGAGCACCGCCACCAAGTAATGTGTGGATCTCATAGAGACAGAGAATATCATGCCGTCGTCGTCGTCGTAGTAGTAGTACAAAGGAGTATTCAAGGTTTCGAGGGGGCCAGGAGGGGTGAGGTGAGGGATACGAGCAACTAACTTGAAGGTTACGTGACCAGGAAGTCAACGAGGTCGCAGTAAGGCGATGCTTTGCAAGAAACGACTACAATATCATACTTCAAAGTCAACAAAATACAAATAATGTTTGAAAGCTGGCAAGACTAGCCTAGCCCTAGTATGTTGTTTGTGATTCTCAATATTTTTGTGGAAAGGGAAGATTTCAACTTTTTTTTTATTTATTTATATTAATGTACAACATATTAAGTTTATTGTGTGAAAATTTAAAATCGATTGGAGTAAAACTGTCGGAGATATAGAGTTTTTAGTCTTCACCTCTCAGGTCTGCTTTCGTGTTACTTTGAAACTTTTAAACGCGTTTTCTCACACTTCGCTTTTTCAGAGTCGGTGCCCTTTCTAGCTCAAAATCTACTGCATCGATCCTTTTGAAATTTTGAACACTCTTTCTTTACATAAATCCCGAGGTAACGCTGTCGAGTTTATTTTTTAATTTTAACGTATTTTAAAATAACGAAAATCATGAAAAATCGGTATTTTGACTTTTAAGGTCTGTAAAAAATTGAAAAATTGATAAATAAAGAAAAACTCGACAGCGTTACCTGCAGAAACTTATCAACTAATGAATTCATTTTGGTTTTTCGATTTCAGAAAATCCAGTAATGAGTGGCACCGCAATGTTACTTTTTTTGTGACGTCTGTGGAGATTCGCTGTCAATGCCTCATTTCTTGATATTTATTTATGAAAATTTCACAAAGTATTCTTCAAATATCATTTTATCATGTAGTAATTATAGAAATATTTATAAATTAACTGTGTTGTCAAAAAGCATTTTCAAAAATATGCTTTTTTATCGTTTTGCCCGAATAGTTATTCTGATGTGATCTTTTTAAAGGTTGACAACCACTGATATACGATAACACATTACTAAGTGTCTGGAATGTTCTCCGAATGTGGATTTAGTTGACTGTCCTTCGAAACAATTAATTTAAATGACTTTATCATTCCAATGACAATCGCATTGTTGTTGTTTGTTGACTGTTAATGCTAGACAAAGACAGTAGACACTGACATGCTGTAAGAGTGACAGTGACAGCACTACCGTACGACCGCATTACATTAGTCTGGGCGTTTTAGCAGCAGCTACCTTATTATATCCGATGAACCGTGACTGGGTTATTCTTTGTCATCATTATATTTACATTTATACATCTTTTAGATCTCTATTTTGTTACTTTTTCCGATGTTGTTAAACATTAGACAGTACTACTTTAGACAAAGTTAAGCTACTAATAAAACCGTCTAAGGTTAACCATTTAAACAATAGTACGCAACTTTAAGTAATGCGTCGCAGAAATACAAATGCAGTAAGTACCGCATATTTATCATTCTGAGCTACGTATAAACCTGTAGAATATAGGTGTGTAGGCTTGCAATAAACAATTATTAAGGTAGTTAAGCAAGGTTCGTTGTTACAGCAGCTTGGGAGGCTCAGGGATACAAGCAATGTATTTCTGTAAGTACCTCAGTGCTGAGTGGCCTCTAAGGCCTCGCCAAGCTTAGCTGCTTAGACGTGAATCGCAGACACGGGAATTTGAGAGGTCAGAGAGGGGCGGAGAGTAACCGCTAACACAAGGCCTTCTGGGACACTCGCGAAACTCCCTATGCGAGGTCAAATGCCACTCCGATAATCCGGTCAAGACCAGTGCCATTACGGATGTATCGTTCCCGGTGCCCCGTGCCCGATATAGATACCAGTATAGCACAGTTACATGGACGAGCTGAAAACTACAACTACAGGAAATAGAACTTCGAGCCAACTGTAAAGTATTGTACCAGAGATTGTCAAACTATGAGATGTGCGTTTTTCAAATACAAATATCTATTTTCTATTTTGTATTTAAATATCTTTTAAGAGTATAGAATTTTATATTTTATTTGAAAACTTTTACAAACCTATTTCCTATTTGATAAATACAAAATACTTTTTTCATTTTTGTTACTTCATAGTATTAATCAGTAAATATTATTTCTTGAATATAAACTTAAAACCCCATCAACATTAGCACCATCTATGATCTAAAAGTATCTGCACAATTGTCTTAATAATTCTAATTTAAAATGTTAGATGTGCCTATTATTTTATTATCGTTCCTGTTACCCCCACCATAAGACATCTGATTTTCGTTTACCTAAATTTGTTTATCATATTTTCTCATTCATTATTTGTTTTACTACAAGACAATGACTCCACTACATTCCTTACTGAAATATATATACATAAATACATATTATTTTACCTACTACCCCCACATGCGACATCCAACATTTATATATTTTCATTGTATCTAGTACGTCGCTATGAGTTAACCCAGGCTTAGCAATGACATCTTGCAAGGGAACATAGCTGTAGCTCTTTAAAATACTACTACAGGGTCTCATGCAGTTGATTAATATGTAGCTGTTCCATATTTCATTGGCTTATGCAATCTTCTAAGTTTTTGCACAGTATAACACTATTGAAATACATAGTTATTCCATAAAAATCAATCAACAAAATAAACCTTGAATATTAATAGCAATTAAGTCGTAATTCCTAATGACTTTTAACGATTGTGAGCGTTTGTTCATGAAGGAACAAACAAGTCAAGCTCGTTGTTTATGTTCTAAACACACCTTATTGTCGACAGTCAACCAGATTCATTTAGTTTCTTAATTCCCCAACATTTCCGCACCTGGAGTACCTTCTTCCTTCTCCCACATCCTAATTCTCCGCAGCAATCTGTTTTAATGTTCCAACTTCAAGCTGGTTATTTTATCAAAGTTCTCATTTGCATCAATCAAGAACTTGGAAAGTTTTGTCATTAAATTTGCTTGGAGGAAGTTCAAGTTTAGATTCCTGGGAAGTGGTGGCGCTTACAGGAACAGCATGGCTTTTGATATCCTGTAGGAGGACAACCTCCGCATTAACACCTAGAGTAAGCCTTCTCCGAAGTTATTTTTAACTTCAGTAAGTTGTATAAGTTACGTAATACGTTTTTTAACAGATGTATTTAACAAGATTTCCTAAACCTGAGCTCAACAATCTTTAGGAGTCTGCTGACACATTCATGTATGAAAATACTAGCTGGAAAATATATATAATGTAATTAATATATGTATATAGATATTACATATATATATATATATAATTGCAATAGCAAAGCCACCAAGATCTGCACCGAAATCTTTCTGTGGACACCTTCGCAACCCTCCTCCTCAGAGGCGACCTTAGGGGCTGGCAAGCAGGACAACCGCCCGGGGCCTCGCATTCTCGCGCAACAACCCAAGCAGAAAAATTCATTACTATATATGTATTTGAATCTCGCGCCTCACTCTTTAGAAATCCCACTAGAATCACTGCGTATATCTTTTAAGGTATTCATGTGCCTTAGTTTATCATCATTAATATTTGTCGTCTTTGTGCTTGTTAACTTTTATAAAATTTCCAATATAAAATTTTATTTCTCGTCAATTATCATCAAAAATACTTACTTACGATTTACATAAATTATGCAAAGAACAAGTGCCACCCCGGGGCCTCGCAATGGCTAAAGCCACCCCTGGTCCTACTCATTAGGGTTTTATAGGTATACTAGCGTAAAATTTTTGTCCTGACTATATTTATGAACAGGTGTTCAATATTAAAAATATATTTTTTTATTATACAGATATATATTATTACAGATTTCTTACCGGATTTTGCTGTTGCTGTAGAAGACAATTCAATTTAACAAAAGGAGGAAGGATTGAGGAATGAGGTAATAATTTTTTGTTCAAATTATTTTGGTTAATATTATAATTTTAAGAAGGATGGTTATGTACTTCTTCGGTACTAGAAGTGCTGATTAAGTGATTGCAACTTGGTTCCACTGATTACTTATTTTCAATTGATTAACTAAAAACCACGATGTTATCCTAATTACCAGACGAATCAAGGTTGAGATTATTATCTTGTTCCATTGAACTGTGTTATTATATTTATATTGCTTGCTTCTGTAACGACAATAAACAAACCGATCGGCTTTATTTTACATCGCTTTTACGTTGACTGTATTACAGCGCTGAGGAACCTTCTGCAGTATGGGAAAATCAAATAGTAAATTTTATATTACTTTTATAAGATAATATAAACATAACGAAAAAGTAATTTTCTTGTTATTGACAAATACGTTGGAATAATAATATGTGTCACAAAATGAGGGGGGAGTCTGCAGTAAGCTTTGTGACGTCATATGCAATCTAATCCTAAAAGAGAGAAGTCTTAGGGAGTGGAAGAGGTTTAATAAATGACAAGGGATGAGTAGCGAGGGTCGTTATTTATGAGTGGCTTCTTATGAATGCAGGGACTGGACCATTATTTTTATTTAATTTTTATTTAATTTGTTTAACGTCGGCCTATTTCCGATGCTGAGTCCTATCACCGACGACCTCCTTCAATGTTGGCAGTATTTATGGTGTCGTGGCCTCATATATGTGGGCTACACCACTGCCTAATAACTGTATGATTATGTATGACCATAATCAATATAAGTTCATAATAACCAAACCCAGAAAATATATATCTGGTCCGGGACTGGACCATTACAAAGTTATAATTTCAATACAAAAACAAAATGAAAGAAGGAAGTTTTCTCAGTATATTAAAAAGAAATATAAAAATAACAATAATTTCTCGATTATTTATAATTTTGTTTAACATTTCCTGTTACTCTAGAACTTTGCACAGCTCTAGAAATTAAACTGTGATGCATAGGGGTAAAGGTCATACGGTATGTTTAATGTAGAAGGTACAAAATTTATCCGAAACTTATTTTTTAATGTCTGTTACCGTTTTCGAGTTATATACAAACTAGATATACTTTATGCACTTAGTAATTACTCACTAGTTTGTTAGCAACTGCTGAGAAACAACTTCTGGAATATGTGATTAATATTTAGTAGCACAACGCGAATGGGTTTTCCATCACTGCATCACAACAACTCTCTTTCGTTGAATAAATACTTGTGTGTCGGAGTGTACTAAAGGCATGCTTAGCCTTGAGGTCGAGGCCGGGTTACATGTGACTCGTAAAATACACCCAAAACCCTGGCCTAACTTCGCAAGTCTACATCATTTATGAATTTATATTTGTTGTAGCTGTACTATTTGCATCAAGGTTTTAGCAAATATTGAGCAACATTATACGTAATTAAAAATTAAGATGACTTAATTTATTGACGTAAGCGTCTAATTAGTGGAGAGGTCAGTGAATTATAATAAACAATGAGATTTTTGTTAAAGTGTCGAACGCAGTTTGTGTCGAGTATTTGTACAACACACTTGACATTATTGTCATTGTTATTGCCACTCACAAACTTAAAATAAACCTAGATTAGAACTTAAATAAACACAGAAATAACTTAGCATATTTTACACGTATTTTTCGGTAGATAAAGCGTCGAAGTCCTCCTTTTTTTAGCTTCCATTCCAAATGAATTGTATTTAGTTACAACTGCCTTCCAGCCTGTCTGAAATTGCTTTTTTTTAAACTCAATTCGCGTTCTGTTATGGTATGGGTTGTCACCCAATGGCTAAATTGGTGTGTTCAATATCTTCTTAACTTCTTATAGAGGATATAATTTCCTAAAACATTTGTGTGCATAGATCACTGTTGGGAAATATGTTTGTGAAGTTTTCTAGTCATTTCCTAATCCATAATAATCAAAAATTATAAATCACTTAACAATGTCACACATGTGCTGAGCTGAACTGCTTCGTTGAAAAATTTACTAAAAGGTTTTGTGAGTTTCATGAACATGCCCTTTATATCTGTAAAATATACTTCTTAAGACCACCTTATAAGGATTATTAATTCTTATAGGTTATAATTAATCTAATAGCTTTTGACTAGATAAAATATTATACAAATGTAAGGCAACGTTATACTTAAAAAGATCCCATTAAAACATTTTACTGCAGCGAATTAAGTTTTACATACGAGATCACACAAATAAATACCTTCCTCAAAATGTTTTCTGATCCTTAAATGTTTCTCTGATAAAATAAAGATGTACTTGTCGCTTTGCTTTATTTGCGTAGAGAATATTTATTTTACGTTCATGTAAAATGTAGGATAATTTGATATTGCTTGTAGTTCTTGTCTGAAAGAAATGTTTTTTCTGATAACATAAGCTCACGCACCACCATACATAAATTATAGCTAAATTTTCTTGAACACTTTGGTATTTTTCCAGAGTTTTCTTCAAAAAACTATCCCTATTATCTTTCTAATGCTTCATCATTTTGTAATTCATACTTTTCTTAGTTTTCTTTTCAGAGTTTGTTTCACATTGCGTGTGGAGATCCTCTCCTCTTCTCTCTCTCTCTCTCTCTCTCTCTCTCTCTCTTTAATGTGACGACGTACACTCTCTAGAAATTGAGGGAGGGTTTGGGTGGTTATCATCCTTTACGAAGAAAGAGGTGTTAACGCCAATGGCACACTCGTTTGAGGAGGAATTTCTCTGCTACGTTATTAATTTTTTAAATTAATATCTTCTTTAATTATCTATAAATCAACTAAGACTAAAATTCGTTTTAAATTTAAATGAATACAGAAATATCAACAATAATTTTACAACAATAGTTTTACAATAATATTAGGTTAATAAATAAAAATTAATTCTTGGAATTTGTTGTTTAAACAAATATTTGTTAGGTCCCTCCAATTTTTGTTCTTGCATGTGTTGATGGGTTTTTAGATTTAGCTCATAAATAATAATGAATCTGTTTTAATAAAATTATGTAGCCTCACTATACCTCCCCCTTCCCTCGTCCCTCTTATAGTTCTGTGTAGCTTTCTTCTTATATATATTTTAGGCTACATTAATTTAATGGAAAAATGCGTTAGGAATTATCTCTCTTGTGCCTAAGGTCCCAAAATCTGGTAATATTGCATAAGTGTGATAGGGTCTGAAAGTCAGTGGTAGCGCCAAGAGGAAGAGCGGTGCTTAAACGGAACAACGAAACTCTACAGCTCCCGGTATTGATCCGTCGAACGTCCAACGTTCCATCGTCTGAGTAGAGTCCTGTGGAGCAATACAACGACAACAGCAACGGCTACGTTACACAGCGTTCATGTGTGTGTGAGTGTAGTGTAGAGGCATCGTTAATGGTACAGCAGCAACGGCTACGGCAACGGCACTACGCGACGTTGAGCGTGACGTAGCAGTGAGAGTGTCGTAAGCCGTTGTATAGGGTAACGTAGACGTAGACGACGTAGACATCGATGTAGAGACCCCGTAGTAAAGTTTGTAGTAAAGCAAAGGAAAGCACAACCTGCGCATCTTGCAGTAAAAGTGTTTTAAAGTATGAATAAATGGGTATTACCAGCGAGAGTGGAGCTTTTTGTGAAACGATGCACATGCTTGCTGGTACTGATGCTAGTAAACTTAAGATTGTTCTTTTTTAGAAAAACTTTTGATGTATAGTTTTCCCTGGATATTTTTATATATTACTAAAGTTACTTGAAAACTGATTTAGCAGCACTTAAGTTTATTTTTATTACACACTGATGTAGGTTTTTGTTATTTCTTTTGGAAAAAAACTCTAATTTATTTATTAAATATTTATTTTGTCTATAACCTTATCGATGCTTAATAATTATTATTTTATAATTGGTTATAGTATATTAGATAAATATTCGAACGATATAACCACATTGACCAAATGCTAAGAATTTTATCTTAATTTATCTTCTCATATGGTTCCATAGCCTCTATCAAGACTGCCTTAAGACTTATTTCTTATTCAAAAGAATAGAACAAAACCTGTAGTATGTTAGAAAATAAACAAATTGCTCCTTCAATTAAATTTAAATCTCTTAGATTTAATCTATGTATTAAAACCCCACGAAAAATGTTTCTAAAACTCAAATAATTAGTTTCCTCGTAAACAAAAACATATCATTAGCTCAATTGTTTTGTTTAGTAACACTCGGTGGCCTAAAAACCTATTTTCTTTTTCATTAATTATTTATTAAACCTTTTATTAATTTTCCAGTATAATTAAATACGACCTAGGTCGCTGGGTGTCTTGCTGAATAATTAACAACCGAATAAACTACATTTTTTATATTAGTTAAATATTTATTTCGATAAATTATTCTATTGAAAGTAATCAAATATTTATTAGAATTTCTTTATACTTTCAGAAAATATAACAGTGAGACGAGATTACATTAATACTTGATTGTTTCCTATTAAATGCGATACGTATCGGTCGTCCAGTTCGTTAGGAAGATATTTCTGAATATAATTAAATTTATGTGGAATATATGTACATATAAAAACACACTAATATTAGGTATTAGGAAGATATATTCCCTTCTTCACAGTACATATTTCTCTCCTCCTCATTGCACATTCGAAATCTTGCTAACTGGCAGGGGCGGCCTTTGCCATTGCGAGGCACTTGTCCTTTGTTTAATTAATTTAAATTGTAAATAAGTATTTTTGATAATAGACGAAAAATAAAATTTTATTCGAAGATTTATAAAAGTTAACAAGGACAAAGACGACAAATATTAATAATGATATACTAAGGCACATGAATGCCTTAAAAGATATACGTAATGATTCTTGTGGGATTTCTAAAAAGCGAGGCGCGAAATTCAAATACATGTATAGTAATGAATTTTTCTACTTGGGTTGTTGCGCGAAAATGCGAGGCACCAAGCAGTAGCCCTGCTTGCCAGCTCCTAAGGCTGCTCTCGGCTAACTCGTAACTCCTCTCCCAAATTCTTATGTACTTTCCTTTAGTAACTTACGGTTTTCACCCCTCAGGTGATAAAACAAATACCTCAAACACCTCATGTTTTCATCATCCTATTTCCGATGATCAGTTGTGTTAAATTATTAAATAATAAACATTAAATTAAAAACGTCATCTCATGAGAAAGTGTGCTAATGCGAAATGAAAAGTCGACGTTGTAAATAAGTGATTCCTTATATATCTTATTATATTAATAAGTGAAACTTATTTATCTTATTAAATTAAGACAGTGAGGTAAATTTGATTTAGAAATTATCGATTTGTATAGCTCGAAAGACTCTGAGAAGTAAAAAGAAGATGATCAATATATACAACAAAATCACAATTATTTCTTACTAAACATTGTGAACTAACCTTTACCGATTCTCTTCTATAAATTTCCGACATGTTATTAAAACATTATCCAATCATAAAGCACCTAATTACATAAATTAACTGCTGCGTTCTCCGCGCGTTGTAAGCACTGGCTATGAACTAGGCGCTAGGCGGTGGCTGTGAGAATATTTATTTATGTAGTGTGTGTGTGCATCTTTGTGCGTGTATTAGTGCAAGACACGGTATCAGTAATTGTAATAATTTGCAGCACAGGGTCACTTTAATTTGGGTCAAATTGTTTCTGTAACGAACCGAAGGTTGCACTAATAATCAACGACAGCCACAGGCCACATTGTATTAATTACTATGGCATTGTTTCAGCTATTCATTAAGCCTATTATGCTAATTAGTACAGGAGTTCCCACACTGGAACACCGACTACTGTCACTCAAAACAACAATCAAAATTTTTATTTATTCAATACCTAATTCGCCTCTGTTACAACCTGTGCAACTCATTTATTTAAATTTAAGGTTATTAAAATTTATTTTTCTTCATTAGCGTTGAATTACGTTCTTGCTAATTATTTTAGCTTACCTCTCCATTAAATCTTTAAACTGTGAGATAGAAAGAGATCGATATATGTTTTTATCTCATTATTGTTCTCTCTTAGGTGCAATTCTACTGTAGAAGGGTGAATATGTAGTGCATGCCTTTGTGATATGATATACCACCAGCCCCAAACCTTATCGTGCCACTAATTTTATTAAATGTTCGGTTCAATGCTCGGAAAATTATTCACACTCTCAAAACGGTGAAGCGATTGGTGATCGAAGCGAATTAGATTTTATCTACTTCGTCAGGATTGCCATTGTTTAATTTTAAACAGGTATTAACGTTGACGTTACGTTACGTAACGTATTTGTTAGATACGTTACTTAACGTATCTAGATACATTTGTTAGATACGTTACTTAACGTATCTATACATTTGTTAACATTACCTTACCTTACCTTACCTTACCATGAACATGAACAGAAATGATTTTGCAAAGAGATTTTGCATCTTTCAAATTATAAATGGTAAGAGTAATAAATCATTTATATTTTGTTTTTTAGCAACAGAAAAGGAAGGTAGCTCCAGATATAAAACACCAGCACAAAAAGCAGCAGACAATTGGTTCATTAAGTGAACAATATACACCAAACAGGATTTCCAAAATGGAACAAACTGCTGATCAAATATCAAATTCTGTTCCACAAGTAATAATAACAATAACATATTTGTATATAAAGTAATGCAAACAAAAATAATGAAAATATGTCACAGAGAGGTCGTTGATCTAAAGTAGCAGACTAATGAGGCGTAGTAACAACTACCTGGGAGGGAGAGGGATCTCTATCATCTGTAGAACATGCCTGAATGAACACTAGGATCAGCCTCAGTAATGGTAAAGAAATCACAAGTAAAACTATGTGTGAAAATAAATGTTCAACATCATCGTGACAATCACGTGACCAGTAATTAGATAAAATGTAAGCAGGCCTATTGGATTGTTCGCTGACTTGAGGTAAGACGGGAATGGGAAAGAGAACGCTAGCGAATAGCTGACAGAACGTGACATAGCGAAAACGTACTCACATTACCATTAATAATATAATAAAGTTCAATGAACTTTCTGAATGGAGTTATTACGTTATGTTTCTATTTATGATTTTGTTTTGTTCTATGGATGAAGCGTTTCCTTTCTGTAAATATTGCTCAGTTACAGAGGCGGCTCTATCTATCGGCTTTCAGTATTAAGTATACTCACACCTGTTACACACATTCATTGATTAATAATTAATTCAAATCGAACATGCGTATGGTTAAAATATGAAGAAGCTACAAAGCCAAATCTCCAGGTGTCCTGTGTTAGCAATCCCAGAAGAAGATGACGACCATTGCAAAAAGGAAAGAGCTTCTGTACTCATTTTCCAATTGTTGATTGAAATTGATGTGTATTGGCGTGTCTATTTTATTAAATATCTAAATGTTGACGGAGATATAGCAATTAAAAGTTTGAATTGAAGTTTTAGCGCTAGAAATGGTCGGCTATTTGTATGACGTGAAATGCATTTTAACATCAGTTATTTGTTGAGTAGGTCAGTGCTGTGGTAATGTTTTGTAGCTGTTGGTAGTCGAAATAATCAAGTCAAGTCAAAGAATAATAAGTTTTTATTTTCTAAGGCAGACATAATATTGGAATTTTATTATTCGTTAAAATAGCTGTAAATAATATTTGATATTTTGATATATAAATACATATAGCAGAGATTTATGAGCTGTAAGGTTGGCAGCGGTTGTGATGTCACATGCACTTGGAATGTGTACAACGTTGAATCCCTTTAATAATTAAAGAGACAAAATGATTTCTTGAATTGTTAATATCTCCCAATATATAAGGAGTTATTAAAAAATAATTGAACATTTGAGGTTCTAGTAACCCACTTTATCTTTTATAGAAATTAAGACATAGGACACAAGCCCATTAAACATTTTGTATATTTAAATGAGTTGCAGCGTTTGAAAGCGTAAAAAGAAAGTCTGGGTCTGATTCACACGTTATTATTCTGACAGTGACGTCATTATGTAACAATGTAACATCGACCCTTGTTACGTTTTGAGGTTATGTTTTACAAAGGCAAAAAGTAACCAGAGACAAGTAGTCACAGTGGATAAGTACAAAGGTAGAACAAAACAAAAGCAACAAAAGGCAAGATGATGTGATGTGATCAAATTTCTGACAACAACAGAAATAATGCATTCAAAGGAAAAGTATGGTATTGCTATACCGTGTTGGGTTTGGGTGGGGTACAAAATATTGTAGATAAGAGGATAAAATAAGAATGAATCTAATTTCCGTTTTAAAAGACTTTTGACAAATTCTAAAGTCACAAAGAAACACAAACTTAAACGCAGATATCTTGGAAACCGTGACAATAATCTAAAAATAAAATGAAGATCAAAATGAAGAACCACGAAGAATTAAACAAAATAAGAATTCCATTTTTTATAAAATTAAGAAGAGTATAACCTTTAAAATAACTACAGAATTTCTATTGCGATTAAAAAGAAAATCAATATCTTTTACAATCTATTGAATATACATAAGGGCTTAAAAAATATAGACTTTTTTTGTCTGGTCTTTCACTTCCAGACCTTTCCCTTTCTTTTAGTTTGTTACCACCCACTATGCCACCTCTCCCTTTGATTCCTGTGTGCTCCCTGTACTGATCTGAAGGCCCGAGGCAGGAACAGGAACATGGATGGGTTTCAAGCTACGAACTTTGGTCCATGCGAATTTAGTTGTAGTTTTTTTTATATGGATATCTGTAGTTCAATATCGAACCCGTACGATATAAGAACATACTTTCGTTTATTTAAAAGATATTTTAAAACATGTTTGTTTCCACTTCGGTGCACTACCCCGCGCCTCCAACCCTAGTCACGGAATAGATTGCAATACGAACCGAATCCTCGATTCCGAATATTTTATTTTCTAGTCTCGATATTCATATTTTGGACCCACATCTTCTAATCAAGAACGATTAATATCTTCTTATCAGTGGGTCTTGGAATATTGGCCACTCATACTTAAAACAAGTTCTGGGGTATAAACTGCCGATATAACTAAAAAGCACTGACTCACTTATTTTTCTATAATGAATACAGAAACGAATAAGATAAAATTCATTATCGTATTATAGATTTATACCGATCTTATAACCAGTGACGTAGCTAGGTAACCAAAGGCCCCGGTGCAAAAAAAAACTGGGGCCTTAACTCAACTGTTTAGGTTTTATCAAGTAATATATATATATATATATATATATATATATACATATATATATATATATCTTAATATATATAAATTACGTGTCACTGTGTTGTCCGCTATGGACTCCTAAACTACTTAACCGATTTTAATGAAATTTGTACACCGTGTGCAGTTTGACCCAACTTGAAAGATAGGATAGCTTACATCTCAATTTATTTATCTTATTGCTAATTATTTGTCTATTAATTATCTGTATATGACATATGACATCGGGCGACGATGATGGCGACATCTGTTGACTAGATTGAGTAAATATTCTGTTGAGTAAATCGAAATCTGTTGACTAGATTGAGTAAATATTTAATAGATGGCGCTATGTAATGTAATATGACAAAAACGTTAGTCACAGCAACGCGTGGCCGGGACAGCTAGTATATATATATATATATATATATATTACTTAAGGGCCCCCTGAGCTTGACTCAAAATATATATCTAAGTGAATTTATTTAAAAATTCTAGGCCAGTAAATTTTGAATTTGGCGCGTATATCTCTATACAAGAATTTGACACAAGAGTTAAAATAATGAAACTGCACCTGCCCCTTACACCTCTCTTTCCACACTATCAGCACCCACTCGACAATAGTTTGTCGTTCAAGTTTCGACTTGCAAACGAATCAAATATTTTTTTAAATTCAAATAAGTACGTAGTTCCTAGTTATTCTATTAGATTGATCTGGAAACTATATTCATCTCTTTTTTTCAACTGACAATCATTATTCAGTCGAATATGTCTCAGACTCGTGTTTATCTGCAAGACAACCACCGACATAACCCTAACATTAAATACAATTGTTTACTTTATAAATATTTTTAAAATAATATTGCTGTCTCTTTTTTTACATATAAAAATATTATGTAAAACTATGCACTGCTCTAACACATTATAAAAATATTTCTTTAAAATGAAACATTGCAAAAAATTAATATAACTTGATAGTGCACGTGTTCAAAACACTGATGCGTTGCCATAGTTACATAAATTGTTTACTTTATAAATATTTTTGAAATAATATTGCTGTCTCTTTTTTTACATATAAAAATATTATATAAAACTATGCACTGCTCTAACACATTATAAAAATATTTCTTTAAAATGAAACATTGCAAAAAATTAATATAACTTGATGGTGCACGTGTTCAAATATAAACAAAACACTGATGCGTTGCCATAGTTACATAAATTATTTACTTTATAAATATTTTTGAAATAATATTGCTGTCTCTTTCCTTTACATATAAAAAACTTAAATGAAACTAAGCACTGCTTTAACACATTACAATAATTTTTCTCTAAAAATAAATTTTGCAAAAGAATTAATAGAAATTGATATGACTTACCGGTCATTGATCTCTGACCAACAGTACTACCTTAAAGTCGTGTTGCAACCTATTTTATTTACATTCCAAAGGTTGGAGAATTTTTAGCTAGTACAATATGAGGTTTGCTGGTATTGGTCCGAGGCCCCCCTGAGCTTGAGGGCCCCGGTGCCCAGCACAGACTATTTCCTTAGTCTGTACAGTAATCATCTTTTCATAATAAATTTTTGAGTGGCCTCATTATTTGAAATACGAGTTAGTATTTCTCTGCAGTAAGACTCTTTTCATAAATTTATAAGTTGTTACAAAATTAACGATTACTCATGCTAAAAAATAGAAGACTGGAAGATGCACATTTATGATTTAATAGTATAAAAAAGTGTAATGTTCTCCGACTATGATTTCTTTGGATAGAATCGCAGCAAGGTCTTGGAGATTCAACTCTAAACCTAGGTTGCAATCCACTGGAATTATGACTTACAGTTTGACGAATTAAATATAATATTTATATAACATAATTACATATGTTCGTTATACATTCCATATAGAGAATAAATAAAGTTGTTCATGCATGTATCATGTATCACGTAGCATGTAATGCAGCATGGCATGTTGCTTCAAATTCGTTCGAACGAAACATGTACTCGTACGTACCTCTAGAGGTAGCGATAGAGATACTGGCACTCTTGCTTTGTTGTAAATCATCTAAAACCAATAATTACTGCGATACGACAGCAGTGGATTTATAACTAGTGAACTAATTAGTTGGACTTGTACGTGGGTTGCAGGAACGTGGGAGTAACAGGGGATGCGGGAGGGAGAAGGAGGAGCGAATAGATTACGAATACCACAATGACATGTTAGGATATTGCTGTGACATTTCAATCTGTGCTTGGAGTACCTCCTGGAGGAAGAAAGAAGAGGTGAGGACATGAGGTTGACAGTTGTCATCGTCGATGCACTATGACACAATGACGCATGCCGCATGATGCAGCTGTGTATGTTTTAACATGCATACATACCCTGATAAGGTAGAAAAATGTACTAAGTTTGAAACGAGAATATGTAATTTGAATCTTTACTTTTCTCCTGTATTTAATTTAATTTAATTATTCACCTGTTGATCTCCCCTGCTGTAGACAGATTTATCTATTAACAAGATGCCGTACAGCATCTAATGGACCACCATTACACGATACGGCCCCTCAAGCTGCTAATTGCAGTTACACTTTTACTTTTAACTAGGTTCTTAATTTCATAAAATTCTTGTTACATTTTACAATAATGTGCTAAATTTGCTGCTGACTAAGTGTTGCAATAACACGACACGCTGGAGTTAGAGACATTTTTAAAATTATTTATAGCTAATTAAAGATTTTTATGAACAAGATTGACATGCCTTGCAAAGAAAATCAGGCCAGGATAAGTTTTAATTAGATTTATTTCATTATTGAATATTTACGCGATTAATTATGGACTGGTTAAAGTATATTCGTGCTGTAAGAATCAGAGGTGTATCGCGAGAAGAGCGGAGGGGGTTCTAAATATTGTTGCTTTCATATATATATAATTTCTCGGGCTTCCTAGGCACGTAGCCTTTTATCGCCCCTAATATTGTTCTGCTTCTTCTTATACTTTATATCCAAACAACAAGAATAATCTATTCATGGCTACTGGTGTTATAAATTTTGATTTCTCAATCAAAAGGCGATTGTTTGTGATCAATTATGATATAGGTTTCACATAGGTTCTAAAAACATAATAGTTTGACTAGATAATTGTTTCAGCTTCACATATTGGATAACGCCCCAGACCTTCATCCTTGGTACGACACTATAAAGAACACAAAGAAGAATAAACATATGACACTTACATTTAAGGAATTTTTGGGAATTTTCTTTTGATCAGACTGCTATCTTCAGACTGCTAGGTTCACTGACATGTTATCGAACTCGTGAGTATTACCATATTATTTTTATAAGCATACAGGATATTTAATGCAAAAAAAACTGTTACAGTGATATAACCTCTAAATCTATGAAATGTACAAAAAATAGCTTACTCGCGTCACATTATATTTTAAGAGAACAAGGACGACAATAAGGAGACCACTTAATAATAAGACAAACTTAATAATTGAAATCGTTTTCTTATTAGCAACCATCAACAATAATATGCTGTTTCAATCAACACCACTGATAATTACCAGAGTTCTATTTTGTTATGATTCTAAAATTGATTGCATCAACGCACAAGGCAACGTAACAATTCATCGTAGCAATCAACGCATTCATAAATACCATATTTATTCAATAACGTGAAAATCATCGCATCCCTTAATTGAATTATATACAACTGTCTGTCGATGGGGCTTCAGACACTGTTTCCCTGTTTTCCCTGCTTCTCTTCTCGTTCTACTCCCTGGGGTTGTTTATATACTTTCGCATCCCTTCACTTTTTGCATCCCTATCCACTATAAGGGTTGTGTTTCACTATATCTCGTCTCCTATGACTACCTAGTGATGAATGGAGATGTTTCAATGGAATATAACAACCAGCCCCTGCATCTCTGCATCCCTGGTGGCATTTGAATGAAGTTATTGCGTACAAGTATTTAGAGTATTCCCTGCTACTCCAACCCGGTTAAACTAACAATGATCTTGATAATGTACTGATAAATTAAATACAAATAAGTCTATAATTAATAGTAAGGGATTCTCGGAATTGATAGCAAATTAATATTAATTGTACAATGATTTCAAAATTCCCGGGTCGAAATTTTAGACCTATCCTAACCCTAAAAGGATATATACTACTCTTTTCATACTAAATAAAGTAAATTAAACCTCGTTTAGTCCTAAACATGATAGAAATTATGATCCTATCGTTTTTTGTAATTCAAACTTTGTACACCTTTTTTAATAAATCAAGATTATGTAGAATTATCATATGGCACGCTTGGCAACGGTTGTGAGCTTCTGTGTTAATATATTCTTGTCTTTATTAAGGTTAGCTAGCCTCATAAATAAATAATTAATAAAATTATATTTTTATAAAGTAAATTTTAGTTTGAGATTTAATTAGTCTTAATTGCTAGCAAAGTTGGAGCTATGCTGCTCCCTTTACTCCCATTATTACTCTCTGCACCCCTGCACTCACCACGCCTCCCCTGCCCTTCCTAAGTTTGTCGGAACCCTTGTGTTTGTGTACAACACATTTCCTGATGTATACTCAAATTTATTTATTAGTTATATAACTTTTGATGTTCTTTACAGAAATAACACCTGGCTTTACCTGACGTAGTCGTCCACCGCACCGCACCGCACTGTTAGAACCGCAACCGCAGCGGTAGCTGCCTAAATGTACTTCATAATCATAGGTTTTGATTCAAAGTTCGTGAGATAATTATAGTCATTTAACTGGTACAATCAAAGCAAACGTTTCACTTTTGTGTAAGTATTATTATTATTATTATTATGTAATTATTAATATACTTTAACGACATGCTAACGAGTGTCAAACTTCGCGGCCGCTAAGCAATCGGAGACCATCAATTTTTTATAAAATTTTAATGGTCCCCCCTTGTAAAATTTAAAAAAAAAATTAAAAATTAAAATATTTTATTTCCAACTTTTTAAAATGTTTTTAAACGTACTTTTTCCCGCTGATTCCAAATCTGAAAACCATTTTAAAATATTCCATTATTTAACCCTTGAAACGCTAATATCTCGAAAACCGGAAGTGCCATCAAAAAACAAATTGAAGATTTGAAATCAGCATAAATTTGTACGTTAAGAACTATTATAAATTTTACAATCGGAGACCATCAATTTTATATCAAATTTAAAAAAAAAATTAAAAATTAAAATATTTTATTTCCAACTTTAACGTAAACTGAGATATTTATTTAGTTACTGCAAACCGTACGAAACTCCCATTCAACATTTTAAGATGTCTAGTTCAGCAAAGTTTTAAATATTTAATTACTTCACTTCCATCATGACGTCATCGGTATCCTAATCGCAGTTAAAAGGAAATAGTAGGAGTGCGAGAGGGGAGTGGAGGGCTTATGCACCTGGAGCATAAAGTTTTACATTATTCTTTATTTTCATGAAAATCATCAGCAACTAATTGAACAGTTTACAACTGTTAGGATTTGATGTTGTCGTACAGTGTCAGTTCTATTGAGTCCTGTGAGGGTTCGAGGGGGATGATGGGAAGAGGGTGGCATGTTTCTTTTGTCTGTGCAGGCATTCTAGTGCTCAGCACCCCATCCCCGTTCATTGTCATAACAAAGCAGTGGTTTTTAGGGTGAAAGTTTTACTATGACCGGCCCCTCGCTTAGTTTCGCTGACGTTTTGAAAGTGGGGGAGGAGGAAGGTGGTTGCAACGCACAGGGAGTTCCCCCTTTATCTTTTCAAAAGTTTCACACTTACTAATTTGGCAACTAATCAAAATTATTGAGTTATTATTCATTTTGAATTCTTTGTCTTCAATTACTGTTGAAGTTATGCCATGACAGGCCAGTTTTATTGCTTTAACCTATGCGATGACCCATTCGAAGATCGCCTACCATGAAGTGAAAGGTCATGACCTTGAGATTAACAGCGCTGCTTACGTAATCTGTTATAATGACCTCTATCTTATCTTTAAATATTATTTTATTTACATTTCTTGAATTCCAATGTTTCAATTTAATTGTTTTATCTATTAAATGATCTATTTTAAGACTTTGCCAAAGATTTATTTATCGTTAAAACAATTAATTAAATTTTAGATAACAATGTTTTATAAATTAATCGTTAAAACCTCCATTTTTGAGGTTGCAGAAATGTATACAATGTTGTTGAAACCTCTATTTTTTGGAGTTGCAATAAAATGTATACATTGTTGTTGGAACCGCCATTTAGAGGTTGCAATAAAATGTATGTATTGTTGTTGGAACCTCTATTTAGAGGTTGCAATAAAATGTATACATTGTTGTTGGAACCTCTATTTTTGAGGTTGCAATAAAATGTATGTATTGTTGTTGGAACCTCTGTTTTTGAGGTTGCAATAAAATGTATGTATTGTTGTTGGAACCTCTGTTTTTGAGGTTGCAATAAAATGTATGTATTGTTGTTGGAACCTCTATTTAGAGGTTGCAATAAAATGTATACATTGTTGTTGGAACCTCTATTTTTGAGGTTGCAATAAAATGTATGTATTGTTGTTGGAACCTCTGTTTTTGAGGTTGCAATAAAATATATGTATTGTTGTTGGAACCTCTGTTTTTGAGGTTGCAATAAAATGTATATATTGTTGTTGGAACCTCTGTTTTTGAGGTTGCAATAAAATGTATATATTGTTGTTGGAACCTCTATTTAGAGGTTGCAATAAAATGTATATATTGTTGTTGGAACCTCTATTTAGAGGTTGCAATAAAATGTATATATTGTTGTTGGAACCTCTGTTTTTGAGGTTGCAATAAAATGTATGTATTGTTGTTGGTACCTCTATTTTTAAGGTTGCAATAAAATGTATATATTGTTGTTGGTACCTCTATTTTTAAGGTTGCAATAAAATGTATGTATTGTTGTTGGAACCTCTGTTAAATATATACAAGAGTACAAGAAGATCGGTTGTACTATTTCACAAAACTGGCGTAGCTGTAGGCTTCGCTGTGTGATACTCGCTTAATTCAAACATAAGTGCACCTAGCAGTTAGCAGTCACTGGCTACGGGGTGTGCTACGGCTGCTACAACTGCTACGGCACCCCTAACTGCCAAGGGCGATGCCGATCTAAGTGCTTTCATTAAACGTTGTTTGGTGTATTTTGCTATTTGCTTATTAGGCTCTCCCTGTCCTTGCCCCCGCTCCTGCTCCCTGCTCCTACATCTGACTACATGAATCGCGAATAAAATGCATCGGAAGCAATTCTATATGAAGAACTTGTATTTTATACATGTGGTACACTAGAAAATGAAATTCTAATCATTTTACAATTAGAAATTTATTCCTCACTAATATTTTTTAATTACTCTGATTCAGCTTTCTATCTGGTATCTGATATGGAAATTTCCAACTCCCACCGCGCTGAGCGCTGGCGCTGATGCAGAAACCTACGCGGCACGATGTTTATTCTATTTTGTTTTGTTTTGTTTTGCTGTTAGAAATGAACTTGACCTTTCAAGGTCAATAATAATCTTTTCAATTTAAAATAAATGTAAACAGTTACGATATCTCGTAGAAATTTGCGCTGGGATGTATCACTCATAGCTAGATTATGGTCATTGCATAATATTTCTTTTTAAAATACACATTTTTTTCATTATGCTGTTCTTTGATACGTGTTAGATTTCTTTGCAAGAAACTACTGATGATGATGCCACGTTGGCGAGCCGCCTGACAAACGTGTTCCACGGAACAGCTTATATCTTCGCAATGGTTTATATTTAATAATAATTATTACACGAAAATAACGTCCTCTTAATTGCAGAACGCCTCAGTTATTTTACAATTGTCTTTGTTATATGCCTAACGATATAATTGTATAAAAGTTGTTATTGCGATAACATCTTAGTTCTTTTTCTTCTGCACTCGAGATCCGAGATTTGGACGGGTTCCTCGTTAAGCAAACTAAGGAACCCGTTTCTTCCCTCGCACCCTCTGGTCTACGTTCAGTGGGGTGTAAAACGACTGCTCGTCTCACCCCTCACTTCGCGACTCTTGTCTCGCTGTATTTTGTACTTACAGTTCAAAATTTGTGCTTGCTACTACTGCCTTATGCTAAAGTTAGCGCCCATTGTGTACTGACAACTACTCCTAAGGCTACATATGTATTTTACATGTGGAATACATGCCCAGAGGTGGGCAACTATTTCTGATAAAAACACTGTAAACTTGAATGAATTCAGTGAGAAAGAAATTAGGTTGTGAATCATAATAGAATTTATATAAAACTGCACATAAAGTTGCTTATCAAAACCTCAAATGTAGGTGACAAATTTTGATCATTTGAAACAACCAGCACAAACGATAGAAGATGTATTAAACTATTTAGTGACACAGAGATAGCAGCGAAAACTTGGACAGATTCTACTATATAGCGTGAATTCTAAAACCTACTGAATACTGAAAACACAGTGTGCAAGATTTGGTTACGATGTTAATTCAATTAATAAATATAAATTTTCTCAATTTTTTCTTATTTTGCTACTGAATTAATATAATTAGAAATAACATGAATTGCCAATTAATGAATTGAAAGAGAATTTAAAAAGAAAATCTTTTGCTTTTTGATTTAGTGATAAAATTAAGTATACAAAAATAATATACAGTATAAAAGAACTGACGTAAATCTTTTCGTCTTTCTTTCTGAGAAATTTTTAAAGAATCTTTATTCTTCTTATAATTATATATTACATTAATAGGGTAAATAAGTTACAGAGGCGGCCTTAGAGGGTGGCAAGCAGTGCAACCGCCCAGGACCTCGCATTCTCGCGCAACAACCCAAGTAAAGAAATTCATTACTATATATGTATTTGAATCTCGCGCCTCGCTCTTTAGAAATCCCACTAGAATCACTGCGTATATCTTTTAAGGCATTCATGTACCTTAGTTTATCATCATTAATATTTGTCGTCTTTGTGCTTGTTAACTTTTGTTAACTTTCAATCGGTTTCCAGCCTCTGCAAAACATTAATTCGACACATACACTGATATAAACTATACAACTAACATATATAGGCATTTTTCCTGGGGGGGGAACGTCCCTACGAAAAACATTGTTCAATGCTCCAGCATGGCATCTAGCAAATGTGTTTGGAACAGCTAGTAGATTCATGTTGTATTTTGATTACACGATAGAGGTGCAGAGGAATGCAAAACAATCTTTCACATACAGACTACGCTAACTAGATTCATCTCTCTCACTCTAGGGTGGGGGGTGAAACAGTTATGGTGTAAACATTCTTTGATAGATAGCAGCACTTTATGGAACACACAACAAATCGACATTTTATCTCAAATGAAATATATTATAACATCACTCATACATTAATATTTGAGTGTGTGTGTTTGGAAACAAATTTGCACACGATTTATCTTAAATATGTAAACAAATATATAAATTACACTAATTACCTTTATTAATTAAGTTAATAAAGTTTCCAATACCAATTTTGTTTCAACAAAGTTTCTTTGTACAAAGCAGTTTAAGTCTTACCTATTTTGTAACCGATTTAAAACCGACTTGTAATTTTCATGAGTTTAAGCAGCTTAAATTTAACTATCGTTTAGAAAAATCGTCTAGTCCCAAAGGACGCCTTTAGAATGTTACAAAATAGGCGGCTTAATTATGACAAAAACCTCTATTACGCCAAAAATGGTTTCATCATTTCAATATCGCTTTCGCTTTTTAGATTATTTATTAAACAAAAAACGAATTAGTAATTATTTGCAATATGTAAACGCATGACAAACCTAATGATTTATATCACATTAAGTAAAAATTAAATTAAAAAAATTGATTAACAATATGTCTATAATTATAAATTTATTATGTAATAATTATAATATTATGACATATAAACCAATAACAGAATCATATAAATCAACTTAATTTTAATCAATAAATAATTTAATTAGTTATTTATTAAATTAATTAATTATTAATAAATGATTAGTAAAGATAAAAACCTTCTGGTTTGTTTCATTACTTATTAGAAGTTTTATAAAATTATTAGAGATGGCAGCATAAACATATATTTGAAGTACAGATTGCTTATTTAAAATTCACCCTAAATATAAACAAGCCACGCCCGTTATTGGGTGTAAACCTATTTCTAAAAATAAGTAATAATAAGGTTTTACGTATACCTGATATTATATTATTTATTGAAAAAACTTTAGCTATATATATGCGAAGTATACAGTCGTATGTAGTAAGATTTATACATAGTATATTGACCAAAAATCAATAAGAAACGTTTTATAATATGTAATCTATAATATATATAGTTTGAACTTATATTAATTATAAAAGCCAAATGATTGTTTAATAGAGTAACTAAAGTTGCATATTATTTAGGCGTTAGAATTAATTAACATTTGAAATTATATTTATTAGAATCTATGCATTCGTTCATATAGATTGTCTTTGTTATACGTTAGAAATGGCGAAATCACTTCACCTTTTTGAATCCAACCAACGAATATGTTGATACGAAGTACAATTGAAATAAGCATGTGAAGAAAACGAGTTCACTTGCAAATTGCATAATTGCATTGAGTCGTTTAGATCTAAAACTATTTTAGTCTGAAATTTATAAGGTTTTTAATATGGCCATTAAATAGTTTTGAAAGTATATTGGGGATAGTAAGTTCATGTCCTTGAAACGGGAGAAAAATCAGATTCAATTGTATCTAGTGTATATTTATCACATATCTTATTCTATCTAGTGACAATACTCTGGGAACCAATATATTTCAGGCTTAAAATTTGAATTTCCCGCCTTTTGACGATGTCGCCGGGGCAGGGGCTCTGGTTTACCTGGCCGAAGATTTGCAGTTCTGTTTGTTGTTTCAAATTACTTTTTATTTACATCAAATTCAACTCTATCTAGTCACAATTTACGCAGCTGGCGATCTTTTAAGGTACAGGTATATATTTGCGTTGACAAGGTGTCAAGATACAAAGCCCTAATTAAATGAAATACATAAATATTTTAATTAGGAATGGTAACACTTACTTCAATAGCTTAATATTTCAAGAATAGTGATTTAGAAAGACTTTTTGAAAGTCACTTTCGTTACAGCACTTGACTTCCAATGTAATACATTATTTAAATAAATATAAACTGTCATTATCTCGAAGTTTTGATAATAAAATCGAGTTTATCTAAGTTTTTAAGTAAACAGATGACTTATTCAATCGCAAATAAAGTTACGATGGCTTAATAAATATTTGCCGTTTAATATAATTATCATTTTTATACTGATACAACAAATAAAATAATATATTTGCAAAATATTTCAGATATAAAGAACCGCACCCTAATCCGCCATTTTGTTTTTAGCACTGGATCAATACTTTGCGACGGGCGTCGGGATGTGTAGCCATCTTGTCGCGATTGGAAAACTGACGCTAGATTATGTAATTACAAAATATAGAGGATATTAAAATGAAATTATGTTCAAAATAAAATTTATGATAGTCTGGATGGACCAGGAAGTAAAAAAGCAGAAGACATTAATTATTGAAATACTCGTAAATTAGGTGAGTATCTTCTTTTATTAAATACTAATGAGAATGGGCTTGTGTCCTCATTTTTTAGTGATCGATTTTTCAATTGTTGATTGAAATTGATGTTAATAAATGTGTATTGGCGTGTCTATTTTATTAAATATCTAAATATTGACGGAGATATAGCAATTAAAAGTTTGAATTGTAGTTTTAGCGCTAGAGATGTCGGCCAGTATTTGTATGACGTGAAATGCATTTTAACGTCATTTGTTTGTTGAGTAGATCAGTGCTGTGGTAATGTTTTGTAGCTGTTGATAGTCAAATAATCAAGTCAAATGAAAGAATAATAAGTTGTTATTTTATTTAACCCTGCTAAGGCAGACATAATATTGGAATTTGAGTGTTCCTTGAAATAGCTGTAAATAATATTTGATATTTTGATATATAAATACATATAGCAGAGATTTATGAGCTGTAAGGTTGGCAGCGATTGTGATGTCACATGCATTTGGAATGTGTACAACGCAGAATCCCTTTAATAATTAAAGAGACAAAATGACTTTTTTAATTGTTAATATCTCTTAACATATAAGGAGTTATTAAAAAATAATTAAACATTTGAGGTTCTAGTAACCCACTTTATCAATATAGAGTACACTTTTATAGAAATGAAGACATAGGACACAAGCCCATTAGGCTATTTTTAGTTTTGGTTTTGTACATTTTCTTCTATAAATTAATACCTATATACCTAACAATAGCATATATTCATCATCATCCAAACCCTGGCCTTATATTAAAAATATCTGATGAATTTTAGATCATTTATGAAAGTATGCATACTTATATTATATTTCACTTGTACGTATAACAAATGCATATGCATACAAGTAAACTTATATCCTATGGTGCCAATCGGACACAATTAAGACTGACTGACTGACAGGTGTCCTTCATTCGACTTCATGGCGACACATCGAGGTCCTGGTGCGGTTACTCCGAAACAAATAGCTGCTTTCTCATATTAGAATCATATTATTATATTTTTCTGAATACCAATTTGTTATCAGAATTCAATCGAAATCCTTCAATTTCTAGCACACTTACTACGAATGGGCTTGTGTCCTATGTCTTAATTTCTATAAAAGTGTATTATATATTGATAAAGTGGGTTACTAGAACCTCAAATGTTCAGTTATTTTTTAATAACTTCTAGGAATATGTTAGCAGATATTAACAATTAAAAAAGTCATTCTTTCTTTTTAATTATTAAAGGTATTCAACGTTGTACACATTCCAAATTCATGTGACAACACAACCGCTAGTTGCTATCTCTTTTATACAACAGAGCGTAAAAGAGATATATTTTTGACTGAACTCTGACAAGTTTACAGGTTACCAACCTTACAGCTCATAAATCTCTGCTAAGGTTTCAACTTTTTTTTAATTTATTTATATTATTGTACAACATATTAAGTTTATTGCGTAAAAACTTGAAGTCGTTTAGAGTATAACTGTCGAAGATATAGAGTTTAAAGTCTTCACCTCTCTGGTCTGCTTCGTGTTACTTTGAAACTTTTAAATTCGGTTTCTCACACATAGTCTTTTCAGAGTCGGTGCCCTCTCTAGCTCAAAATCTACTGGACCGATTCTTATGAAATTTTGCACACTCTTTCTTTACATAAATGGCGAGTTTTTTTTATTTTAACGTATTTTAAAATAACAAAGTTTCTGATTTTTTTCATGAAAAATCGGTATTTTGACTTTAAAGTGCTGTAAAAAATTGAAAAATCAATAAAAAAAAGAAAACTCGACAGCGTTACCTGGAGAAACTTATCAACTAATGAAATCATTTTGGTTTTTCGATTTCCGAAAATCCAGTGATTAGTTATGAGTGACACCGCAATGTTACTTTTTTTTGTGACGTCACCGGGGATTCGCTGTCAATGTCCCATTTCTTGATATTTATTTATGAAAATTTTACAAAGTATTCTTCAAATGTCATTTTATCATGTAGTAATTATAGAAATAATTATATATTATCTGTGTCGTCAAAAAACATTATCGAAAATATGCTTCTTTTTTATCGTTTTGACCTTACCCTCCCCTTAAGTCTTAATCGATAGTATATCATTTCTAAAATCATAAATTGTAGACAGTTTTGACTTTTAATTAGAGTTTCAAGTATTGATTAGTGTTAGGCAGGTATTCGTACAGTAGATAAGAGCACTCTCTCTCACCACTATTGCATCTACTTCCCCCACACAAATGTCTATAGATATCGAGTTTATGACGTCACTATACCAATGCTGTGCTGGTCGGTAAATAAACACCTGATGGCTTCACAATTTGCAGTTATTATTGATGAGGCTATTACTATTATAGGAACACATTTTTTAATAGAAATAATCTAATCATGAGAGATGCCAGTCACACTTAGCGATTATAATGGAAGTGAACATACATACATACAACGTGTGAGCTCGTAGAATTGAAGTACGTACACAAACAAACTAAATTACATTGACAATAGTTACATAGACACGTAATGTAATTCTAATAACAGGTAAAGCATATTTGTTTGTATTTAGAATTCCTATATTATGACCTGTTTTTTAAATACATAAATACCAATAAATATTCATGGGGGAGGGTTTCAACTGTTTTCTTTTTTTATTTATATTAATGTACAACATATTAAGTTTATTGTGTAAAAATTTGAAGTCGATTGGAGTAAAACTGTCGGAGATATAGAGTTTTAAGTCTTCACCTCTCTGGTCTGCTTTCGTGTTACTTTGAAACTTTTAAATGCGGTTTCTCACACATAGCTTTTTCAGAGTCGGTGCCCTCTCTAACTCAAAATCTACTGGACCGATTCTTTTGAAATTTTGCACACTCTTTCTTTACATAAATGCCGAGGTAATGCTGTCGAGTTTTTTTTGATTTTTTAATTTTAACGTATTTTAAAATAACTTATTTTCTTGAAAAATAGGTATTTTCACTTCTAAGTGCTGTAAAAAATTGAAAAATCAATAAAAAAAGAAAAACTCGACAGCGTTACTTGCAGAAACTTATCAGCTAATGAAATCATTTTGGTTTTTTGATTTCAGAAAATCCAGTGATGAGTTATGAGGGGCACCGTAATGTTACTTTGTGACGTCACCGGAGATTCGCTGTCAATGCCTCATTTCTTGATATTTATTGATGAAAATTTCACAAAGTATTCTTCAAATGTCATTTTATCATGTAGTTATTATAGGAATAATTATATATTAACTGTGTCGTCAAAAAACATTATCGAAAATATGCTTCTTTTTTATAGTTTTGACCTATTTATAAACATATTAATTGTATTGTGAACAGATTTTAAGACAGTTTATGTTTCTATTACTTCGAAAAATGGTCTTTAAATTGGTCACAAAAAGTTTATGTTACATTTCTGACGTAACAAATTTTTTTAGGTTAGATGTATTACATATTTGTCATCGTTGATTTAGATCTATCAATGAACGTAGCTATAAAAATAGCAACAAAGCATAATTACTATGAATGAATTAAGCAACTAAATGTAAATGATTAGTTTTACAAAGTGTCAAGCAAAACCGACGCGTGACGCCTAACCTGTCTGACCCAGTTCGCGTGTTCGTTGATCGTTGAAGGACGCGGTGGGGGGAACGAAGAGAAAGTACAATACACTGACCCGGAGAGTGGAGGCCGAGGTAGCTGCGTGAGATCGGATGTGCTGTAACAGACGTCATTGCCGTTGATTCATTTCTGATGGGGAATTTTGTGAATGAAATTATTATATATGGAAACCCCACAGCTTCATGATTGACGATGAGGAAATAAAAATCTATACAAAACTATTGCAGGTGTGTGCGAAGTGGCAAAACAGCAATTGCATTGCACTGTCCACATGGAACATATTTGCTTTACTGGATAAAACGTTGTAGAGAAGGGAAGCGGGATGGAAGACGTATGCAGTGATGGTCTGGTAGTCAAACAAATGTATTTGAAGAGCATCGCTACACGAAAAACCATTTGGGCTTGTGTCCTCATTTATTAGTGGTCGATTTTTCAATTGTTGATTAAAATTGATGTTAATAAATGTGTATTGGCGTGTCTATTTTATTAAATATCTAAATATTGACGGAGATATAGTAATTAAAAATTTGAATTGTACTTTTAGCGCTGGAAATGGTCGGCCATATTTGTATGACGTGAAATGCATTTTAACGTCAGTTATTTGTTGAGTAGGTCAGTGCTGTGGTAATGTTCTGTAGCTGTTGGTAGTCAAATAATAAAGTCAAGTCAAAGAATAATAAATTTTTATTTTATTTAACACTGCTAAGGCAGACATAATATTGGGATTTTAATTTTCCTTGAAATAGCTGTAAATAATATTTGATATTTTGATATATAAATACATATAGCAGAGATTTATGAGCAAGGTTGGTAGCGGTTGTGATGTCACATGCATTTGGAATGTGTACAACTTTGAATCCCTTTAATAATTAAAGAGAGAAAATGACTTTTTTAATTGTAAATATCTCCGGACATATAAGGAGTTATTATAAAATAATTGAACATTTGAGGTTCTAATAACCCACTTTATCAGTAACATAGGACACTTTTATAGAAATGAAGACATAGGACACAAGCCTACATACGCATTCACTTCTGTTTCTTTTTTATTTAATAAGAATCATTTTACGTATAGAAATATAGAAATGTGTTAAATATTTTTAAAGTTAACAAATTGTAGGTTATAAATAAAAACATGAGTCCCAGCTTTTGAATGAATCAGAGCGTACGAATCCGGGAATCCACTAGGACGGTACCATGCCCAACGGACGCGGATGGGCTTAGCTTAGTAATCGCCAGATCGAGCTATTTATAGAACGGCGAACAGCGCGTGTGTGCAGCATGAATAACACTGACTTTTTAGCAACAATACCGAGTTCTTGTTAACTACAACTATCGTTAATTAATGTCTGATTGTTGTAGTCAGAAATGCGCTAGCTAAAACTTGTAGAAAATCCACTGGACTACGTCATCTGAACATTAAAGACACAATAAACAGTGGAAGAAACATACAGTTCAAATTACGAGAGTTCGGCGGCGATTCATACTTAAAACAAGTTGTGCGGTATAAACTGCCAATATAACTAAAACGCACTGACACTTATTTTTCTATAATGTGTATAGAAACGAATAAGGTAAAATTCATTATCGTATTATAGATTTATACCGCTCTAATAACCTCTTTTAACTATAGGTCACCGACGAACTATCGTGCTTTGGACGATATTTTTACTTTGTGTGAAAAATAATATAGTAATATTTTGTTTTAATGTTTGTTTAATGTAATTGTTATTATTAAATCAATGAAAATAGGGACTCAACTTAGGTTTAACACATTTCAAATCAGCTTTTGATAAGTATATCCTTCTCCCTCTTTCTCTTTATATGCTTGTTTATATAGTATTTGTTTTTTACGTCTCAAAGTGGCCTTTGTTTTTATATTTGTTCACCATATGCCATTATTATTAAAGTCACAGTTTACAATCGCATCACTCAACAAATTTGTAGGATGTTATATAGATGGCGCTTGACAAAGCCAATGCTTGAACGATATTTTTCACATTGAAAAGCAACGAGTTTTACGAGGCATGTTTTTTAAGTAAGTACCGTTTTGCGATTCCGCCTTTGCAGCGCTACGGTCGGCGTTCCGCGCATGCGCGCTGGTTACCTACATCTCTTGTCTTCGCACTGACGCCATTACAGTCTGATTCTTCATTGTATATGTTGTTTACTGAGTGTTTAAGGTAGTTGTATCGTGGAATGACTTTTCAAAGGATTTTAATAAAACTTCATTTAATTGCTCTTTAATTAATTATAAGACATATTGACCTCAGGTCGATTAAAATTTACCACTCCATTATTGAGAAAAACGATATTAAAGTTTTGTTATTTTAACACAGGCTCTTATGGGAAATAGTAATTTCAATGTTATTTTTATCGAATAAAATAAAAACGATTCAAAGGAATTCAATAAAAATTTAATATATTATAGAAACAGTAGTTATTAATCACATAAAAAAAAATGGAAATTATTGTCCACGCCATTACAGAAATAAAATTTTGTAAACATTGAAAATACGTGTATATACGTGAATACGTGTATGTATGTGAATATACGTGTAGATACTATTTACATGTAGTGAGAACAGTGAGACTGTACTTTCACAAAAGTTTTTAACGAGACTATTTGACACGAACGTTTCAGCTACATTGTAATTTTAGGTTGCTGAGTTATACTTTTGAGCATGACTATCACGATACAACTACCTTAAGATGCCTCCGACAATCTTTAGTCCCGCCGATTGTGACGTACGGGCTGTTATACGATTTATTAGTGCTAAAGGCGTAAAACCGATCGATATTCATCGTGAGATCTGTGAAGTTTACGGACAAAACATTATGAGTGATGGAATGGTAAAGAAATGGGTGAGAGCATTTAAAGATGGCCGCACCGCACCGCAAGATGATAACGAAGTCAAAACAGTTGTGATACAGTGGTTAACAAGTCAGGCGGCAGAATTTTATGAGGAGGGTTTTCAAAAACTGGTGCCACGTTATGACAAGTGCCTCAATATTCACGGAAATTATGTAGAAAAGTAGATTAAGGTACAGGCTTTCATGTAAAAATAAAATTATTGCGATATCTTTGCACGTCTTTTTTTAATTCCAAAACGGTACTTACTTAAAAAACACGCCTCGTATAACGATATTTACATTTTTCTATTGCTTTGTAAATTACAAAAAGTATCGTCACTATAATTACTATAACTTGTAAAGTAATTGTCAGAAAGTCACGAAATTTTGACACATATCGTTTGAAGGTGGACACTATCTAATAATCAGATTTGTCAATAGTTGCGCCACCTATATGCCACCCTACAACCTTATTGAGCCAGTGTTACAGTGAATTTTAAATATTTATTTAATTTATTTAACGTCGGCCTATTTCCGATGCTGAGTCCTATCACCGACGACCTCCTTCAATGTTGGCAGTATTTATGGTGTCGTGGCCTCATATATGTGGGCTACACCACTGCCTAATAAGTGTACGATTATGTATGACCATAATCAATATAAGTTCATAATAACCAAACCCAGAAAATATATATCTGGTCCGGGGATCGAACCCGAAGACACAGCAGTCGGCGTCAAGCATCAATGCTCTCGCCCACTGTGTCGTTTCAGAATTTTAAAAGTTGAGATATGTTTTGGTACTTAATTTACTCTGAACAACATTTGCTAATATATTTGCAATATTTTTGACATTTCTTTTAGGTTAATAACACGTGCGCCAGACATTGTTTGACATTTGATAAAAACGAAATTATAAAACGTCATTCGCGTTCGTGTAAAATATGTTAAATGTGATGTTCTTGCGGTTAGTCATGTTCTGTCCGTCACGTAGCGTACAATTCATATTTTGTTTTTGCGGGATATTGATTACTTCCCTATGGTTTAAAATAATTCATTGCTTCCGTTTTGTATAAGAATATTCTATGAAAATTAGTCAGATGTAGATTACTGTTAAAAAACTGTTGAAATCTGCTGCGAGCTGTGGTGACGAAGTGCGATGTGACAAGTATATAAAATTAGTATGAATAATAATGCGATTTGTTTTAATTACTCTAAATGAGAAGATACACTTTAACCTTTGAACTAATATTGCGAACACCATTCGCACCAGGGGCGGCCTTAGCCATTGTGAGGCCCCGGGGTTGCAGAACTTTGCGAGCACTTGTTCTTTGTATAATTTATGTAAATTGTAAGTAAGTATTTTTGATGATAATTGACGAGAAATAAAATTTTATATTGGAAGTTTTATAAAAGCTAACAAGCACAAAGACGACAAATATTAATGATGATAAACTGAGGTAAATGAATGCCTTAAAAAATATTAAGAGGGGATTTCTAAAGAGCAAGGCGCGAGATTCAAATACATATATAGTAATGAGTTTTTGTACTTGGGTTGTAGCACGATAATGCGAGGCCCCAAGCGGTTGCTCTGCCTGCCACCCCCTAAAGCCCGCCCCTGACTCACACTTATCATAAATATTCTTCTTAATTGATATTTACAGTTAATAAAACTTGATTAAAAATAATCACTAATTAAAACCAAACTTCTGAGTCATCTCACTTAAAATATCAGGGTTTTGTCTTCTTAATGTATTGCATATTATTAATATATAAAAAACGATCTGTGTATTTCACAGAAAATATTATTGTGACGAATAGTTGTGAAATTGAAATTGTTGCCACATGGCTTTTATGATGCTCTCACACTGGAACCCGAATGTTGGAAAATATTTGGATAATACAATATTGTGTTTTCTCTAGCAAAACATTCGTCATTTGTGTGTGTATTATATTCGCTTTCAACCCCACATCAGTATTTGTGATTAGCCAATTCTAAATCACTTTACACAAGATGGCTTTTATAACATTGTGCAATTTATTTTAAGGACACTGAACTGTAATAGTCATCACATGATTATTGTGAAATCCGCGATCAAGTTCAGCGACATCCTGGGCGACTGTCACTGTCGTCGCGTTGCAATCTATAACTTCCTTATAACTATATGTCAAACGATATTTGTTGCACAAAATTAACGTTTTTACGTTATGTTTTTAGCCATAAGAAATAACTGACATCGAAAGAAACAAGCAGCTATTTATTGTACAACTATGATCATCTTTATCATATCAAAAAACAAATTCAAAATAAGGTGTCTAAAAAAGTATCAACGAAGGAACGTTCTAAATGAAATAAACTTTTATCAAACTAGGAGGCTAACTCAGTTTTGTTAGCGACAATCCACGAGTGCTGCATAACCTGCGGAAGAGTCATCCTATTGGCGCGGTGCCTTCGCAACAATCTTTTGATTAAATCCTTAGCTCCTGGGGAAACAAAATTGGGTATCTTCCAATCATTATTTTCAATTTTTTCTTGTGTTAATCGTTGCGTTTTACTTTCGAAGGGGGGGCGCCCCACAACGAGCTCGTAGCACAGGATTCCAATGCACCAGTTATCGACAGTCTCGTCGTAGCTTTCATTTTTAATCATCTCAGGAGGCAAATAATCGATGGTGCCGCACATTGTTCTCCTTTTCTTAGACGGCGAATGTACAGACCAACCGAAGTCCGCCAATTTAATGTTTCCATCATGAGTCAGCAAAATATTTTCAGGTTTTATGTCTCGGTGAATGACGTCATTCAGATGGCAGTAGTGAATGGCGTCTGAAACCTGGTAGATGTACTTAGCAGCTGGATAATCATCGAATCGCTTTTTGGGCATTCTTTGCAACTGTTTGTACAACTCACCTTCTGAAACTAGCTCTAGCACTAAGTAAACGCGCTTAGCATCGTGGAACCACGTTAGCAGGCGCAGGATGTTGGGGTGTTTCAAACGGCTCTGGTTTTCGATTTCTCTAAGAAGGAGACATTCAGTTCCGGACTTCGTCAGTTCTGATTTGAACATGGTTTTTAGTGCCACAAGGTATTTGCTTCGTTTTTCACGGGCAACATACACGCGACCGTACTTTCCTCGGCCCAGTGCAGCCCCCAATTCGAAGTCGTTCGTCGACCAGTTGTATTCGTTGCCGTAACAAGGGTGCTTGCACATGGCTAGTGACAATTTTCTGACGTCCGCTTTATGTATATCTGGAACGTCTTTCAACAAATCGTCGATATGTTTTGCAGTTTCTACACCAACTTTGGAAGACATTATTACGCATATAACGCAAAAAAATTCATCAAAAATACCACAGTTGTTATTTCTAAAAAGATTGTTTTAAAAATTACTTTGGTTCATTTGTTTTGTTTGAAAACACGTCGTGTTATGGTTCAATGAAATTATCTAGGATTATCTAGTCGTCATACAAATCTTGCAAAAATCTGAAAATCACATTCTTATACAGATAACAATACATTACATACGTATACAAATTGAAAAACCGGAATTCTTTAATTGAAGTTATAAGTAAACCTATTATTAAAAATAATTTAAAAGATATTAATGCATAGATATTTTATAAGCATATAATAAACACGAGTTCAGTAATAATTTAAATAATGCATATTAGCATAAGTAATTAAATTAACACATACAAGTCATTACCAAATCATTATCTATAATAACTATAAAAAATAATTATATTCTTTCGCATGTTTATAATGTTATATAAAAAATAAAACTCCTGAATAATTGTTCTAACTGTTGTTCCCGCATTTATCTTCCAACGGACCATAAGGCTTATAATATAAATCGGGCCCCATTAGCAGAAGCAGCGTTTGGGGGTGGCAAACAGGGCAACCGTCTGGGGCCTCGCTTTCTCGCGCAACAACCCAACTAGAAAAATTCATTACTATATATGTATTTAAATCTCGCGCCTCACTCTTTTGAAATCCCACTTGTGCCTTAGTTTATCATCATTAATATTTGTCGTCTTTGTGCTTGTTAACTTTTATAAAACTTCCAATGTAAAAGTTTATTTCTTGTCAATTGTCATCAAAAATACTTACTTACAATTTACTTAAATTATACAAAGAACAAGTGACTCGCAAAGATCTTCCGGCCCGGGGCCTCGCAATAGCTAAGGCCGCCCCTGCCCATTAGTACACACAAAAACACAATTGTCTGCTTCATAAAGAAGTTTACGGAATTAATAATACATGTGTGAAATCACACATAAATTTTATCAATTTAGAAACGCTAGCTAACTTCATTGATAACTTGTTTCGGCGCGAACGATATGCGGCCAATAAATTCACGTATTTAAGATTAGAAGCAAGAGCGCCTCATTTTAGTTGAAATAGTAATGCGGTCGTTGCAACATTGTTCGCGTATCTAATCCGTGGCGCGTAGTCCAGGCCGTCCGTGTAACTGAGTTAAAGTGTGTAGACATTAGACAGTTGAAGCAGGAACCATTTCCAAGTTATTCAGTCAAACCTAAACCGGTGTTGCAGCTCCAGAATCAGTCGTGTCAGACTGCTGAAGCAACGTGTAACGATGTCAAGAACGTCTTCAAATGTGCGGCTCTTCGCCATAGTGCTTATAGTAATTAGTGTTAACAAATTAACAATATCAGTTCCCACCAGTACAAGTGAAAATGTTGAAAGTTTTACAATTAGTTTGGATGACAGTGACATACCAAATGACATATTGAATATTGAAGAAAGTGTCAGTGCGGTTAGTAAAGATAATTCGTCTTATAAAACAGTGAATGACCCTTACTTAGGAGTGGAAGTTATTGAAGTGTTAAGTCAGAAATCAAGTTCAAATAAATTTGCAGTGAATATTATCAATATAACAACCAGTAAAGTGATTGAACGTATTAACTGTACGGATTCCACGAATTTAGACAGATTTGTAAGTACTTTTTGCATTCTAACCTATATTCATTACGACATATTTGCATTTTTTAAGTTGCGGCTTACTAATAAAACTAATGAAATAACATAATCCATATTCTTCTCTACTCTATGTAATTGTTTAATAATAAAATAGTAAATTGACTAATTATAAATGTGTCAATGTCGGTATCGGTGTAGTGTGCTTATACTTTTTTAAATACAATAGGACTTCCAGTATATTCCATAACATTGAATATTCTTCAAATCACATTTTATAATCTATCAAACATTCTCTACCTTTCAACTTGAGGGGATAATATCAATTCATACCCATTGTTAAATAGTATTTAGTTACATTAGCTTGTTACTTTTCTATGTAACTAAGTAACTAAAATATACTTATAGATACAAGATACATTTGTTTTAGATAACCTAGACCAAACGCGGCTTTCTTTTGTATTGTATTTAACAATAATAGGGCCAGTTAAGTTAATGTATGAATTTTTCTTTCCCAAAATGTTGTTCTTATTTTCTTATCACTTTAGTGCAATTATTTATTTAGAACTTCACATTAAATCTCGCTATATTTTACAGTTTGACAGATGTGTATCAACAGGCGAACATCAAAAGAACAGGGACTGGTTATGAATATGTATCTGTAACCAACAAAATTAGTGTTATTTTTTTAATCTTTATTTGTGTATTGATAAGTTAGTGATAACAGAAAAATTTATATTAACTTTTCCTAAATAATCCCTTATTTGTAAATACTTTGTTTGCATAAGTGAGTGTTGCTTGTGTGTATTAGTAACCACGTTGGTTTACCTTTCATGAAATTATTTCGCGTGATGTTCGCAATTATAAAAAGGAATAAATGTTATCAGTACATCCGTTTAGCGTAGTTGGTGTAGTGATTTGAGCTGAGTTGAAATTAAATAATTAATTTGTTTGTTGCTTTAGTTTTTAGGTTAGTTAGTAGGAATAATCGTAGATAAAATTATAGCAACTAATTTCAAATTATACATTTAGAATTTTTACTTAGCAGTCATAACCTTTAAATAAATGAGCGTCAGCATTCCACAAAATAACCGTGTGACGTTCAGAAGAAAGGTGATTAAATATTGACAGATGACAGGTATTCAATTGTCATTTAAAGTGGTTTGAATGGTGACAATTGAAGGACTAACACAAACATGAGCGTTTCAGAAGCCAATGGGATTAAGTCACTATTTTTTTAATACTTTTAACTCAGAAACTATTGCAATTCTTACAAGTACATATCAAAACCTTTAATTTTTAGGTTAAGGTTTGTTTAGATTTTATAATCATTAATCAATTTTTACATCTTAAAGAAATACTTTTACAAATTACAAATTAGTAATCACAGAATTTAAGAAATCAGCATGTATTTTCTCAAAATTTTGTTTTATGAACTTATTTGTTTTGCTTACTGAAAGGCTCATTTGAATGCCTCTGGGATTGTTTGCGAGTATTTATATAATACATGTGTTAAAATACACTTTACCGAGTATTCACCGAGCGTCCCTTCACCCGCGCTCTTCTGTTCAGCACTTTACTTGTATTGGCCATTAATTGTGTTCTGTCAGCCACGTTAAATCTGAATAATAAATGCGAAAAGTACATACCAGTACGTAACTCGTTATACATAAATACTTAACTCTTCAAATACGTAATGCGGATTTATTGGAAACACGTAATTGTGTTTACTGACATGGAGGCCTCCAAAATTTGCGTTTGAAAGTCACTGGTCAGTGTACTTCCTAAAAACATTAATTTCACAGATTATTATTAACACAAAATCGTTATCAGGTACCTAAAAATGATGCTCTGTTTATTTTAGAATCAAATATCAATGAAATTGCTGTTTTGTTCATTATTAAAATGTTACGAAGTAAGTTGTGTTTGTTTTAGATAGGACTGTATATCATGGAAAAGATAATGCTACGTATAAATCACTTTTACGGTTTACGACGAGTATGGATTATCGATTTGTTGTTAGAAGGTCCTGATTTTTGCTAAAAACTCAAACTAAGTGAAATTTGAATAAGAAAAATAGAAAACAATTAATTATTTATCAGAGATGATGGATATGCCTGTTATAAATTAAGTAACCGAACCGAATATAATCTAAAAAGTTTGCTCATGTTCATTTAGCTATTACAGTTATGTGCAGTATATATTGCGTACATAGTATACTTACTATATTTATCGTCTGCTGATTCACGACGTTCACTCAAGTATGTATTAGTAAGTTTTGGATATAGGTGTGTACCTGTTTAGTGTTTTCGAATAAAATTCTGATACGTCAGCGAAACTGGTTTTTGTACATTGTTTGTATTATTTTTATTTGCGACTTTAAATATTATACACTGTTAGAATATATATATTATCAAAATATTACATTTCTATGTTAACAACTCGTTGTAAGTTTACATAATTGAATCGTTTCATATTTTATTTTAAATGTTTTAAGAGTCGCTGATGGTAAGATTTACATACGCAAAAAGAATTTAATGTTTTTGTTTTAATTTCGTTGTTTGATAATCTCGCATCCTCGCACCGTAGGATATATTAGAGATCTTTTACGTTAGCATGTCTTGGCATGCCTTTTCATGCAACAAACTACATTAATGTTTATCAACAGAGCCTCGCTCTTTAGAAATCCCACTAGAATCACTGCATATATCTCTTAAGGCATTCATGTGCCTTAGTTTATCATTATTAATATTTGTCGTCTTTGTGCTTGTAAACTTTTATAAAACTTCCAATATAAAATTTTATTTCTCGCCAATTATCATCAAAAATACTTACTTACAATTTACGCAAAGATCTGCTGCCCGGGGCCTCGCAATGGCTAAGGCCGCTAAGTTCCTTTCATTAAATATTTGCATGGGAAAAACACTATAAATTAAACCCATCTGACAGACTGGACACTTGGTTGTCCAGGAAAGTCCATGAACGTATATAAACATAAATACCTTAAGATTTATCAAAACAGGGATTTCCTCTAGCACGAATAGCATTAGAAAAATTATTTGTTGTTTTTTAAATGTTATATTTATATATAGAAATGTATTTATGTATTATAACACGTAGCCATCTTCTCCGGAAATGTGACGACACGCTATTCATAGTCCACGCCGATAGTGTTTAAAAGATATTATGCAATCTATAGCAACAACAAATAAATAATTAATTTTCCTTATTAACTGCTGAAATACACACACAATGACGTCACACTGAGGATCCCTGCATTAGAACGTCGCGTCGTTTTGAATAGAATTAACGCTTCGTACTGAATTCTTCTTCTAATGCACTTCAAAGAAACAAGTTTTCGTGTGGGGTACTTCATTAGCATAAGCATCTGTAGCTATTTGTATGTAGCGTTAAACAAAATACTCGACCCAAGGCCAAAGACGATTCTCTCAAATAGTGTTAAGTCGCATGTTGGAGTCGTGCTACTGTTGACGACTCATAGAGGTTTAAGATCGCGTTAGCCATAAGTGTTATGGCATAACCTATACGTAAAGTGGCAAGCTGAAGTACAGCTGATATCAAAGTTATATAACTTGCCTAGCGATAGGGGACAAGGGGGTACTGCATTGATAATGATATTGAAAGCATTTGCGGAATTAAATTCGATATTAGTGAATTCGTTAACATATGTGTGAATAACTATATATGCAATAGAAATGTGTTAAGATTACTGGCGCTTGTTGAAGTCACTCAACACGGGTTTCCCATATTTTAGCATAATTTACGATAACGGTTTTTTTTGAATACGTTTCGTTTTAAATTAACATACATGTTTGCCAACTTTCTGCTTAGATAATCTACATATATTTAATTATGTATTAGGTAATTTGGTTAATTATTATTAATAATTTGGTTGTTTGTTAGATAACTAATTAATTTTGTGAATTAAAGGAATAGGTCGTTTAATATATTAAATTTAAACCTGCTGAATAATTTTTAATGTGCATTCTATTGCGTTTTTCTTCCGATTTAAATTGTCAAAATTAATAACTGATTGAGAAAAAATTGCGCAACACTTTAATATAATATCATACACATTTAGAAAGGTTAATTACACTGGCGTTGTTTTGTTGAAGTGTAATAAAATCAATATTGTATCAATCGTTTTATGACTTCTTTGAAATTTGTATCAGTGGCTAATAGTATTCTGCGTTGTTAGATTCATAACTGGACTTTATTACGGACATGTCACTTTTAATAATATTAATTAAGAAAACATAGCATTCAAGTGTCACAATGCTTAAACAATGAGAATAAATAATGAGATGGTTAAAGATCTAGTCCCCTTGACATGATATAAGTCTTAGAAAGAACTCTGCATTGAAGTTGTCGCCAACGTCCTTTGTCTTTAAAAGATAAAAGACAATTCTTACGTGTTTATAAAGCATGATAAACATTTGCTGCAACATATGTTACCTAATACACAACATTTTGTGACCTATTTTGCTGCTAAGATGCTAAAGATATTCGAGAATTTTTTTTAAAGAAAAAACACACTACTACTTAAGACTTTTACTACGAATTAAACTGCTATGAAAACGCAGTTCACACGGGTCCTTAAAATCTGCGTGTCACGTTGCTTGATTCATATTTTTATCTACTGATATTACTTCACAATTAGTGGAATACAGGTACAATGGTCAAAAAATCTCTGACCGCTAATACACAAAATGCACAATCATTTAATTGACAAATTAAAACGTAATTTAGGTCACTGACAAAATGATTATGCGCAGAAGGTACCACGCGAATGTGAAGAGAATCATTTTTAATAAACGTAACTGTATTTTATTTTAAATTTAGTTTTTTAATTATTGAGGAAGTTGTATTCGGCTTTTAATCTAATCGTAGGTGTTGCCAACGTCTGCAGAATTAGATTTTATGAATAATAAAGATTATTTATATTTAAAGTAAATACATAAAATTTATATTTCTGAGTGAGTATATCTTTTATGTTTGAATTGACTCATAATATCAGGATTGTATTAATCCTAATAACTGATAATCGGGCAACACAGCGCAACGCAACTTGATGTTATCTGACGTTACTCAAGGTGACATCAGCAACAAGGAAAACAGTATTTAAAAAAAGAATTAAAATTAGTGTCTATCATAAACAGGGCAAGGGATTATTTTATTACTTATTACTCATTAAATTAACAAGATTTTGTTTATATTTAAGATTTTATTATAAGTGATAAACAGAACTAAAATATTTTTAATACGACTCTGTTTTTTCGAATTAGTAAAGTTAACCTAATACGGAAACTAATGTTTACGTTTCTTGCTGTACGCATGCACTATGTTGTACATTATTTGTTTAACGCGTTTAAAATAACAACCTTGTTAATGTTGGGCCACCTGGTCCGACAATATTTGAATACACATACACTCACATGGAGTCTACAGTGAGAAATGTTTATTTATAAATAGAACAATTCAATTTTACAGATGTGATGTAACAGTTAATAAACTACTTAATGTTACAGACTGTTTGCGAGTTTGTGTGAGGGATCTATAGTCAGAGGCGGCCTTAGGGGGTGGCAAGCAGGGCAACCGCTCGGGGCCTCGCATTCTCGCGCAACATCCCAAGTATAAAAATTCATTACTATATATGTATTTGAATCTCGCGCCTCACTCTTTAGAAATCCCATTAGAGTCACTGCGTGTATCTTTTAAGGCATTCATGTACCTTAGTTTATCATCATTAATATTTATCGTCTTTGTGCTTGTTAACTTTTATAAATCTTACAATATAGAATTTGATTTCTCGTCAATTATCATCAAAAATATTTACTTACAATTTACATAAATTATACAAAGAATAAGTCCCTCGCAAAGATATGCTGCCCCGGGGCCTCGCAATCGCTAAGGCCGCCTCTGTCTATAGTATTTGATCGATCGACTTAATTATATCGAATTGACCTTGTAGTGAGATTCAACATTTTTCATCTAAACTATTTTTTATTTAATCTAAACTAAACTCGGTTCAATTTCGTTTTAGCGTGAGAAATATAATTTTAAACAATGCAATTGTGAGTAGTACTCATACCATTAATTACTATAATTATCACACATCTTCTAACATGATTTAACTAATTAAATACATTAGTAAAATTCAGATTCCACAGCTACCAGTATTATTTACGTCATAAAAATATTTTACGTCACATCAATGGGAAGCAAATGTTATTATTGTAGTGTTACTTCATGCATGAGTTTTGGTTTTATCTTGATCATAAATTATCTGAAATAAATAAATAATATTTTGTTGCAGGTGGATTCTCAGCTTGCGGTAGATGTCATTTGGCTTGGAAGTGATATTGCAGCCGCAACCGTGCCCAAATGCTGCCCCATTGGTCAACGCTACATCGAAGATGATGGAACACAAAAATGTTTGAAGACCATCGCCAAATTTGAGCCTACAATTTATATTAAATGCGGATTCACAATCCTGTCTGTGGATATGAATCTAAAAGTAGAACCGAGGGATCCTTGTGGAAAAGGAAAGTAAGTACTCTTAACCAACTTAAACAAATCAATAAATCACCATACGTAATTTCAAAGATACTATTTTAATGAAATTGTTTTCAATTCTGTTCTAATATAGATATCTTCTAGAACCATCTGAAGAAGAATTCTATTTGATGTACGATGGTACACTTCATGTAAAAAGTAAAGACGAAAATACAGTGGTGGTGCACAAGAACGATGGATATTGCATGGAAACGTTTGAGGTCCACGACAAAGACAACAGAACCATTACTGAAACGAAACCGTTGATTTGTTTTGATGAAGACTTCAAAGAAGCTGGCTCTAAAATCACTCTCACTCTTTACGCTATTGGTAAAGTTATTTTCTTAGAGTTAAATATATATAAATAATAAAACCTACAGAAATATATAATATAGAAGAAAGAAAAATAAATGTATAATGTGTTGTTTTTGCAGCAATGCTTATATCAGTCCCGTTTCTTCTGGCCACGCTCTTCATCTACACAGTTATTAAAGAACTTCGAACTGTCCACGGCAAAGCTCTAGCCTGCCACGTATCATGTTTGGCAGTAGCATTCTTCTGTTTGGCTTGCGTACAGCTCGCCAGCAAAGAACTGTCTCTACCGGTTTGCGTTGGCGTTGGTGAGTTCTAAGTTCTAGAAATATTCAAACAAAAACAAAAAGAGTACTTTAATTTGTTTTATTATTTTCAGCTTTTGTAATCCAGGTGTCTTTCGTTGCTTGCTTCTTCTGGTTGAACGTGATGTGCATCGAGACATACCTGAACGTCAAGTGAGTTTCTCAGTTGATGTAACTACCCTTACAATAATACAAATCCACAAGTAAATAATTCCGATTTTCAGAAAACATGTCAGTCAAGATCCCAGCTACCGTCAGAATATCCGAAGGTTCAACATTTACTGTGCTTATGCGTGGGGGTTCCCCTTGCTTCTTCTGGTGATTTCAATGTTCATGGATTTTGTGCCAATAGTTCCATCTAGTTTTGTCAAGCCAAAATTCGGACAATCCGCCTGCTGGTTCCAGAGTAAGTTTTCACATAAGAGCGCTGAACATTTTAGGAATCCGTTAAACACATTTGTTGATTGAAAACCATTTGTCGTGTTGTTGTTTTTTTTAATTCCACTAATTGCTTACGTGTCGTTTTACGCAGAATTATGCCTACGCTTAATTTGACCTCAAAATAACTGAATCATTCAAAATTATTTACTAGTACTTAACTTTCACTCTGGGAACAATAAGAAGGGAAATAATAATTAAGATATGTTCTCGTTTAATTCCCAATAACGTTGTAGATGTTCCAGTGGTGGGGATGCAAGAAGGGGTAACTTCTGGAGAAGTAGAATACGCTAATTACGGGAGATTGTGGCCAAGAACTTTTAGCGTTGTTTCAAAAGGTTTTGCGATTTTTGCTATTGTTGTTGTCTAAGGCTTAGGGGTTAATGTTGCTTTTTTACAAACTGCTTGAATGACTGCACTACTTAGATTTCTGTAGATATTAGTAATAATGTAAATCTTCATTGTACGAATCTATATTTATGTATCGCCATGTCCTTCGTATTTACCTTTCCATTTACCTAGGAAACATATTCCATTTGAAAATATTTTATTTCAGAAATTTTGCTTAATTATAAATTCGAAATATCGCATGTGTTCCTTATTCACTTCCTACTTGCTTCAAAAAAACGCTATTGTCACTGAATACAATTGATTTTGACGTAGTAAAGCGTCCAAATAGTTAATCCTGCGCTAAGTAGCAAACGAGGACGATTAGCCACACTAGTAATTGTAGTAGTAATAAGAAAAAACATTTAAAATGATTCATATTTAAGTGCGCTTCTATTTTCTGGTTTTTAGAAATTCCTGTTTAGATGCTATTCATATATATTCGCTTTAGAATATAAAATTAATAATTAAAGTATTGTATCTAAATGCTTCTCGGCTTGCCAAAGTGTATCTAACAGTAACATGTAGTAGTAGCTTGTAAGAAACGACAGCAAGTGAATAGAGATACCAACATATTATCTTTTGCAGCGGACAGCGCCTCCTTCCCTTACTTCTATTTACCAGTTGGATGCTTGATCGTAGCAAACATTGTCCTGTTTATCTTGACATCTTCAGAACTGACCAAGAACATGGAAATTGACTATGACAAACTTGACGAAAAGTTGGAAGCCCATATCAAACTGAAGAAATTTAAAAGATTGTAAGTATCGACAAATCGAAGCATTATTTAAGAAGTAAAAAATCCTCTCCGTGTCCAACGAATGAGTCGAATAAGCTGTTTTTGTCCTGCATTTTTTATAAGGATTGTTCCATGCGACAGTGCTTCTTCTAAACTAACACCTTATGCTTAGAGACATAAGAGAAAATTAATTTATCATGCAGTTTAATAATAAAACTTGTAAAGATTTTAAGAGAATATTATAACACCGTAACATTTGTGATCTGCAAAGAGTGACTATAATGTGTGAGTGACTTAATGATTGACTATAGCAACAAATGAACAACATAAAGCAGCAGATAAATCAAATCTTATAAAAATCGACAGGTCTAAGTCAAGATTTTTGTTCAAGATATTGCTTGCTGATTAATTTAGAAAATAATATAATTTTTTGTTCTTATTTTTCAGGTTCCGCATGTGTGTCGTTTTGTTTCTAGTCATGGGCATAAACTGGGTAATGGAGGTCATTTCTTATGCAGTTGGAGGAACTCTTCTTGTCTGGTCAGTGTTTGATATCTTCAATGCTCTCCAAGGCGTCATTATCTTCGGAATATTTGTCCTTCAGAAAAACGATCGAGTTATGATCTGGAAAGAGCTGAAGAGGAAATATCGAAAATGGTTTCACTCACAATCACTGAATCAAAGTGAAATGACCACGCTTAATGGCTCATAAAACCACACACTTGTTTATTTATTAAATTCTATTCAAACCCAAAGAGTATTTTTAAATTTAAGTTTTACGATTTCGTAATTATACAATGTTTGTTGTTACAGTCATCTTATCATTATCAGCGAGTAGTTGGGAAGATAGTTAAAGTAAGGTCGCATGTTGAAGTCGCATTGGTTTGGGCTATCAGAACCATTATTTAAATCTACCACAACTGTTAGAGCATAATTCAAATGTCATTTATTTAATTTATTTTATAAATAGTACTTAAGAAATATATATATATATATATATATATATATATAGTCCAAATCACGATAGTTCGGCGGCGACTTATACTTAAAAGAGGTTATAAGAGCGGTATAAATCTATAATACGATAATGAATTTTATCTTATTTGTTTCTATATACATTATAGAAAAATAAGTGAGTCAGTACTTTATAGTTATATCGGCAGTTTATACCCCACAACTTGTTTTAAGTATGAGTCGCCGCCGAACTCTCGTAATTTCAACTATAATAGCGTATTTACTAACAAGAGCAGCAGAATAATAGAAAATTAATTTATTAAAATATTTATAAATTTAAGGTTCACATAAGTAAACGTTTTGTACTTTTATTTTTATCGACAACAATTCTAATAATATTTATATAATTAATAATTAGCATATAACTGTAAATACTAATGTAAATTAATTTATTTTTCTAATAGTTTAGTTTTTAAATACATTTAAACAAAATGCCTTTAAGAAAGTAATGTAATGTTAGTTTTTAATAATTATTTCAACGGATAAAACAATGATTCAAGCACCAAACCTATAAAGTTAAGCATTCTTTTATCAGTGAAGAAGTTATTGGCGGTATCGCTGGTATGTAGACGTTTACCTTAACAAGTGATACAAATATTTTCTGTAAAATAATTATTAACAGCTTTCTACCAAAAGTTAAGAGAAACGTGCAACAATTTTTCATAATAGATAACGCTAATGAACAAATAAAATAATAATATGCTGCAATAAATAAGAAATGAACCTAAACCTAATCGAATAGTTGGTGTTTATTAGAAAAACATGTGTCTAACAAAACACACAATGTGCCATATCCATGATCCTATGACGAGGTGTGATAATAGAAGATAAAAATGGCAATTACACAATTAGCCTAATGTGCTGTTAAATATTTACAATGCTATTATATTTAAACTTATTTGTAATGTTATTAATTAAGTATTTGTAAGATATTTTAGGATTTATATGTTTTATACTAATAAGAATATGGAAAGATTAAGAAAAATAAATAATACCAGTAAGTAATGAAGCCGTTTACTTATTCAAGTGTGTATCTGATACATCACTAGGGCTCCCAGTTTGCCCCCAGTTCCCACAGCACTGAGTTTTAATTTAAATATGAAATTTATAAATAGTATAAATAATGATAGAAGACACGTTTGAACTTATGAAGAGTGGTAGACAGTGAAAATAAGATAGAGGAATTGTTAAAAGGAGACTAGGAAGATGGAAATACAAAGAAATAGGAAGAAGAAAGAGTAAATGAAATGTAAATGGTACTTTAAGGAAAAAGGATAGAACGGCTCTCATCAAAAACAGTAATAAATAAATATATAAAAGATATAATAAGTAATGATAGATAATATATCGAGTTGACAAAGTTACAATCGTTGATTTTGTATTAAATGATTAGTAAATTTAAATGAATATTTATGGTAACAGTGATACGGTAAAATTGTTTTTTGTGAATCTAGTTTGAAATTCATTTTATTATTAAATTGATGCGATCTTTATAACTCGTAAATAGCTAATGCCGTAAACGATTGCTGTTATCTTTACATTATGTGTAATGGCGATATCAATATCGTCAATAGAATTCAAAGATACCACAACTTTTTTTAGATAATAAGAATTTTTCTTTTCCAGAACTTTAAAAATACAAATAAAGTATTCGGATAAATTTGAGAAGCGCTGCTGCCATTGGATTTATAGATACCGAATATCTTCCAAAGATAAAACATCATGGACAATTATGTAGTACAACAAATGAATTAAAAAGTAAGTGTTCATGTGAAATGTGCAGCGGTGCGTAAAATAAAAGTCGGAACTAGTTTAATCAGACAGGAAGATGGTGCAGTTAAAGATCATCGCCATTGTTGTTTTAATAATTAATATCAATAATGCTGCAAATGTGGGAAACGTGAAACCAACTCCAGAAAACTTGACAATTATCCTTGAGGAACACGAAACAGTTAGGGAGGATGTTGTGCATAAGGAGGATTCGTCCTGGACGCTGGTGGACGACCCGAATCTGATGACAGAGTTTATTGATTTTGAAAATATTCAAAGCAGCCATTATAAATTTTCAATAAAAATTATTAACACAACAACAAATGAAGTTGTCGAACGGATCAACTGTTCGGATACCACAAATCTTAGTAAATTTGTAAGTTACATGTATTTTATATTGTTGCTACATTACACTTTACTTAAATCAAAGAAATAGTTACGTTTCATGAACACAGGAATAAAATTCAATTTAAAAAGTATATTGTTAAGAATGTATTTAATATTTTAAATGTATCTTCTTTATTTTTGATTGATTAAAAAATAATTGAACATGGTCCTGATTAGAAACTTTATCAGCAAAGTTTCAGAGAATTTAAAAGTTACTGCACAACCTAATTATTTGTTATCAAACTTTAAATATAAATTTATATGATTAGGAACAAGATTAAGGTTCGGTAATTAGTCGCAAAACGAGTGGTATGCTTCTGTATAAAAATTAAGACCGTTGCAGGGTTTGGAAATATAAAGAAAATGATTTCCAGGCAGTTCCAGATCTTTCCGTCGACGTAGATTTATCTGGGGAGATTCTCCATTCAGCGGTGATGCCAAAATGTTGCCCGCTTGGACACAGTTATGCTGCAGTGGACGGAACGCAGAAATGCGTCAAGTCGAACATTCCATTCGAACCTATTGTGTACATCCGGTGCGGTTACACTATGCTGACGGTTGAAATGAACGTAACAGTTAAGAAACAAGATCCTTGTACAAAAGAAAAGTAAGTCATTCCTCACATCCAAGATTCAAACCACCTTTTCACCAATCTAACTTGTTCCCTGAAAGAATACGCTAATTGGGCTGTATTAATGCAGATATACACTTGATCCCATAGACGAGAGATTCTTCGTAATGTTTGACGGAACCCTTAACGTCAAGGACGTAGAAAGTGGTGATTTGACCCTCTTCGAAGCTGGATCATTTTGTCTTGAATCATTTGAAACTAAGGACGCAGAAAACCAGACTGTTATAGAAGCAATACCATTGATCTGCTTTGACGAAGATTTGCGAGAAGCGGGGTCCAAAGTGACACTAACTTTGTACGCTATAGGTAAGGGTGATAATTTGGTAATCAATGAAAATGTTGAGATTTTGTCAATTATTATATTGCAGCTATGTTAATATCGGTGCCGTTCCTTCTGGTGACACTTTTCATCTACTTGGTGATCACGGAATTACGAACCGTCCATGGAAAGGCGTTGTGCTGCCATGTTTCTTGCCTGTCCATCGCATTTGTGTGCTTGGCGTGCGTTCAACTTGCCAGCGAGCAATTGTCCAACTCTGCTTGCGTTGGAGTTGGTAAGCTATTTAATTTATGTTGCTGCAAGTGTACTCACATAACATCAATGTGAAAATAATATCCTGTCTATATGTATTGCATGTACATGAAATGAATAAACATGACAGTGCATACTATGTACAAGCAGCAATGTTTAAATATGAACACACATAGGATAGAGTGTAATAATTAATTGTGTACATTTCAGCTTTTATAATCCAGGTGTCGTTTGTGGCCTGCTTCTTCTGGTTGAACGTGATGTGCATCGAGACATACCTGAACGTCAAGTGAGTTTCTACATTTAAAATTCCTTCCAAATTAAATAACAATATCTGTGAATGATTTTCAGATCCCATATTTTTAAAGAACCCACCTACGAGCAAAACTTAAGGCGATTTAATATGTACTGCGCCTACGCCTGGGGAAGCCCCCTAGCTCTTCTGCTGATCTCTATTTTCATGGATTTCCTGCCCATTGTACCATCAAGCTATGTGAAGCCCAAATTTGGCGAATCAGCCTGCTGGTTTGAAAGTAAGAAGGGTCAAGCATCTAAATTATTTTATGAAAATATATTTTAGTTGAAAATGATTAGTTACGAGATAAGCTTTAGTTTTAAAAGTAATTTACCACTGTTTACTTTATGAAACAATGATGTCCTTTTCATTTCTTAGCTGACAGCGCCGCTTTTCCGTATTTCTATCTACCTGTGGGTCTCCTGATTATAGGTAACATAGCCTTGTTTGTGTTGACTTCTACGAAGCTGACAAAAACAGCGCAGATGTATGAAATATTCGGAGTAATACCTGGATCAAAGAACAGATGGATTAAATGCAAAACAGTGTAAATACACTTCACTTATTAAATGACTTGTCAAAACGCCTGCAGTATTTTGTCAGGCAACAACAATAACTCTCTTTTTAATTTTACAGTTTCAGAACTTGTATCGTCTTGTTCCTCGTGATGGGAATAAACTGGGTGATGGAAGTAATCTCTTGGGCTGTTGGAGGAACGCTTTTAGTCTGGTCAGTGTTTGATATCTTCAATGCGCTGCAGGGTGTCGTAATATTTGGAATATTTGTTCTACAAAAGAATGACAGGGAGTTAATATGGCGAGAACTTAAGAAGAAATACAACCGGTTAAATTGTTGCGGGGCTCCTCCTGCTACACAGAGCGAAATGACTCCTCTGTCATAAACCAGGAATATTTAAGTCCAACAGTATTAAATTATTTAAGATCATTTTTTTGTATATAGGATTGTGACTGAAAATATACGAGTATGTACGACTATTGGCGTTTTTATTTTTTAAATATAGTCCAAATCACGATAGTTCGCCGGCGACTTATACTTAAAAGAGGTTATAATGAATTTTATCTTATTCGTTTCTATATACATTAAAGAAAAATAAGTGAGTCAGTGCTTTTTAGTTATATCGGCAGTTTATACCGCACAACTTGTTTTAAGTATGAGTCGCCGCCGAATAAATATTTAAATGTTGACGGAGATATAGCAATTAAAAGTTTGAATTGTAGGTTTAGCGCTAGCAATGGTCGGCCATATTTGTATGACGTGAAATGCATTTTAACGTCAGTTATTTGTTGACTAGGTCAGTGCTGTGGTAATGTTCTGTAGCTGTTGGTACTCAAATAATCAAGTCAAGTCAAAGAATAATAACTTTTTATTTTATTTAACCCTGTTACGGCAGACATAATATTGAAATTTGATTGTTCCTTGAAATAGCTGTAAATAATATTTGATATATAAATACATATAGCAGAGATTTATGAGATGTAAGGTTGGTAACCTTACACAAAGATTGTGATGTCACATGCACTTGGAATGTGTACAACGTTGAATCCCTTCAATAATTAAAGAGACAAAATGACTTTTTTAATTGTTAATATCTCCTAACATATAAGGAGTTATTAAAAAATAATTGAACATTTAGCTAGCTTATCAGTTACATTTTCTAAGATAAATCTAATATATCTTTCGCTATATATATACTATCTTCAAAGTAATTAATTATTAAAGAGTGACTATTTCTTTTCATCATTGTCGATAAACAACAATTACTTAAACAGGCTATAACCAGTAAAAAACACAAAAAAGCATTTTACATATCAAAAAAACCGGTCTTTGTATACTTAACATATGTATGTACATGTACGAATTAACATACATGCACACACGTGATTTTATAATATTTCAGGAAAGGATTAGAATATTGAATAAAATTGACAGCTATCAGTAAGATTAGGTAGATAGCGTGACATAGTTTAATGAATCAGTGTAAGGTTACCTGTCAATCAGTGTGGTGATATTTTAGAGAGTAATCAACCCCCCAAAAACAATAAAACCCTTACCTATATGTTATTTACAAGTAAAAACTTTTACCTCGCTATATTTATTGTAATTTCAGTGTCAAAAATAAGTGAAAGTGTTCATAACGTAATAGTTAACAAAACTGAAAATTTAATTTATAATTCAAATGAAACAATATCATCTAGTAATGAAATTAGCGATAACGCACTGAAACATTTGGAACTGCAAACTAGCAAAGTGAAGAATGTTGACAAATCAAAAAAGAATTTCAAATTTTCGGTAAATGTGTTAAACAAAACGACGAGGCAGGTGATTCAGCGCGTTCCGTGCACGGACAAAACAAATCTTAATCAATACGTAAGTCGAAGTGTGAATTATAAACTAATTAAATTCAAACGTTGCAACAAACAACTGTGTTTTGTATTCTGATTAAGCAACGTGAAATATTCTATTTGAATTTATTTTATCTATATTTTTGTATTTCGATATAGCGGAAGATAAGATAAAATATTCGTAATTAATTGCACCTCTAAAATTGATAGTAAATAAGCGAATATATTTATGTTATCTGGTTATCTGAACAATGGTTCGTTTGTTCGTAAAAGGATATTCTGATAACATAAATATATCACACTAGCTTTTCGTTAAGGGTGTGTATTATAATCGTTTGTTTGCATAGAATGGGAATCTTCCAGAGCCCATAAAAAAGTTGAATTTTTAACTTTATCAAAAACTGGATTTTCTTTATTCCTCGAGATGTAAGAAGGTTATACTCTTGTTAAAAATGATAATTTAACTTTTTTACTTATATAATATATACTTTTTACGGCAATTACCCTTTTAAACCATTTAGTTTTTAAACTGAAGTGTTACTGTAGTTGCATCTAATCAGGCGCATGGAGGCTGCAAAAATCACAATTTCTTTTTTTCTCGAGATGAAAGAAGGTTAAAATTGATAAAAAAGTTGAATTTTAACCTTTATCAGAAACAGGATTTTCTTCATTTCTCGAGATGTAAGAAGGTTATACTCTTGTTAAAATTGATAAAAAAGTTGAATTGTTAACTTTAGCAAAAACAGGATTTTCTTTATTTCTCGAGATTTAAGAAGGTTATACTCTTGTTAAAATTGATAAAAAAGTTGAATTTTTAACTTTATCAAAAACAGTATTTTTTTAATTCCTCGAGATGTAAGAAGGTTATACTCTTCTTAAAATTGATAAAAAAGTTGAATTTTTAACTTTATCAAAAACAGTATTTTTTTAATTCCTCGTGATGTAAGAAGGTTATACTCTTGTTAAAATTGATAAAAAAGTTGAATTTTAACCTTTATCAGAAACAGGATTTTCTTCATTTCTCGAGATGTAAGAAGGTTCTCTTGTTAAAATTGATAAAAAAGTTGAATTGTTAACTTTAGCAAAAACAGTATTTTTTTAATTCCTCGAGATGTAAGAAGGTTATACTCTTGTTAAAATTGATAAAAAAGTTGAATTTTTAACTTCATCAAAAACAGTATTTTTTTAATTCCTCGAGATGTAAGAAGGTTATACTCTTGTTAAAATTGATAAAATAGTTGAATTTTTGATTTTAGCTAAAATTAGATTTTCTGTTTTTTTTCGAGATGTAAGAAGGTTATACTCTTGTTAAAAAGTTGAATTTTTAACTTCATCAAAAACAGTATTTTTTTAATTCCTCGAGATGTAAGAAGGTTATACTCTTGTTAAAATTGATAAAAAAGTTGAATTTTTGATTTTAGCTAAAATTAGATTTTCTGTTTTTTTCGAGATGTAAAAAGGTTATACTCTTCTTAAAATTGATAAAAAAGTTGAATTTTTAACTTTATCAAAAACAGTATTTTTTTAATTCCTCGAGATGTAAGAAGGTTATACTCTTGTTAAAATTGATAAAAAAGTTGAATTTTTAACTTCATCAAAAACAGTATTTTTTTAATTCCTCGAAATGTAAGAAGGTTATACTCTTGTTAAAATTGATAAAAAAGTTGAATTTTTGATTTTAGCTAAAATTAGATTTTCTGTTTTTTTCGAGATGTAAGAAGGTTATACTCTTGTTAAAATTGATAAAAAAGTTGAATTTTTAACTTTATCAAAAACAGTATTTTATTAATTCCTCGAGATGTAAGAAGGTTATACTCTTGTTAAAATTGATAAAAAAGTTGAATTTTTAACTTCATCAAAAACAGTATTTTTTTAATTCCTCGAGATGTAAGAAGGTTATACTCTTGTTAAAATTGATAAAAAAGTTGAATTTTTGATTTTAGCTAAAATTAGATTTTCTGTTTTTTTCGAGATGTAAGAAGGTTATACTCTTCTTAAAATTGATAAAAAAGTTGAATTTTTAACTTTATCAAAAACAGTATTTTTTTAATTCCTCGAGATGTAAGAAGGTTATACTCTTGTTAAAATTGATAAAAAAGTTGAATTTTTAACTTCATCAAAAACAGTATTTTTTTAATTCCTCGAGATGTAAGAAGGTTATACTCTTGTTAAAATTGATAAAAAAGTTGAATTTTTAACTTTATCAAAAACAGTATTTTTTTAATTCCTCGAGATGTAAGAAGGTTATACTCTTCTTAAAATTGATAAAAAAGTTGAATTTTTAACTTTATCAAAAACAGTATTTTTTTAATTCCTCGAGATGTAAGAAGGTTATACTCTTGTTAAAATTGATAAAAAAGTTGAATTTTTGATTTTAGCTAAAATTAGATTTTCTGTTTTTTTCGAGATGTAAGAAGGTTATACTCTTCTTAAAATTGATAAAAAAGTTGAATTTTTAACTTTATCAAAAACAGTATTTTTTTAATTCCTCGAGATGTAAGAAGGTTATACTCTTGTTAAAATTGATAAAAAAGTTGAATTTTTGATTTTAGCTAAAATTAGATTTTCTGTTTTTTTCGAGATGTAAGAAGGTTATACTCTTCTTAAAATTGATAAAAAAGTTGAATTTTTACCTTTATCAAAAACAGTATTTTTTTAATTCCTCGTGATGTAAGAAGGTTATACTCTTGTTAAAATTGATAAAAAAGTTGAATTTTTGATTTTAGCTAAAATTAGATTTTCTGTTTTTTTCGAGATGTAAGAAGGTTATACTCTTCTTAAAATTGATAAAAAAGTTGAATTTTTACCTTTATCAAAAACAGTATTTTTTTAATTCCTCGTGATGTAAGAAGGTTATACTCTTGTTAAAATTGATAAAAAAGTTGAATTTTTAACTTCATCAAAAACAGTATTTTTTTAATTCCTCGAGATGTAAGAAGGTTATACTCTTGTTAAAATTGATAAAAAAGTTGAATTTTTGATTTTAGCTAAAATTAGATTTTCTGTTTTTTTCGAGATGTAAGAAGGTTATACTCTTCTTAAAATTGATAAAAAAGTTGAATTTTTACCTTTATCAAAAACAGTATTTTTTTAATTCCTCGTGATGTAAGAAGGTTATACTCTTGTTAAAATTGATAAAAAAGTTGAATTTTAACCTTTATCAGAAACAGGATTTTCTTCATTTCTCGAGATGTAAGAAGGTTCTCTTGTTACAATTGATAAAAAAGTTGAATTGTTAACTTTAGCAAAAACAGGATTTTCTTTATTTCTCGAGATTTAAGAAGGTTATACTCTTGTTAAAATTGATAAAAAAGTTGAATTTTTAACTTTATCAAAAACAGTATTTCTTTAATTCCTCGTGATGTAAGAAGGTTATACTCTTGTTAAAATTGATAAAATAGTTGAATTTTTGATTTTAGCTAAAATTAGATTTTCTGTTTTTTTTCGAGATGTAAGAAGGTTATACTCTTCTTAAAATTGATAAAAAAGTTGAATTTTTAACTTTATCAAAAACATATTTATACTCTTGTTAAAATTGATAAAAAAGTTGAATTTTTAACTTCATCAAAAACAGTATTTTTTTAATTCCTCGAGATGTAAGAAGGTTATACTCTTGTTAAAATTGATAAAATAGTTGAATTTTTGATTTTAGCTAAAATTAGATTTTCTGTTTTTTTTCGAGATGTAAGAAGGTTATACTCTTGTTAAAATTGATAAAAAAGTTGAATTTTTACCTTTATCAAAAACAGTATTTTTTTAATTCCTCGTGATGTAAGAAGGTTATACTCTTCTTAAAATTGATAAAAAAGTTGAATTTTTGATTTTAGCTAAAATTAGATTTTCTGTTTTTTTCGAGATGTAAGAAGGTTATACTCTTCTTAAAATTGATAAAAAAGTTGAATTTTTAACTTTATCAAAAACAGTATTTTTTTAATTCCTCGAGATGTAAGAAGGTTATACTCTTGTTAAAATTGATAAAAAAGTTGAATTTTTAACTTCATCAAAAACAGTGTTTTTTTAATTCCTCGTGATGTAAGAAGGTTATACTCTTGTTAAAATTGATAAAAAAGTTGAATTTTTGATTTTAGCTAAAATTAGATTTTCTGTTTTTTTCGAGATGTAAGAAGGTTATACTCTTCTTAAAATTGATAAAAAAGTTGAATTTTTAACTTTATCAAAAACAGTATTTTTTTAATTCCTCGTGATGTAAGAAGGTTATACTCTTGTTAAAATTGATAAAAAAGTTGAATTTTTGATTTTAGCTAAAATTAGATTTTCTGTTTTTTTCGAGATGTAAGAAGGTTATACTCTTCTTAAAATTGATAAAAAAGTTGAATTTTTACCTTTATCAAAAACAGTATTTTTTTAATTCCTCGTGATGTAAGAAGGTTATACTCTTGTTAAAATTGATAAAAAAGTTGAATTTTTGATTTTAGCTAAAATTAGATTTTCTGTTTTTTTCGAGATGTAAGAAGGTTATACTCTTCTTAAAATTGATAAAAAAGTTGAATTTTTACCTTTATCAAAAACAGTATTTTTTTAATTCCTCGTGATGTAAGAAGGTTATACTCTTGTTAAAATTGATAAAAAAGTTGAATTTTTAACTTCATCAAAAACAGTATTTTTTTAATTCCTCGAGATGTAAGAAGGTTATACTCTTGTTAAAATTGATAAAAAAGTTGAATTTTTGATTTTAGCTAAAATTAGATTTTCTGTTTTTTTCGAGATGTAAGAAGGTTATACTCTTCTTAAAATTGATAAAAAAGTTGAATTTTTACCTTTATCAAAAACAGTATTTTTTTAATTCCTCGTGATGTAAGAAGGTTATACTCTTGTTAAAATTGATAAAAAAGTTGAATTTTAACCTTTATCAGAAACAGGATTTTCTTCATTTCTCGAGATGTAAGAAGGTTCTCTTGTTACAATTGATAAAAAAGTTGAATTGTTAACTTTAGCAAAAACAGGATTTTCTTTATTTCTCGAGATTTAAGAAGGTTATACTCTTGTTAAAATTGATAAAAAAGTTGAATTTTTAACTTTATCAAAAACAGTATTTCTTTAATTCCTCGTGATGTAAGAAGGTTATACTCTTGTTAAAATTGATAAAATAGTTGAATTTTTGATTTTAGCTAAAATTAGATTTTCTGTTTTTTTTCGAGATGTAAGAAGGTTATACTCTTCTTAAAATTGATAAAAAAGTTGAATTTTTAACTTTATCAAAAACATATTTATACTCTTGTTAAAATTGATAAAAAAGTTGAATTTTTAACTTCATCAAAAACAGTATTTTTTTAATTCCTCGAGATGTAAGAAGGTTATACTCTTGTTAAAATTGATAAAATAGTTGAATTTTTGATTTTAGCTAAAATTAGATTTTCTGTTTTTTTTCGAGATGTAAGAAGGTTATACTCTTGTTAAAATTGATAAAAAAGTTGAATTTTTACCTTTATCAAAAACAGTATTTTTTTAATTCCTCGTGATGTAAGAAGGTTATACTCTTCTTAAAATTGATAAAAAAGTTGAATTTTTGATTTTAGCTAAAATTAGATTTTCTGTTTTTTTCGAGATGTAAGAAGGTTATACTCTTCTTAAAATTGATAAAAAAGTTGAATTTTTAACTTTATCAAAAACAGTATTTTTTTAATTCCTCGAGATGTAAGAAGGTTATACTCTTGTTAAAATTGATAAAAAAGTTGAATTTTTAACTTCATCAAAAACAGTGTTTTTTTAATTCCTCGTGATGTAAGAAGGTTATACTCTTGTTAAAATTGATAAAAAAGTTGAATTTTTGATTTTAGCTAAAATTAGATTTTCTGTTTTTTTCGAGATGTAAGAAGGTTATACTCTTCTTAAAATTGATAAAAAAGTTGAATTTTTAACTTTATCAAAAACAGTATTTTTTTAATTCCTCGAGATGTAAGAAGGTTATACTCTTGTTAAAATTGATAAAAAAGTTGAATTTTTAACTTCATCAAAAACAGTATTTTTTTAATTCCTCGTGATGTAAGAAGGTTATACTCTTGTTAAAATTGATAAAAAAGTTGAATTTTTGATTTTAGCTAAAATTAGATTTTCTGTTTTTTTCGAGATGTAAGAAGGTTATACTCTTCTTAAAATTGATAAAAAAGTTGAATTTTTACCTTTATCAAAAACAGTATTTTTTTAATTCCTCGTGATGTAAGAAGGTTATACTCTTGTTAAAATTGATAAAAAAGTTGAATTTTCAACTTTATCAAAAACAGTATTTTATTAATTCCTCGAGACACAGTTTACATCGAGTCTTCTTGGTGAGCGCACGTATTTACAATAAACAAAACAATAAAATAAATAGTGATCTTTTTTTTTTGCAAATTATAATATTTTTTTTTTTTTTTCGTGATTTATTTTTTTTTTAAATTATAATTTATATTATTATTAAGTGTTATTAATTAGAAGTGAAGTAACTTCTATTTAATTATCACTGGTTAATTAACAATATGGATATGGAGGTTGAACCTCCCGATAAAAATCCGATCAATAAAAACAACTCTGTGACTAACAAATCAATTCCTACAGATAAAACATCCAGTGATATAACAGAAAACTTAAATAACAATAGTGACAATGTTAAAAAAATATTTAATAATTTATACAACACAGAAACAAAATATGACTCGTATAAAGTAATGATAGTTAAAAATAATAGTGATGGAAATACATTTTTTAGTTCTCTTAAATTAGCAGAAATAATATGTAAAATTAGCAATAAATCTAATATAATAGAAATTAAAAAAGTGGGAAGAAATAGAGTAATCGTTCAATGTGCTAATGCAGTACTAGCTAACGAAATTACCAAATCAACATTGCTGAAAAACAATGGGTATGAAGCGTTTATCCCATTTTACTGGTGCACAAAAGTTGCTATTATAAAAGGTGTTGATATTGAATATTCGGAAGATACAATTTTAAATAATATAGAGTGTCCACCTTTTAAAGTAACGAGAGTGCAAAGGTTAAATCGAAAACTAAGAGTTGACGGAGCTATTAAATATGAACCCAGTACAACAGTGAAATTATTCTTTGAAGGACTTGCTATTCCTGCTTATGTTTACATGTGGAGAGTGAGACGAGCATGTGAACCATTTGTACAACAGACGATACAATGTTATAATTGTTTTAAATTTGGACATGCAGCCACAAAATGTAGAGCAAAAGTAGCAAAATGTAAATTCTGCGGAAGTGAAGATCATTTACGTACTGCATGCACATCTCCTAATCCGACATGCATAAATTGTAAACTTAACCACGAGGCTACAGACAATGAATGTCCTGAAAAAAAAAGACAAATCAAGATAAAAGATCTCATGGCCCAACACAATCTCAGTTTTTATGAAGCAAAATTAGAATTAACAGAAAAAAATACAGACTATTTATACTCAGTAAGAACTCAAAACTCTTTTGAAGCTCTAAACTACAATGAGACTTTTCCCAATATCACTAATAAATACAATAGTATCAACATAATTCCAACATACAAACCAAACCCTTTAACCAGAAGAACTAATACCAGAGTGAATAAATCAAATACAGGTAACTCGTTACAAAGATCTTACAGTCAACCACAACCTACGACATCCACTAAAGAACCAATTCCAAAAAGAAGAAGAGAAGAAAAGAAACCTAACAATGAAGAAAGCGACACATACCTTAAGATAACTAATCAAGGAAAAAACAGAAAGCAAATCAACCAAGAGACACCTGATATTACAATGGAAAACAATGATAATGATACCTGCTATACATCAATATATAATAAAAATAATGATGACAAAATTAAAAATACAAACAAAGACCCAAATATTACATCCCAATCCCTTAGAAGCTACAAGAAACAAATATCTAGTGTACAATGGCCAAACTCGTAAGAAAACATCGATATATAAATTAAGTTTATTTTTTAAAAATCTATTCACATCACTAAACCTAATCGTTTAATAAATTTACTAAAATATTAAATCAACAATAATTATATAAACGGAGAGAAAATAAAATAAAATAAAATATATAAATAAATCTAACAACAAGACCAAGGACAGATATAAAAATCAATAATTAATTAAAACAGTTAAAATGATAAATTTTATTCAATGGAATTGCAGAGGAGTCAGATATATTAAAGAGGAACTACAACATATGTTACAGAAGCATAACATACATATATGCATACTATCAGAAACGTTTTTAACAAAAAATATCAATTTCAACATCAAAGGTTATTTTATTGAAAGAGAAGATAGGATACAGAATACAAACTATAATCCCCACGGGGGTGTTGCTATCTTGATTCATAAATCTATAAAATATAAACGAGTAATGCTAAATAACCCATTTAATTCGGTCGAAATAGTTGGAATAATTTTAACACATAACGAAACTGATGTAATATGTATTTTATCAATCTATGCTAAACCGAATCATAAACTATCTAATTCTAATTGGTCACAGATAAAACAACAAATAGATGTTCCTGTTATACTTGCTGGAGATTTTAACGCGACTAATCTTGCTTGGGATATAAATTGTCCAGGTAGTCAGTATGAAGGTAACGAATTGTTAGATTTCATAGAAAACGAAAATCTAAATATTATCAACGATGATAAACCAACTAGAGTAAGCAATCTCAGTACAAGGGACAGTATATTGGATCTCACATTGGTATCAATGACTTTAACACAACAAATTACTTCGTGGCAAGTTCTTGCAGATAGCTTAGGTAGTGATCACTACCCAATTTTTTTCTGTTTGAATGACTATAATAAAGACCGTTACCGTACATCTGAATATTTAACGAGGAGAAATTTCCGAAAAGCAGATTGGGAGAAATATAGCCTTGAAATAGAAAGCAGAATTTCAAACCTTAGCACAAATGGAATCACAAGTAATCCCCAAGATGTTGAAAACAAATACAACCAATTTAGAGATGTTATTAATAATTCGGCAGACATACATATCCCATCTACCAGATTGTATAATATAACTCCTAATAAAATAAAACCGTCTTGGTGGGACACTGAGTGCAATAAAATGATAGCTCAAAGAAAATTAGCACTAACTATTTTTAATAAAAACATGACAATGGCGAATTATTTAAATTATAAAAAACATCAAGCTAAAACCAGACGATATTTTAGAGCCAGAAAAAAAATAGAATGGCAAAATTTCTGCGAGAATTTAAACCCAAACACAACAACCAACATTGTCTGGAATAATATAAGAAAAATTAACAATAAAAGCTATAGTACTAAAAGGATAAGTGATAATGAAAATTTAATAGAAGAATTCATTAAAAAAAAATTTCCACAGAACAACAATTTAAATATTACTACCACCACCATCGTAAAAGATAATTTTCTAGATAATAACATAAATAAAAATGAAGTAAAATTCGCGTTAAATCATAATAAAAACAGTAGCACAGGATTTGATAGAATAAATTACAAAATGATACAAAACTTACCTGACAATGCAATAAATCATCTTACACAAATATACAATCTGTCATTAAACACTGCTGATATACCATTAGACTGGAAAAAACATATCGTTGTTCCTATATTAAAAACAGGAAAAGATCCAAACAAAGAAGAATCATTCAGACCAATTACTTTACTATCATGTATGGGCAAAACTATGGAATCCATCATCAAAAACAGACTGGAGTGGTATCTCGAACATCATAAAAGATTACCTGAGTTACAATTTGCGTTTAGAAAAACAAGAAGTACACAGCATAACTTAAACATATTGAATATCGATATTCAAAGAACATACAGTAAAAATCATTATATGATAGCTGCTTTCATTGACATTGAAGCTGCTTATGACAATGTTAATCTAAAAATATTAAAAGAAAAAGTAGAAAACATAGGTATATCTTCCAAAATATCCAACTGGATTATAAACTACTTCCAAAATAGAGAAATAACAGTTAGATACAATAATAAGTTAACTGGTCCTATACTATGTAATCACGGAATTCCACAAGGCTCAATATTATCTCCCTTATTATTCAACATATACACAGAAAAGTTAACAACATTATCAGATAACAACACAACAGTACTGATGTATGCAGATGACATGGTTATTTATAGTATGGGTCATACACAAGATATAGCTCAAAACAGATTACAATCGAAATTAAGAAAACTAGATATTTTATTAAAGGAAATCAAATTAAATATATCGTCAGAAAAAAGTAAAATAGTTATATTTACAAGGCATAGAATAAACTGCAGTCCAAAAATAACCATCAGAAATAAAAATATAACTGTTACTTCAAATACCAAATTTCTGGGTATATTCTTTGATACGAAAAGCACTTGGGCGAAAGAAATTGCACATATTATTAACAAATGTCAAAAAGGCTTAAATTTGATGCGATGTATAGCAGGATACAAATGGGGCGCACACCCAACAACCTTAATAAAAATATATAAAGCTATTGTTAGACCGCATATTGACTATTCTAGTACTATGATCTGCACCGCAAATAACTCAAGATTAAAAAAAATTGAAATTATACAAAACAAATGTTTAAGAATAATATTAGGTGCAATGGTTTCAACACCAATCCAAATCCTCAACTATCAAACTAATATTCCTCCGGTAAATATCAGAATACAACAAATATCAGACAGTTTCTTTTGTAAAAACAGACATAACTCATGTCGCCCCTTAAATACAAGATTATCTAAACTATATGTTCTTTATAATAAACCATATTGGACAACTCATAAAAAACCGGCACTTTTAACTAGTTTTGATAGATATAATAACTTGAACTTAGAGGTACACAACATTATACCTTTTTTCAAATTTCCATTAGAAATAAGCATGACAACAATACATACAGAAATAAATTTGTTCAAGAAGAATGACAGTAAGGAAATAACTTATCAAAAATATATGGAATATATAACAAAAGATGATATAAACTGGAGTATATGGTTTACCGATGGTTCATTCGAAAAAAACTCTAGGACTGGAGGAATTGGCATTTTCAATTATAATACAGATCAACAGTACAAATACAAACTTAACAACATCACAAATTCTTATAATACAGAAATAACAGCAATTATGAAATTACTAGAAATAATACAAAAAACTGACAATAAAAATATATTAATCTTCACAGATTCTCGTAGTGTTTGTGTATCTTTAAATAACAATAAATTCAAAAACAATAATAATAACAAAATATGTTCAATTAAAGAATATCTTTTAAAAATGAAAAAAAATGATATCAATGTTAAACTTATTTGGATTCCTGGACATGTAGGCATAAAAGGAAACGAAATGGCTGACAAACTGGCCAAAGAAGCTTGTGTAGATGGGGAAATAATCGAAATAAATTGGTCAATAAATGATTCCAAAAAAATAATTAAAGAAAATTGTATGGCAGAATGGCAGAATATATATAATGAGAAAAGTCAAAGTACTGGAAAATTTTTTTTTGCAGCGAATCAAAAAATTCCAACAACCACATGGTTTAATAAAAATCATTCACGGAGATATATTTCAACAAATTGTCGAATGAAATCTGGGCATTCTAGATGTCCAGCTCATCTATTCAAAATAAATATAAAAGACACACCAAATTGTAGATGTGGAGAAGAAGGGTCTTTGGACCATATAATTCTAGGGTGTCATCTTTTAACATCAAAAATTGATAGACTTTTAAATGATTTATGTAATGTAACACAGTTCCCAGTCAATATGTCCTGTTTAATGACAAGTGAAGCAACGGCGGAAATATTAACAAACTTTGTGATAGAAAATAATATAGAAGTGTAATTTAAGTTAAAATATTTTATTTAGTATGTATTTAATTTTAAGTTTAATTTTTTAAAAAGAATCAATTTGTTTTGTATTTATTAGAACAATTATAATTTATATGTAAATTTTTATATAATTTTACAAATAAAAGCAATGGCAAGAAGGCTGAATAAGCCAAAGCCTAAATAAATAAAAAAAAAAAAAAATAATTCCTCGAGATGTAAGAAGGTTATACTCTTGTTAAAATTGATAAAAAAGTTGAATTTTTGATTTTAGCTAAAATTAGATTTTCTGTTTTTTTCGAGATGTAAGAAGGTTATACTCTTCTTAAAATTGATAAAAAACTTGAATTTTTAACTTTATCAAAAACAGTATTTTTTTAATTCCTCGAGATGTAAGAAGGTTATATACTCTTGTTAAAATTGATAAAAAAGTTGAATTTTTAACTTCATCAAAAACAGTATTTTTTTAATTCCTCGTGATGTAAGAAGGTTATACTCTTGTTAAAATTGATAAAAAAGTTGAATTTTTGATTTTAGCTAAAATTAGATTTTCTGTTTTTTTCGAGATGTAAGAAGGTTATACTCTTGTTAAAATTGATAAAAAAGTTGAATTTTTAACTTTAGCAAAAATTAGATTTTTTTAATTCCTCGTGTTGTAAGAAGGTTAAAATTGATAAAAAAGTTGAATTTTTAACTTTAGCAAAAATTAGATTTTTTCATTCCTCGAGATGTAAGAAGGTTATACTCTTGTTAAAAATTATAATTTAACTTTTTTTATTTATATAATATATACTTTTTAAGGCAATTACCCTTTTAAACCTTTTAATTTTTAAATTGAAGTGTTACTGTAGGTGCATCTTATCAGGCGCACTGAGGCTGCAAAAATCAGATTTTCTTTATTTCTCGACATGAAAGAAGGAACAGAGAGTTTTAATTATTTGTTGCCATAGACATTCTTTTGTTAACTTTTGTTATTCTACTTTGTCAACGACCTAATTATTTACTTATCATATAAAAACTCTATTAGTTTGTTGAAGAAAATTATTAATTAATTTTATAGAAGCAATAATTTAAACCCAAAACGCGCTATCTATTTATCAGTAGATCTAACAAATAAAGTTAATCAATTGGTTCATAGATGGCAGTACTAGTTACATTTATTTGTGTAAGATTAGTTGCATGCTGATCAGGCGGTGAACATCAGAGTTTTAAAGACATTATATTTTTTCTCTCTTGTCAAGTGCGCTAAATATCTCTACATGTATTATTTTCTAATTCAGGCAGGTGTTGATATTGCATACGACGTAGTTCTGACTGGTGGTAGTCTTTCAGCTGCGAAGATCTCCAAATGCTGCCCTGCTGGACGCAGCTACATAGAGCAGGACGGCAAATATGAGTGCGTTGATTCGAACAGTACATTTAAACCAACTATTCACATCAGATGCGGACTTACAATCCTTGCCATCCACAAAGATATTCCAATACCGGAGCAAAATCCTTGCAGCAAGCAAAAGTAAATATGGTAACAAAAAAACGTCGATTCGATTTATTTTCTATTTAGCGATATTATAGTGCTGGTTCAAAGACCGAACCCAAAGATTTATGAAGCTGCAAATTTTTCAATAGATTTTATTGTTTTACAGATATACACTAGACCCCTTAGAGGAAAAATTCTTCCCAATGTTTGACGGCACTCTGGATGTGAAAAACACCAGCGATGGCACGTGGTTGCGATATAACGATCCATTTTGTCTTGAATCACTTGTCACAAAAGACAATAACAATAAAAGCATCTCGACACTACTGCCCTTTATTTGCATTAATTTGGATCTCATTGAAGCTGGCAACAAACTGACAGTCACGTTGTACGCAGTTGGTAAGTACAGAAATGTCAGGTATTATTCTATAAAATATTCTAATTACTTTAATTGCTGTAGCTATGCTGGTTTCCATACCCTTCCTCCTGGCCACCCTGTTTGTCTACGCAGCAGTGAAGAAACTACGAAATGCTCACGGTGAAGCTCTTTGCTGTCATGTAATTTGTCTGTGTACAGCTTTCATATTCCTAGCAAGTGTGCAGTTAGCTAATCAGACGTTATCAAAGTCTGCTTGCATCGGAGTTGGTAATTAACAGTAATTCAAATGTATAAGAAGCAAAAATTAACTGCAAATTATATTAGCGCCTGATATGACGCTACTACTAATACATTTTTCATTTCAGCATTTATAATACACGTTTCTTTCGTTGCTTGCTTCTTTTGGTTAAGTGTCATGTGTTATGAATCCTATATTACAACTAGGTAAGAATAAATTTAACAAGTAAATATTATATTACTTAAGAAACTAGTACTATGCCCGGTTCTCTTCAATTCTTATTTCTGTCAATCGTGCCACAGACTACATGCTATAAATTTAAATCTAAAAATTACAGAGATTATATTTTTTACCAATGCACGAGAAGACAAGACTTTGGAAGATTTGTGATGTACTGTGCCATCGCTTGGGGATGTCCAACAGTGCTAATTCTATTTACACTTTTCTTCGACTTTTTACCTATTATGCCCTCTAGTTATATTAAACCAAATACAGGCCTACTAGCATGTCAATTTCAAAGTGAGTGAAACATCTTCAATAGTCTTCTATTTATTTGGTTAGCAATTAAATCGAATATATTTACAGGTGAACATATGGCTTTTCCATACTTTTACTTTCCAATTGGTTTATTAATTTTATTAAATATTGTTTTTCTAACATTGGCATGGATTGAAATAAGAAAATATAAAAATGATGAGCTTGCAGCTACTCCAGGAGCACTAGCTAGATTCGATATTGCTAAATCGATGTAAGTATTAAACAATAACAATTGTAAAAGATTTTCAGCAGCATCATATACAATTCTCCTCACACTATGGTCCGTATAGAACATATTTTTCCGTCGTTTTTATTAATTGTTTCATTTCTTTTACAGTTTTGTAGCTTGCATAATCTTATCAGTTATTATGACAATTAATTGGATCGTGGAAGTAATATCTTGGAGAATTGGAGGAGCCCTATTAGTATGGTCTGTCTTTGACATATTTAACGCTTTACAAGGGCTAATAATATTTGGTATATTTGTATTACAAAGAAATGATAGACGCATTATTTGGAAAGAACTTGCGAATAAATTTAGTTGCTGTTCATCAGCGCCTGTTAAACAAAGTGAGCTTATTCCACTTTCGTAGAACAAATAATAATTGACAATCTTCGACTGACAATGTAAAACATAATGCTGATGTGATACTACTGAAAATTAAAACAATTTAGCATTAATTCTAGTCAGCATAAATGAAATTTTGACATATTATTTCTAAATATTTTTTATTCAATGATAAATACTATAAATACTAATATGAAATGGTAGAATGTGTGTAGTGTATATAGAGCATCTTCAAAATTACAATGAAAAGTTTTATAAAATAGTACAAATAAATGATTTATGAAGAATTTATCATTAATTTACTATTAAAATTACATTCATAAGAAGGTATCGATTATAACAAATTAAAAAATATCATTCACTGCATTCAAAATGTTGGCAATCAAGAAAGAATTGGTATATTTTAGAATAAATAACAATTAGTGCTAATTGTAACTAATTGTGTTATTAAATATGAGAATAAAACCTATTAATATATTAAAATTAGAAGTAAATTATTAACATGATAAGGACTTTTATTAAAATTATAAATATATATTTTAAAATAAATGATATAACATTAATTTTATTTTATTTGTATTCATTTTTAAAAATACAATTTACACATTTAAAATTGGCCTGTTTTAAATGATACCTTAAGAATATAATGAGTCTGCCTACCCCTCCCCGTCGCCCGCTAATTGATAGTGTTTTCGTCTTAAAGAAGATAATCTTTGCCGTTCCACTTGTAACAAATGCTCCAGTTCAATGACACGCACTTGTGAATCCATTTCCAAACGTTTTGCTTGATGAAGCGTCAAGTTACTAACATCAAGATCCTCTGCAAATAGAAGATGAAATGGTAATAAGAAATTCAATTAAATAATCTGATAATTGTGGAATCATAAAAAATTACCTGATTCCTCAACCATCTGCGCACAGGCTTTAGCAGTAGCCAAAACCGCACCTGTGGCTTGAGTCACTCCCTTCGAAGCTTGTCCCAAAGCCGATAAATTATTACTGCTGCGCTGTGCTTTTACACGACTTGCAACTACAAGTTGTGCTGTAGAAGCTGCAATTTCTTGTGAGGCCACCATCAGGTGTTCTAGTTTTCCTTGGCCAGTTACAACTTTATCCGCAGATGTACTACAATAAATATATGTAGTACACGAATATGTCATGTTAAAAATATTACTCATTCGCTTTTAATACTTACACCAAAAGATTAGCGCCTAGAGCTACAGATTTCGCAGCAGATATCAAACCCTGTGTCCATTGGTGATTTCTTTTGTAAAATTCTTTCGGTGATGCAGTTCCCTAAAAGAAGACCATTTAATAACACGAATGAATCACTAGTTCTTATCTTTGTCAAATCATTACCTTTCCCGTAGCTACTATTTCTGCTTGAAGTGTTCGTGCCTTTTGGACTAGTAATCTGATTGCAGCCATTAGATTTGTACATGCATCAAGTATTTTTCCATTTACTTCTAGTTTTATGCCAGAATCAGCCGCGCGTGAGTTTGATAACATTTCCTACAAGAAACAAAATTCTATGGTCAAACTATTATTTATAAGCAAACATTTAAAACGGTAAAATTTTTGTACCTCAATTTTCTGAGCAGCTTCTTCAATAGCTTTATCCATGCATGCTAATTCATCTTCCACCATATCACCAAGAACTTCAGAACTTTGTCCAGGAGATCCCATAGTTTCCACTAAGCCATTGATATATCGAAGTTTTTCAATAACTGTTTTTGAAAGTGCTTCTGTGTTATCATTATCTGACTGATTTAACGATTCCAACATGGTGATACTGGTCTGTCCAAATTGTTTAATTTCTTCAACCAGACCTAAGTCAAATATATTTATTAATTTCTATAATTATTATAAATAATAGTAAACGTTTATAAAATAATTACGTTCTCCAAATTCAATGTCAGGTGAAGTATTGCAAGTAGTCTTTCCATTTATTAAAATATTACCCAGTAAATGGCAGCACAAAACTATTTCTTTTGAGCAAGAAACAATACACTTTTGATCAATCTAAAAATATATTAAACAACACCACTTTAACACACACTCTTGCATGGTTATTATTGGGATTTGATAAAATGAATACCTTAAATTTATTATACTCAATTATCATATTTTCAATTGTGTGAATAGTACTTTCACTAATTGATTTAAAGTAATCTGCTGTGCAAACAACAGCGGAAAGTGCTGGATTTTCTATTTCTTGTAGGGCATTATTTAAAACTTCAGCAGATCCTGATACTAGACTATCAAACATGTTAGTTAGTTCTTCCATATGCACTTGTTGTTCTGAAAAAAAGAATTTTTTACATAATCGTTTCAAGATTTATATTGATTGATAGCACAAATAATTCAGTTACAAAAGCCTGACCTAAGCGATTACACCGACAAAAATAATTACAAATCTTGGAAATAGTAAAAGCAAATAACATTAATCTATACTATTATTGGAATACCGATTTAAAACTATGTTCTAAAATAATCTTGACTGATTTCAGCTATACAATCCAGTTGTAAAAACATATATGTAATGTTGCATGAAATATTACAATACAAGTTTCTGATTTTATCAAATCGAATATATACTTTGAAGGTATTAGTACTATTCAATTTTATACTGTGTAATCAATTTTATACAATCGCGTTTCGCATCTTTATTACATGTAAGTTTATAGTTTTTTTAATTGAATTTTTTTAATATTTCTAAAACTGTGTAAAAATAACGATATAGGAAATAAAACTTGAACACAACGATCTAATATTAATTAATTTAATAATATTTAATTTTAAGTTTTAACCAGAACGGTGCGACGAATTTTAGAGAAAATGGCAGAGCTAATTATTACCTTCTTGCACTGTTTGCTTTATTTGTTCACAAATTTCCATACTTTCTTTTAACCGAAAATCAAGTTCTTCACGCTGTGAAACAATATCAATTAGCTCCCCTTCGATGATCCCCTTTTCGCTTTGGAGCCAGTCGACTTTAGCCAGCAAAGCCTATAGAATTATTGTCCAGTTATTATACTATCACTTAAAAATAAAAAATGTACTGCAATATTTAAAATAACAAACCACTTTTTCGCTTTCAACATTTTCACATTTTAACTGCAAATCACTTATTTCATTTTGTTGTTCTACATTTCTTTGTTCTGTTAATTGTTGAAATTCTCTAAACTGCTCGTACAAATTATCGTAGGTGGTTTTTAATTCTGAAAAATAAAAATATTATAAAACATAAAAAGTGGAGGAATATAATATAGAGTGGAGTCAATAAGAATAGTACCGCTTATTTCAGTTTCCTTTTCACTTGAGGACTGCTGTGATTTTTCCTGTATTTTATTTTTTTCGAGAGCCAATTCCGCAACTTTAGTCTCAAGTTCAAGTTTAATTTGTGTAGCTTCTCTTTGAATCTTGTCATTTTGTTGTTTTAAATCAGTTTCTATGTCCTCTTTTGCTACTATTAGTTTATTATAAGATTCTTCTAATTCACTATTTTGAGTTTGTAAATTGGAAATTTGATGTCTAAGTTCTGAAATATATATAAATTGTTAACAAACAAATATAGAAAAAGTTATAACAATAAACAAGTTAATTTACCAATAATTTCTTGTTGCGATTCTTGTAATAATTCTTTAGAGCTCTGTTGATCGATCAAATGGTTCAGTCTGGCTTGAATACTATCTCTCACTTGTTCAATTTCTGCTTTCGCTTTAGTTACAGCTACTAACTGTTTATCAACTTCCGCTTTCTGAAATAATTATACAACGATTTATAATAAACGGGATGCGTTATCACAATATTCGAATTCTATATAGTTAGAATCTATTTTACCTGTCTTAATAGTTGAACATGCTGATCCCTTGTTTCTGTATATAGTGTCTTTAATTTTTGGAACTTTTCTTCAGTAATTTTAGCCCGTTCTTCTGCTTGATACAATTTATCTGCAATTTTAATACGTGCTCATATAGATTACAAAGATAAGAGATTAACTTAAAGTAAATAGAATTGCACAATTGAGAAAATACAGATAAGATAACTAAATAAAAGCCCAGAAAAAATATTTTAATTTATAATATAATAAACAACATTAGATTTAGATACAATGGTGTATTCGTTACAGTTAGTGTTAAAATAATAAGTTTTCAATAATAAAAATTACCGTTTTACAAAGAAGGAACCCACAATTCTCACCACGTGAATAGTTAACAGACGACATTTAAACAGTTACAAAATTATCTACCTTACAGATAATAACAACATCAAAATACTAACGTTCCATTTGCGGAGCAGATGCAGTTGCAATAATCATTTTATCTTCTAATTCTCTCTTAGCTTCCTGCTCAGATACCAATTCCGATTCCTTTATCGCAACTTGTGTTTGTAAATTTAATATTTCTTCTTGCAATTTCTCTTTTTCAGTCTGATGGTCAAAAAGAAGTTTCTGTATCGTTGCTCTAATAAATAAATGTATACATCAATAAGTAATATACAAGTATTCTCTGTTATAAATTATTACTTTTACTTACTGCAGTCTTGAGACCTCTCCTTGAAGATGACTAATAAGTGCATCTCTCTCTCTTATTAGATCGGGAAGTTCTGGAATGCTGCTATTACTACTACTTGTTGGAGTAGTTGTAACCAAATCGGATGCATAACTTGTGTCAACTAACGTTGTCGTCGTGATTTCTTCCTGAGGCTCCTCTTCCGGGAGTATAACTACCGGAGGTACATAGGTTCTTAACTCCGATTGGACAAGGAAATTTGGAGGTCTCTAAAAAATGAATATATGCATAAATTAGAATGTATAGAATATAGAATGTTTGGTGGTATACTACTTTTGATAGTTATTATAATAATCAATTTTTATGCTGTTTAAAAAAACCATCACTTAATGGGCTTGTGTCCTATGTCTTAATTTCTATAAAAGTGTACTATATATTGATAAAGTGGGTTACTAGAACCTCAAATGTTCAATTATTTGTTAATAACTCCTTATATGTTAAGAGATATTAACAATTAAAAAAGTCATTTTGTCTCTTTAATTATTAAAGGGATTCAACGTTGTACACATTCCAAGTGCATGTGACATCACAATCCTTGTGTAAGGTTACCAACCTTACAGATCATAAATCTCTGCTATATGTATTTATATATCAAATATTATTTACAGCTATTTCAAGGGATAATAAAATTTAAATATTATGTCTGCCTTAGCAGGGTTAAATAAAATAAAAACTTATTATTCTTTGTCTTGACTTGATTATTTAGACTACCAACAGCTACAAAACATTACCACAGCACTGACCTACTCAACAAATAACTGACGCTAAAATGCATTTCACGTCATACAAATATGGCCGACCATTTCTAGCGCTAAAACTACAATTCAAACTTTTAATTGCTATATCTCCGTCAATATTTAGATATTTAATAAAATAGACACAGCAATACACATTTATTAACATCAATTTCAATCAACAATTAAAAAATCGACCACTAAAAAATGAGGACACAAGCCCATTTTGGTACAAGTTTTTGCTTTAGAAAAAAAGATGGCGATGTACTATCTTCAATTTTCTGTAATCACAAAATAATAATCGCGAAAGTCTACGATTTGTTAATAGTTATCTCAACAATAATGAGTCTATCTGTGCTATCAAAGAATGTAATTTGAATAAGTTGTTTATACCTCTGTGTTTCCTTTCCTCCTATAACATGTTTCTATAATTGTTAAATGGATATTGCTAATACTTCGATCTTTATTTTGCATCGAAAATCTGGATGGTATTCACCATATTCAAAGGCATTTATCCTACATATTTTATCGACATAAATATACTATTAACAAAAATAATAACAACTACATAATTAATTTTACACGTTAATTTTAAATAAATAATATCTATTACTAATAATATAAATATAAATAGACTTACCTCCGGTAAAGAGGGTATAGTTATTAAATGAATGAAGTATTGCAATTGCTTAGTATTATTGTAGAACGCTTTAAGTTCCTTAAATTGTTTCAGAAAACGATCCCTATGCCCGCTTAAAGTATCTGGAGGTAATGCTGAATGAAGTTTAAATAGAATTTTCACGCTGAAGTCGTACAATTGATTTGAATCCTAAACAAATATAAATATAATTTTAATAAACTTAAAGTAAATTCATGTTAATAATTTCAAAACATCTTTTGTTTTTTTTTTTAGTTTCTATTTGGGTTTTATGTTAAACAAAATGAATACTAAGAATATCAAGGAATATATATGTATTTCCTTTAAACACAAACGTATCATTTACGTATTGTTTATATTACAGATGAATTTTGAATTACATGTATTATTATTTTGGAAATTATTTTCAAAAATATAACATCTTAAATCGAAACATATTTAAAGCTGGTTGAAGCAACTGAAGTGCTATTACGCTGAAACTCCAAAATTCAATTTTCATTTGCGTTATAAATTCTTCTTATGAACTATCATATGATATTGTTAAGAAATTAATACCAAGAAGATATTATTAAAAGTAATAAATAATATAGTACCTGTATACACGGTACAAGCGGCGCCAATCGACACTGTCCAGAACTGGTCATTGAATTTGCTCTGCAAGCATCCAAAGATCCAAAAACTGAAATAAAAAATTACGTTTTGTGATAGTGAAAGTACAGAAAAGAATAGCAGATTATGGAAGCAATAAAAGGCAGGAGCAAGGCACGAGAAACAGAGAAAAACCGAAGAGAATTTGTGAGAGCGAAAGATAGTGAGAATAGAATTATGTGAGGAAAGAATGTCTACAAGTAGAAGTCTGATAAAGGAATGGCAAAGCATTAAATAAATAAATACAATACACTTTATAAGTGTACTTACTTCCGTGTTGCAGAGCTAAGATGTCATCCATGTAGTCAAACATTTCGACAGATAATTGGAAACTGTAAATATTTACAATATAGATAAACCTTATTCTACACGCATAAATATAGTTTAAATTACGAGAGTTCGGCGGCGACTCATACTTAAAACAAGTTGTGGGGTATAAACTACCCATATAACTAAAAAGCACTGACTCACTTATTTTTCTATAATGTATATAGAAACAAATAAGACAAAATTCATTATCGTATTATAGATTTATACCGGTCTTATAACCTTTTTTAAGTATAAGTCGCTGCCGAACTATCGTGATTTGTACTATACAAAAATATTTCAAACATAATAAAACACTTACTAGATATTTATATCATTTCCACCAATACTGTCCAATTCATCAGGTGTTACTATTAAAGAACCAGGAAATCGAGGATTTCTAGTATGAAAATCTATTTTAGTTACTAATAATTTACAGTATAATTGAATTAATCGACCATAGCCTTCCTTTAAGTGACCCTAAAAAGTAAATAAAAGTTAGTATTATTACAAAAGTACTTATTAAGTAAACTAAATTATTTTAAAAGTATATGACGCCTGAAAATATGCAACAAGCCATACACGTATTTCTTTTAAAAATTATTAGTATAACTTATGAAGAATGTAATGTGATTTAAATTGATTGAAACAATGGTGATTACATTACAAAGATTTTTCATGTAAAGAATATCTAAATAGAAGAACACATACCCATAATTTTCCCAAATCCAGCATCATCCCGCGATGCCTTAGGGAATGTTGTATACATAAACCATGCCCTTCGCGAAGTACCTGGAAAATAACACATAATATTAACATAGCATAATTAATTACATTTATATAATATCAGATTTATGTGTCGCCTGCTATGCAAGTTTAAACAGCTATCAGTTTGGAGAAGAACTCCATGCATATTATATGTTATGGTAACACAATAAAACTGCTAAATCTTTCAAATTCTTCGCTTTATTTAAGCGAATACAATAAGTTAAAAATAACTATTGTTACTTTCTTTCAAGAGTAATTATATGTATTATGCATTGCATATATTTTAGGCGGATAAAAATATTTATCTCTCAGTATTAGCTTAGCTTCTTCCTTTTAGTATTTATTTTCAATCCTTAATTAATATTAATCTAATGACTGATAGAATAGTGCGAGCACCACCATTAACAAACAATGTAAGCTACAAGTATTTATCAAACGATACGTGAAATTTATTTTAATTGTTATATAATATTTAATATAAATAATTAGGTATTGTGCAACGCCTAACAGTAGTTACCTTATGTAATACATGACAGAATTTCCATGCCACAATCCTGTGTTCCTGTAGTTGTTGTTTAATGGCTATAGACCAGAACGCCTGACCCCCTTGACTATGAAAAGTGCCGATAATAGTGGCCCGCACATGTTTCTCTTTCACCGGTGTCTCTATTATACTTATTGCTTTGCTAATGCTGACGGCCTAAGAAAATAAAATACATTAGACATTAGTTGGAATAGGAGTATAAAGTATAAAGTATATATAAAATTGTACATGAGATATGGTTATATACTAAATAATATTTCGATTTTATCAACGTAAAACTATATTAAATAAAATAGATGATGGGTGGAAAGTGGGTGATGAAGGTGGAAAGCGGAAGAAGCGTGTAACGGAAATAGAGATGAAGGCGGACAAAGTAAGACAAGAGACAAAACAGAGTAGAGACTGGACTGAGACAGAAATATTTAGATTTTTCTTTCTTTCTCGGTTCTTTTATTTTGGTATTCTGCTTGTTGTTTTTTATCTAATATTTTTTGATCTTTGTTTCGTTATTGTAAGGAATAAACGAATTGCAAGTACAGAATGTAGAGTCTAGCGGCTAAAAACATTGAATGTATACTAGTACTAATATACAGTAGAGAAATTATATTATTTTGAACCTTTGTCCCATTGTAACAATTCCCACAACGCGCATAAAAATGTACAACTGCTGACAGAATAATATACTGATAAAAAATAAATTTAACAGCTATTGTTTTTTAGTATTTCCGTTACCAATAAATTATCTTTTTTTACAGTTCGCAACTTTTTGTAACAATAGAAGAGGATATGCTAGTTTTATTGTATTAGATTTTGAAAGTTTCATTTTTTAAAAAGTTGATTTGTTAAATAATTTAACTTAGCTGATGTTGTGACCAATAATGCCATTTATTGATTAAATTTTAGTCGCTGATCGCAATGCATGATTCCATGAAGAGATATAGTTCAAATTACGAGAGTTCGGCGGCGACTCATACTTAAAACAAGTTGTGGGATATAAACTGCCGATATAACAAAAAAGCATTGACTCATTTATTTTCTATAATGTACATAGAAACGAACAAGATAAAATTCATTATCGTATTATAGATTTATAACGCTGTTATAACCTCTTTTAAGTATAAGTCACCGTCGAACTATCGTGATTTGGACTATATCATTTATTTTCATAAATATAAGTGCTAATAATATGTTACAAAATGTCACTAACAGCTTATAAATAATTAGAGGAATATTACTTACCAGCTGATAATATTGTTTATCAGTTAGAGACATGCTAGAAGACGTGTTAGTAGGTGTTAGAACGCCTTAAAAAAAGGCAAGCGTTGTAGAACAGCGCTAGAAACAGAACGAGTAGCTTAAGTCATGCAACCTGAAAAAACATGCAGTGAAGTGTTACTCCTTAATAACTATCAATTAATTAAACTACTAAAAATGTTATATCGATTTAAGTTAGTTTAATTAATAACTATTTTTATACATTCAAAGATTTTTATTGATTTTAAATAAAGTATAGTTTTACAAAGTATTGTGTGTAATGAATAAGCGAAAAGCATTTATGTGTATGAAGTATAAGAGTGAGTGAGATAGATGTTAAATTAGGCAACGTTCGAGAACTGATTTGTACAACATGGCAATGCACAAAAGATACATTTATTAGATTTTAAGATTTTCGCAATTTAAAAATAATGAGACGTTTGAAATAGTAGTGAATGAAAAAGAATTTCAGATATTCGTTGAATTATATTCTACAGAAGAAATAACCTTTAAGCTAAAAAATGAACGATATATTTTTACAAATGTCGTAAGAAAAATCTTAAGCTATTTAAGCTATCTTAAGTGGCTTTGTACACACTATAACTGGTTAAATAATATTTCTTTTATATAACAAACATATTTAGAAAGATTTGTTACTTGAATATATCTATTGTCTAGAACCTTACACGCGAAATGTCATTTTATATTTTCGATCTAAGAAAAAAATGTATGGAATTTCCTTAATTGAAATAATTGTAAATTGACCTTCAGACTATAAGAGAATACAAATACATACACTTGGTTGTTATAAATAGTAATAACATAAATAAAAACAAGACCTCCTAATCATCTAGATTAGTAGATTTGTTTTGTAGGTTAGAATGAACAGTATGGCAGATTTAATACAAAGATCTTTGTTATCTCGAAAAGTTACAAAACCTGACCTGTAGTCCCCAAACTATGGCCCGTTGTGTAGCACGAAATATTTATTACTAGATATAAATACACAGCTGTCTTGTTGACAGTGAACACATGTAAAAATGCAGAAGAAAGAACACGTAACAGAATAACTTGATAAATAAGAAAAACCGAACAAGAACAAGTAGTATATAAAGAAGATGTATAAAGAGAAAGATACCTTTATATATATCACGCCTGATTGAAATATTTGTAAACCCCAGACAATACATGACTAACCGCAGAAAATAAAAATATCGCACCATCATTACAGCTATCTTGACAGTTCAAATCCTTTTAAATCACTTGCAGGAAACGGCGAAACTGATAAAGTATTATCGCATGTGTATTTTTACATGTATTCTATTTATGCTAATACATATTAATGTCAACACTGGCAATATGTGTTTACATGATTCTAACAAAGCAATGTTAATTATTACAATGTCTGGAATTTCTAAAGAAAATGTCTGTAACGTGAATCTCTATTTATAACCTAAAATATATACTGTAGTAAATGACGTCACAAAGAATGAAGATGAATGAATGAATTACTATTTCATAAACCATTTAGTGGCGTAATATTATTTTAAATTAAGGACCTCCGCACACGAAGCGACTGGTTGCAAACCTTAGCCCCGAATCTGCCCGAACCGAATGAGAACTGTGTTGTTAGTGAGAGAACGAACGTGTATACGAGTGAGATAAAACACACGGCACGAACGTAACTAAACTGATTTCAAACTGGTTTTGAGCACGTTTGCTCCGAGTCTATTTCTCGGTCGCAGAGCATCCTTGGTTGCATGGTTTTGATGATAACACCATCAACAGAGATGTTTACGAATACTATTGAAAAGTATTTAAATAGATACATGCAATCAAATAAAACACAATAAAATCCCCTGTTTTGCTATTGGTAAAAATTCTATAGAGTCACGATACACGGCTCGACTACCAGTCTTGTGTTTTCTCTCACTCGTATACACGTTCGTTCTCTCACTAACAACACAGATCCATTCTCATTCGGTTCGGGCAGATTCGGAGCTAAGGTGTGCAACCAGTCGCCCCATTTGCGTACGCCCTTACACTACTGCATGTACTTTCATCGTTTCGAGAATTGAAAAATTGTCTTTTTGTCTTTAAAAATGAAACTATTAAAAATTTCTCTTAAAATTAAAATGAATAAAAGCACAAATATTGCTAACATATTTTTATTAAAAACATTTTATATCGTTAATGGAATTTTGTAAATATTCACTGTTATCAAAAATAAAGATAACCTAAAACTGTTAATGCAATCACAATATAAAAAAGACATTAGATACTGTTTTTGCTATCTGCTACGAAAAAATTATTAATTTAGAGATATTCAAATATCTAACTCTATAAAAAGAATTCTATCAATTTGCGAATGGAAAATGAACTTAAGAATAAATTCAGACTATAAAATATTAGCAGTTTCTATGGTGTCTTCTATGTGGTGATGAGGCAACTGTTTTAAAACGTTTTACAAGAGGACAGATTGATTCAAGTAGCCAAACATCCCCTAAACCCAATTTTAATTCCGCTATAAGTAGGAGCAAGAGGGCATTATCCGTGCGCATGAGAGTGAGTGAGACATAAACCTTCATTACCTGATACTGGTTAGCAGATCCTTGTACATAATAACACTACTCAATCTTACACATTTTGTTCATCAGAAAATAAGTGATATCTGCCGGGTCTGGACTATTATGTTTTAAAGCAAAGTTTCTGGCAGCAACAGAAAACAGAATACCACAATTCTAACTCACAGACCCGATTCAATCACATTCTTATTATTCATGCAGTAACTTAGTAACTGAACGTAATACACTGTAATTCGAATAAAGTAAACACAATATTTCAATAATAATACTTACAGTGTTTTTAAAAATAAATAAATCCGAATACATCCAGAGAATTTAGAATAGAACTGAGCACTTGTCCGTTTTCATAAACCGATACAAACGAAACTCAATTACCGGTTCGTTGTTGTCTTGACTGTATTGCAAATGGCCTACTACCTGGCAAAGATAACTAAATTGTGTTTTACTGATAACTGATAATGGATAGACCATCATCCTTTGAAAACCAGTGATAAAATTTAATAAAAATATAAAATGATATTGATAAAAACATTAATTAGACTTAGTGAAGTATTACCACAAGTGAAGATCTCTGGGATTTTTTATTTATAACATTCATTAGAAATGTAATTATCATTATATAATTAGTACGTGCTATGACACATATATAATTATTGCCATATCTACCAACTGGACTATCAAATATATTGAGAGACATTTCTCGAAAACATGTTTTTAAATGGGCTTGTGTTCTATGTCCTAATTCTATAAAAGTGTACTATATATTATAGTTAAGAGATATTAACAATTAAAAAAAATCATTTTGTCTCTTTAATTATTAAAGGGATTCAACGTTGTACACATTCCAAATGCATGTGACATCACAACTGCTGCCAACTTTACAGCTCATAAATCTCTGCTATATGTATTTATATATCAAATATTATTTACAGCTATTTCAAGGAACAATAATATTTCAATATTATGTCTGCCGTAACAGGGTTAAATAAAATAAAAACTTATTATTCTTTGACTTGACTTGATTATTTCGACTACCAACACCTACAAAACATTACCAGAACACTGACCTACTCAACAAATAACTGACGTTAAAATGCTTTTCTAGCGCTAAAAATACAATTCAAACTTTTAATTGCTATATCTCCGTCAACATTTAGATATTTAATAAAATAGACACGCCAATTGAAAAATCGACCACTATCAAGTTTATGTACAGTAGATTGATAGTAAGAGATTCTGTAATACTAAGTTTAATACATATCCAGCTAAAATTCATTTTAAAACGGTTCTTCATTAAATCTGACAGTGTACAGAATAGAACTTTAACCACACCCACTTAAATTTTATATTTATTGTTTCTATATATAAAACAAAAAACTTACGTTTAATATAAAAGCACCCCGTTCCATATTCATCAACTGAATTTAATTAAACGTTAGTTACATTAATTGTATATGTCTATTTTTGTTTTAATTTAACAAATAGGTTATTTGACAGGTATTATGTTACATCAACATAATTAAGGGTTTTAATTAAATTAAAATTTATGTCACAAACACAACATTAGGCGGGTGTTATATTACACGTGAATTCACAGACACAGCTGCGAAACGCGTCAAGGTTTCCCTAAAACAATATACTAATTGCAAAATTATCTACAATGTTAAATAAAATAACTAAAATTGCTCCACCTACGTAAAATGATAACTAATGTATATTAGAATTGATAAATAAATGTAATGTTGAACACTTTTAAATATTTGCACAGTATTCCAGATATTTTTTAACGTTTATACGCTACTATTTATTTCACTCAATATATTTTTTTTAGGTTATGTTTTAGTAATGACGTTTAATTTAATTCATTCAAGTTTAAACAATAAACAACAACGGTCTTATCACACGTTTTTGACCTAACTCAACATTTGATTTATATTTTTATAGTTATGAAGTTAGAACAAGTAGTGGGCGTAATCCATTACAAATGCATAGCAACAACGTGAATTTTTTGGATGTAGTGAATGATGAACAGTCTTTACTTCCCCGGGCTATATGTTAAATAAAAAGATTATTACTGTCACAGTATTCAATCGCCCTTACAAGTTATCAAGCAAATAATAGTGCAGGTCTATTTATCGTGGGGTGTTTTCGAAAATAATTTCTTTTTTCTAAATTTCTTTTTAATTATATGTAAATTAATGCAAACAAATTATAATTTATTCTGTAAAAAAGCTATGCATATAATTATGTAAACCAGACCGTGAAAATTTAAATTCATGTTCAGTTTAATGTTAATTATCTTTTAAAATCAGATGTACATACCGATAAGTATATACATATATATAGTATACAATTATATATAACAAATTTTAATATTATCTTGTATTTAAAATTATTCAAATCAGTAATTATTCAACAGGTATTGCTATAGTACCTTTAAGGGGGAGGTAAGATATTTTCGATAATGTTTTTTGACGACACAGTTAATATATAGTTATTTATATAATTACTACATAATAAAGTAACAATTGAAAAATACTTTGTGAAATTTTCATAAATAAATATCAAGAAATGAGGCATTGACAGCGATTCTTCGCTGACGTCACAAAAAAAGTAACATTGCGGTGTCACTCATAACTCATCACTGGATTATTTGAAACCAAAAAACGAAAATGATTTCATTAATTGATAAGTTTCTGCAGATAACCCTGTCGAGTTTTTTTTTATTGATTTTTCAATTTTTTACAGCACCTAAAATTCAAAATACCGATTTTTCATGAAAAGAAACAAAACAGAGTTACCTCGGCATTTATGTAAAGAAAAAGTGTGCAAAATTTCAAAAGAAGATTCCGAGCTAGAGAGGGCACTGACTCCGAAACCGCATTTAAAAGTTTCAAAGTAACACAAAAGCAGGCCAGAGAGGTGAAGACTTAAAACTCTATATCTCCGACAGTTTTACTTCAATCGACTTCAAATTTTTATACAATAAACTTAATATGTTGTACAATAATATAAATAAATTAAAAAAAAAAGTTGAAACCTTTTAGGACTAAGGCAGATGTTAAATATATTATATAAAAAAAAATGATATAAATGTAAAAATTAATATTTACATTTACAAAAGATAAATACAATTCGATGTGTATTTTTTCTAGTTATCGATACAAATCGATTATCACATTAAGCACGTATTCTCAACCTTATAAGTAATGCAAACGTCGTGACATTGAGTAGCGTTGTAGGACTCCAGAATATCATAACGACAATGAGTCATGAAGACGGCTGGCAAATGCATTAACTTGGAACAATCTGACGTAGTAATTGTGTTATTTTTAAATATTGTACTACAAAAATATACATTAAATTGCAGCTAGACTATTTGTATACTTTACAAAGAAAAACAGCTGAAATATTTTCATGTTCTGGATAATTTTTTAAGCAGAGATTGCCAACGTATTGTGATAGCAAACCCGTGTGTACATTTGGAGCTCACAGAATTTATTGGTGAATGAAAGAAAATGTTATTTCAACAAGAAATTGCGGGAAAGACAATAAACTCTTTAAAACTTATTTTTATTACAAAAAACATAGCCTATAAAACCAATTTTCATTTTATTTAAACTGTTCTTCAGAAAGTTTTATGAATTCTGAACACGCAACAAAAATTCTGTTTTAGTTCAGAAAATTACGTGAAAAGAATGAGCTACGTATATATCAAACAGTAAAATAAATATTTAAAAGTAAAGAAATGTTTTATGTATGCATGAATGTTCTTGAAAGTATTATAACAACATTCTGATACTCTAGTGGAATTTTCCATTATTTACGGATAATATAAAGTACTAAATAAAGACACTCTTTAGGTTTCTATACATTTAAATAAAATAGATACAGAAACATATGAAACTAATTACAGTTTTATATATAACGTCTAATATTTTATATATTATTTCATTGATTTTTCATAAGTAATATTTAATGGCATTCAAGTAACAATAGTTGCCTGCTAACAATATTTGAAGGGGTTTCACGAATTTCTGAATCTGAATAACATATAGTAAACTATATTTTTATGGGGATTAAAAGCATGTTGACATTTTTTATCTATATATCGTCTCACTACTGATTGTAAAACATTGCTCATTTGCAATTAACCTATTGCACTTATTAAGAATCTAGTAATAATATCGAACAAGCAAGATTGCCAAATAAGTCAAAGTCGACACGAACATTTATCAAATTTAACGATAGTATTCGTACTTCGAAAGTTTCAACACTCTAATAATACCCGTAAGTATTTTGTGGTCGACCTGTTAATGGTTTAAGATTTGGTATATCCCCATTCCAAGTTATCGGTAGACCATAACCAAATGCAAGCATGCGATAAGTCACTCTTGTTTACATTCTTTTATCGTCTTCACTTCAGTCGCGCTTCGGTAAAAATATATTAAACCTGCTGCTAGCCGTGATATCATTGTCACAACATACATTGTTCCTTGTTGTCTAGACTAGATTATACTAGACTAGTCCACAGCTGTTTTCTGATACACTTTTATTTTTATTCTAGTAAAAACTTAAATATAAAAAATAAACATGCATATAAAATCTTTGTTTATAAGTGTGTTTAGATGTGCACGTACTCTGTTGATTTTAAAGTCACACGGAAATTATTATTTATGTTTTTGTTATTATTATTTCCACGCTTTTCTTGTCAAGTGGCATTCCTTGTCGGGACCTAATCGGGCCCTCGTGTCATTGTCAAATCAACTAACTGTAATTTAAGAATGTAAGCATGTAAGAATGATGGTAACGGAATCTAGTTTCTGCAGAACGAACAGTAAAAGCAAAAGCAGTATCTATGTAACTTTTTAATATTAAATTAAGAATTGTAAAAATAGGCGCTACAAAACGGTAAAATATAGGTTTTCATTGTGGGGAACGAAACCACATTTCCTGTTATTTGTCAAAGATATCAAAGATATTAGATATACAATTTTATAATCTGTTTTAAAATTAAACTTAAACATTTCTTTAAGTATTGTGTACAAAGTTATTAATATCAGTTTAGAAATCAAATTCTAAGAATCAGTCACAATGAATAATTCATTTCTTGTTAACAGATATTACTAATTATTTGTTAATAACATTTTTTTGGAATCGAATTACTACAACGTGTTACAAATTAAACAATTTGCTTAGTTCATATTGCAAGTTATTGATAGTGAAATGTTTGTAATGCCTGCCCAATACACAGTGGCGGATTTAGCACTTCCCCATTAATTATTTTCACTACACCTACATTATGCAATATGCATTCTACGAAAGACTTAAAATAAAAAAAACTGCATCTGCCTTCTATGGCCCTCAGCACACGACGCGACTGGTTGCAAACCTTAGCCCCGAATCTGCCCGAACTGAATGTGATTACAACTGTGTTGTTAGTAAAAGAACGAACGTGTTTACGAGTGAAATAAATCATACGGCACGAACGTAACTAAACTGATTTGAAACTGGTTTTGAGCATATATTCAGCGACTATATTTCTCGGTCGCAGGGCATTGTTGGTTTCATGCTTTTGATGATGACATCATCAACAGAGATGTTCACGAATACTATTGAAAAGTATTTAATGATAATTTATATGACAAAATAGTAGTTAAAAATTCTATAGAGTCACGATACACGGCTCGACTATCAGTTTAGTTTCATTCGTGCCTTGTATTTATCTCTCACTCGTATACACGTTCGTTTTCTCACTAACAACACAGTCCCATTCTCATTCGTTTCGGGCAGATTTGGGGCTAAGCTTTGCAACCAGTCAGATCCAACGTCCAAATATTAAATTAATTAAATATAAAAAAATAATGATACGCGCGTATCATGCATCTTTATGAAAATTCGCTACTGCCAGTATACAAGAAATAACAATTTGATACGTACTCCACATTTATAAAATCAAGTTAATCGTGTTTTTAATCAAAACAAGTGCTAACAGCCTAAGCACTGAGTAGAGCATCTGCTGTAGTTGTTGTTCTATAGTAAAAGAGTCAAGAACTAGTTTTATAAAAGGCGAACTAGGTGAAGGAAACGGGGACCCTCCAACCGCAGCTCTCAAAAAAGAATAGACAATTACATACAATATGATCTAAAAAGTGTAACTATTACAAAACTACTGCACTGGTGATAATATTAATGAATTTTTTTACGAAACCATATTACATAGTATATAGTTTAAATACATCGAGTGTACTAACACCAGCGCAGCAATGTGTACACTCCGTTCTATAAATAACCCAAATTCATTCATAATGTTATTCTTGTTAGCAGTGTACGGGTAATATCAACAACTGCCAGTATAAGATAGATTACTCCCACACATGGCCTTTCTCATTCTTCTTTCCGGATTTCGGGATTATCATTTCCTATTTTAAGATTCAGTCAAGGAAGTTTTAATTGTATTTTTATGAATTAATGGAATGGAACAATAACTTTCAGAACTTTTCTGGGTTCTATTGCGGTTAAATTGATTACATGCCACTATAATCATAAATATGAGGCTTTGACACCTTAAAAACTGTCGACAGAGTACAATAACGTTGATAATAGGAGTAGTGACAACTAAAAGAATGAGTCCTAAAGTATTCTTATTAATTTTTCAGTTTTAATAACGATATATCTTCACAGATTATTAAATATTACATTTATAATACATATTATTCTCTGCACTCACCATGAGAGTATTCAAAGGAAATATGTAATTGAAAATAATCGTTCATTTTATTTAAAAACCCTTTACACTTATGCTGTACTATTCTGTAAGTAAATGTTGTAGTTTTTTAGTTATTATTTTACTATTTATATCATAAATTCTAATAAAAAGTATGTTTACTTTGTGCCTCAATCAAATTTATCCATGTAACTTTGAACACTTTTTTATTTGTATAAAAAGTTTTGAAATACAATTCCTAGATAAACCACTAGAACACCTAGAAAAACCACTAAGATGAAGTTAATAATATTAAATTAAAGAAATACTGCGAATACCTAATGAAAACGTGATTAAAAAAAACACAAATTACAAAATGTAATTACTGGCAAAGTAAGTTTCATAAAAACGAATTCTTTCAAAACAATACAATTGAAACAATAGTACATTGGCAATAACTATTTCGAGAAAAATCATATATAACTTTCATAGCAAATATATTATTTAGCAGGTGTGCTATGACTAAAAGTCTCAGAAACATTTTCAATAAGATATTTATAAGAAACAAACAAAGATTTATTCAACGTCAGCCTATTGCCAATGCTGATACACAAATTTGATTAAGGATATCTTTTGAACATTTAATTGAACATTGCCATAATCGTTTTAAATTTACTAAGTAATATGTTAACAAAATCTGTAAAATACAATTATGATTTGATACGTTAATTAATTAATGATATGACTGTATATATACATTGAAATATTGTTATGTTTTTCTTTAAATTATCATATATAAGATGGCTAGTAATCTTATTACATTTCGCAGCTGTTTTATGTTTGCCAAATAATATGAAAAAATAATTTTAAAAAATATATATAAGCTTTCGTACTACATTACAGCAAAACATAACCTAAAATAACGTAGTCAACAAGATATATTAAAAATGATTAAAAATAATAATATAAATTAATTTTTTTAACCTGTTAAAAGAAATTCAAAAAAAGAAGCTCTTAAATAATAATATATATTACCTGACACTTTTCAAAATTCTCACGTTCTATTTCTAAACTTGTTTTCCTTGGTTGTAATACGCGAGGTAATGACAAAGATGCCATAATTAAAACACATGAATTTTAATTAAATATATTCGAAAATTTAAACTTTTTTTAATAGTTCAGAACAATAACACTTGCACTGTAAAGTATACATTTGACACAACTGGAGCAAGTAGTAAAATAAAACAGAATACACATACACCAAGAGCTGTATGAAGTTTGATGCATTAAATAAGGCGCGTCCTCTTCTCTTTCATTTTCATATGTGTTCATATAGAGCAGGGTACTAGCACTTCAATGAACTAATATTTTCGGCGACTCAACATCTGAAGAGAAGGAAGGGTGAAGGGAGTGAATTGTAAACATTTTGAGTACTCCCTTCTCTTCAGATGGTGGTTTAGCCACTGTCAGTCATCTTAATATATGTATTTATAACAGAAAAATTATCTAACCACTTCTATTGGACAGGAAAGGCTCTCAGACTTGTCACTATTGTCTTTAGAGGCAGAAAATTTAGAAAAACTTAAATCGTCTTCAACTACGAATGATTTATTAAATAAGTTCGCCGAACAAAAGGCAAGAAAAGTGTTTATTTGATTTGAATTGTTTGTCTAGCTTAGTTCCTAGAAGTATTAATTGTAAGTGATAACGTATAAACAATATATAATTAATTTAGTTCAATGCAAGCGTTTTTGTTTCTTTTGTGAAAAATAAATAACCTGGAGTTGTCCAAGATGTTAAACAACCAACATCTGAGCTAGACTTTTGTTGTGGTCTTATATACAAAAAACTAGAAGGATTAACTATTCGATCTGCAGTTGAAAATTTTAACTTTAATAAAAGATGAATAACATATATAATATATTGTATTTGTTCTTGTATTTCTATGGTTCTCTTTAAAATAAATAATAGTATTTATTATTCAGTGGAACTTATTTAATTTTAACTACCATTAACTACTGTTCTAATTTAGACTACTATTATTACGATACAATATACTCGATATATATATATTATATAAAAACAATATTTTCAATATTATAATGGTATAAAATAAATAAAGATACTAGTAATATAACTAGAAATTCCAAATCTTCTATATACTCTATTCCTTTTGAATCATTACCTAAAGCTATGGATATATATGAACACACAATTATTATCAAAAACATTTAATAATGCGATATAAATTTAAATTTATCTTAATTATTCTACAATCCAGAATATGAACTTTCTCCAAAGTTCCCTACCGGGCCCCCGAATTTCTTCAACCCCCTCTTTTTTAATTTTTGAGAAATGTCAGCATTGAATACCTTAATACACATGCAAAATTTCAACTTTCTATCTTTTACGAATTGAAACTAATACAGCAAAAGAGGGCTCACTTTTTTTCCAGTTTTTCCAAAATTACGGGTTTCCAGGAAATTCAGGGAAAAATCCGGGGACGCCAAGTCTTAGAATTTTTTTCTCTACGAAATACGCAATTTTCAAAATTCACTACCAAACATATAAGAATATAAGATCATAAACATACACCTGGGTCATTATAATATTAAATAAAATATTTATTAAAAATTTAAGAAAATCCCTCGTGACAACAAGTAAATCTCTCCTTAACACTTTTAAATGTATATATGTAATCTACATCAAACGATATTTTAAACACTAATTGTCCTAAAGATATTGAATCCACTGTGAGCAGTTGACAGTATAACACCATTAAGCTGGGGATGCCAATGCAATTCTTTAATATCAGTTTGACCTTGATGAATAAATAAAAGTTGTGGAGGTAATTCTGCTATATCATCAGTTCCTTCTGAATCCTTTTCTACTGATAAGTCCCACAATGCAATTTGATTATCCGCTCCACCTAAACAAATAAAATAAATAAATTTTTATAAGAACAATTAGTATATTCAGTGATGTGCACAAATGCTTTTCAAAAGCATTTAAATACAAAATGCAAATACCTCATTATTTTCCTATTTCAAATACAAAATAAAAAATAAATTTCATGTTAGTATTTAAATACAAAATACATATTTTAAAAATACTTTTAAGAAAATAGAATACTTGTTATGTTACTAATATAAATGTTATTTTTTTTAATAATTATGAGAATTCTCTTTGATAAAGACCGACTTCGTTTTGAGACATTTTTTATTCATAAAAATATTACCTAGAATTTTTTAAAATAGGGAAGGTAAGGCCTTTATAAGTGTCGCATGTTTATGTCGCACTAGTCTGTACGTTAAAAGTACGACACATTTAGTACACCCATGTCTAAATAATGTCAACTTATGAATGAAAATATATAAATGTTGGATGTCGCATGTGGGGGTAGTAGGTAAAATAATATGTATTTATGTATATATATTTCAGTAAGGAATGTAGTGGAATGATTGTTTTGTAGTAAAACAAATAATGAACGAGAAAATATGATAAACAAATTTAGGTAAACGAAAATCAGATGTCTTATGATGGGGATAATAGGAAGGATAATAAAATAATAGGCACATCTATCACTTTATTAAAATTCTAAGACAATTGTGCAGATACTTTTAGATCTTAGATGGTGCTAATGTTGGTGGGGTTTTAAGTTTATATTCAAAAAATAATATTTACTGATTAACACTATGAATTAACAAAAATGAAAAAAGTATTTGGTATTTTCCAAATAGGAAATAGGTTTGTAAAAGTTTTCAAATAAAATATAAAATTATATACTCTTAAAAGATATTTAAATACAAAATAGATATTTACTATTTTGTATTTGCATTTTGAGTATATGTATTTGAAAAACGCACATCTCTGAGTATAACAATATGTACATATACATACCAGATGCAAATACGGTAGGATCTTTGGGATGCCACTCTAATGTCGTTACGGGTTCTGTGTGATGTTTGAATGTAGCAACAGCTTTACCATTTTGAATTTGTCTAAGATCCCAAATATGAACAAATCCGTCATCGCCACCTTTTTATTTAACACAAAAAGTAATTAGCAAAAATTCCTTAATTTTATTAAACTCTTTTAAATTTGTAACAATACTTACCACTTGCAATAAAGGGTTCGTTTTTATTCCAACTAATAACATTAATATCAGATTCGTGGGCATTCTCTGTTGTCAACATACAGGCTTTACTTGGGGGCGCCCTTGTATCCCAAACTCTAATAGTTTTATCAACAGAACAAGACGCTAAAACACTTCGCTCATTAGGCGACCATTGTATATCTTCTACAGATGCCTGATGTCCAATCAAAGGACGCTGATCAACACTAAATTGTCCACCTTCTGATGGTGTCCAAATATGTATATCCCGTCTACAATCTCCAGTTGCTAAAACCTAAGATAAAATAAACAACTTCAGAGAGTCTGATAACATTCAATAAACAACAAGAAATTATCTTATCAAATGTACGTACACCAGGAGCAGTTTGACACCAATCTACAGCATAGCCTTCCTGCTGATGTCCAGAAAATGTAAAAATAGGAGAAACTCCATTTCCCGCATTGTTTTTAGTGTAGTTGGAAAGTATGTTAGGATCGTTTACAGCTTCCAATTGTTTTGACAAGTCCCATATGTTTACTCTACCCAGCTCAGACCAAGAAGCGGCGAGGACAGTGTTATTACATGTCGTAGACTGTGTGGAACAAAATATGCATAAGAAACTCTTTCGTAGGTTAAATATATAATTTAAAAAATACTAACTCTAATTCTATTGATGCAACCCTGGTGTTTAATAACAGCACAAGACATTTGAGGTTTTTTGCTTTCATCCTCGTCTTCAGATTCTTCATCATCACCATCTTCGTCGTCATCTGCTGCTTCTGTACTTGTACGATGTAAGTTTTGCATTTTCATTACAATTACGCTATGAAAAATAAAATATAACTTATAACTACACTGTAGTTTTCAATGATATAATGTGGCAATATATAATATACCTGTTTACATGAGTTTTAGCGGCTTGAGTTCCAGCTACCATAAAAGCAGTAAGTGGATATGTTTCTCTATTTTCCCCTAATGTATCTTTAATAATATCAAAACTTAAGCAAGGTGCTCCGGTTTGAGCCTGATGAAGCATAACATAAGCCGATTGATCACAAACTAGATGTTCTCCTTCCTCCAATGGTTTACCGGGGAGGTACACTTCCATGCCTTCGTTCTCAGATTCCTCCGAACGCTCAGAATCCTCTTCTTCAGAAGAATCCTCTTGTGTTTCCATTTCAATATCTTCATCCATTTTTATAATCAGTACGGTTTATATTTATTTATAATAAAAAACAAGTGCTTTTTTTGACAATTACTAATAAGACTTATAATAAATAATGAGGTTATAAAATCACGCACATGTGTTAAGTTGTATGTTTAAAGCAGTTTAAAGTCATGAAGTGAGGAAATCAAAGCTAGGAGGATGATGCTTTCGCAGCTTGCGACATAAAAATTCACTATCTATGATGGTAGCACTGCGTTCAGATGAAGTATTTTTGACAGATTAATCTTTGTTATTTACATTTTATTTCTATGTTTACTGATTTACTTCAATTCACGTATAAAAAATAATACATATTCATATTATCATAAGATTTTTTTTATTTCGGCAGTAAACTTGAATATGGACAGCTTATGTCAATCAGAAGGTAGATTTTTAGATATTGTTGACGATTCCTGGCGATTTGATAAACTTCCATACGAAGATATTCAGGTGGTTATTTTTAGTTATATACGTTAGCATATGGATATTCCAATACATTAATATAGAACAAAGAAAATTATTTACTAAATATGTTAAGGTACCAGCGAATGAATTGCCAGATCCCGAGGCCGATACTGGTGAGTCACCCTTAACTTTGAAAGAGCAAGAACAAAAGTGGACTGATTTGGCACTTGCTTGTTTCGGTGAGTTGCATATTACCAATCAACAACAATAACACGAGAAGTAAATAAATATATTAAAATGGAGTTTCCCGATTTGGGTAAGAATTGTAATACCAAAGATTGTAATACCCTCGACTATTTGCCTATATTATGTGAGTGCGGAAAAACATTTTGCAAGGAATGTTTTATGGAACATGCAGTACATTGTGGAAACTCTGATAATATATTAACGGTAGGTACCAAGTGTGACAGTCTTTTATATAGCTACCCATAACATAATTTATCAAATAAATTTATACTTTAGGAATTGCCTGGAAAAAGTCTAGATAAAATATACAAATGTTCTTTTGAAAAATGTGCTGTGTCAACTCTACATTATTTTCCATGCATTAAGTGTGGAAAGCACTTTTGTATATCACACCGCTATCATAAGTAAGATTGACTAATTTAATCATTAGTGATTTTGTTTAGAATAAATGCATAACTTTTCCTTTTTGTTTGCAGACAATGTGAGATTTCTGAAGAAGAAATACAGCAACAGAAAATTCGTTTGAATGCCCCACAAAAACAATTTAATGAAGCTAAGAAAACTGTTGATCAGGAAGTATGTTTACCTTAAATTAAATATACGCATTATTGCTTGTACAGTAAATAACATGTGTATACTTTTGTTATAGATTGCAGCGAACATTGAGAAAGCTAAAAGGAATCCGAGAAATAGCAAAACTGCATCTAAACTAAGTAAGATGCTGCTCAAAGGCAAAGCCAAAGGTCTGGAATCCATCCCAGTTGCTGACAGAGTTTACTGTTTAGTTTATTTACCAACCGATTCTGATCCTAAACCAGTCGCAGCATCACAAGAAGAAGCTGCTTTTGCTTTGCAAAATTGCTATCCGAATATTATCATAAAATCTCAAGCTATATACATATCGAAACAATGGACTTTGGGAAAAGTTATTGATAGCATTTCATCAATTTGTAAAGTTTCCAATAACAATAATAAAGCTGATGCAAACAAGCTTCGTTTATTCAAACATGGAACAGGGGCTATTGTTCATAAAGAAATGGGAACAAGCTTAAAAGATTTATGCCAACAAGAAATTGTTTATGATGGTGACACTGTTATTTTGGAATACATTAGTGTCAACGACTTAAATTTGCAAAACATTTACTTGAAACACTTTAATACTTATGTATAATAAGAAATTGTTGTTTAAAAATTCCATTGACATTTTGTAAATTTTTCTTTATTAAATATTTGTAAACAAATAAATTTCAATTGAAATAATATAGATTTGTGGAATGTATTCATTATTAATAATAAATAATTCACTTTATAAATTTGAATGTATTATAATATTTTATAAGTAAAATAACATTTAAATATACACTAAAATTTGGGAAAATATTTTGTAACTGAAATAAAATAGATTTTAAGAGAATTTGCTGCTATTAAAATAAGTTGAGCAATACTTGGAAGTAGTAAATTCTATGACTTACATTTTTCATTGAATAAAAAATTTATTTCAAGACAATTTGAGCAATTATGAAATGAGCAATTTCATTACAAATTTAATAATTCAAATAACTATAATCCGCTGTGATACCTTTTTATAAAATTACTTAAAACCTACATTTATAATATTTTGATTTTCTTAAATTATTTATATAAATACTTATTCTATAAACTGTATAATATATAAAATACATATATACTCAAGAGCTACTAAGGAAACTATCAACTGAATAATTAACTAATTTAATTAAGCAATTTGTGCCTCATTTATAATTGCATTTAACTGAATTTCCATTCCTAATTTACCTGCATATAAACTATTTCTTTCAATTTGATTCCAAAGTGTGGCCATTAGAAATCCAAACGCTACTACTACTGTTAAACATATTTGCAGTAATAACATAAAACCAGAAACAAATGAAAACACCGAATCGCTCATCTTAAATACACTGAATAATAACACTAAACTAGTTATTGCCCAAATATAATAAGATCTGCGGTGCTCATACAATTTATCATATGCTGTTTCACAGGTTTTAATACATTCATTTAACGTTTCAATATAACGACGTTTTCTTAGAAAATTGAACTCAGTACTTTCAGGATTATCCTTCAAAATTGTAATTCCTGTCGTAACTTTAAGTGTTGCAACGACTGCTTCGTGGTCTGAGTAGCTGAAGTTATATCCGGGGACCTTGTCTGCGAGAGGATGCGAATACGAAGTGACTCTTGCCTCCTAATTTAATTTATAAAAATAATTACGTATTGCTTCAGTTAAAAATAATCCTGTTAAATAACTATTTAATACCGTTTTTCCAGGATTTCCTTTATACAAAATATAATCTATTCGTTTTCCTCCAGGTGTTAATTCAGCTGTTTTAGCTGTTGTGTAGCTATTTCTTTTATCTTCATTTGTACCTTTAAGTTTATCTTTGTTTCCATCGTTTTTAGCATTTTCTAAATACGAGTCCACATATTGGGTGCTTTGCAACATTAATCTACAAAACATTGATACAACATACATATTTTTTCAACAGATGAAGGTTTTATGTTAAATCTAAAGTTACTTGTATGGAAGATCTCCTGGTTCAGTGTTCAAATCACCTGCGAGGATGCTCAAATCGCCAGTGGTTGAAGTAAGGGATATAAATTGGGATGTATCCAGAGCTTGTAACACTCTATGAGCCATGTAATCATCACAGGTACGATCGTATTCAGCGACCAACTAAAAAAGAGCAATGTAAGTAGGTGTAAGCATAACATTTAACTACTTTACTGACGTAACTTACATGAGCAGAATAAAAGTTTATTGTTAATCCATTATTAGTTTTTAATTTACATAATCCTACACCTTTTCCACCAAACCAATCCCCATGTTGTATTCTATGAATATACCCATTTAGTGGCCAAGCATGGAAAAACGTTTCTACTATTACAAACGCTGAAAGAATGCAAATTCCTGAACCAGCAACGCCACTACAAAAATGACGAAAGTTATATTGGATTTGTTTTGCAAGAAATATAGGGCATAGTAAATAATGAACATAAGTTTATTGTGCTACTATTAAACAGTAAAACATACCTATGGAAATAATGACTATACGGAAGAACAGCTTTTGTCTTTTCAGCAATTAAATTAAAATCCTCTGTAGACCAAACTTCTTGTAGTGCAACAATATTATATTTTCCTGTTGCCAGCTCATCAGCAATGGCATTCATTCGCAAATCTCTATCCTTTGAGATAAATGGTATACCCCTGAAAGATAATGTTTATTTTAAAGTATGTGAAGATGTGTAAAATTGGCATTTTCATATTCTTATTTGAATTATTAGAACTAACCAACAATTTAAAGTTAATATACAAACTTCCAGTGCCATGATGAATGTGAACAATATTTTCTTAATAGAATAATTACTACGTAAATTTTAAAATGTTGTTTAAAAAATATTAGCATGAATAACGTAAACAAATAATTTTAAAAAAGATAACCTGATGGATCTGTCTAAAGTTTCTCCTGCCTTCACGACAGATCTGATTGGATCTGATGGAGCTGACCAAAGATGATTATGATTGAGAGACAAACTTGATTGAGACAAACTTCAATTCAGGTTTTATAATGTAGATGACAGTGACATTTTATCTAAGATCATGACCTTTTGACACTTAGTTCCTGTTTCACAATATAGATGGCGTTGTATGCTTATCTAATATCATATACTAAAATGTAGAATTGGTAAGAATCAATATTTTTTGGTTTGTGTCTTGGGTAAATTGCCACCAATAATATAAAATAATGTGCCATCTGTTTGATATATTTTAAGTTTTATCTACTGTAGGAACCGATATTTTTGGTTTGTGTCTTTGGTAATTTGCCTCCATTTTGTTAGTTTGACAGATGTGTTTGAGCTAGAAGTGTTTTATTAATAATTAAGTTATAAATCATAGAAGTGATATTTAAAACTAATCTTTAAGTGCTATAAACATACGGAAATGCTATTTACTTAAGCAGTGTTAAAGCAGGTACGATTTTTTTAAATTTTATTGAAGTTGTAAATTATACATAACCTCAAATTTTTCAAGATGTTAACAAATACTAAATACTGAAACTATTGCAGCATATTTCATAATGTTCTAACCTAGAATAAAATCTAAATACATAATATTAATAAAATTTCATTATTTACATATTTTTGCATTTCCTTCAAGGGACCACGATGTACCAGTAGTTTCTGAGAGTTGTGAACTGCTGAGAACTTCAAAGTGTGGTTGTCATGTCTACCCTAGGTAATTATCTTATCATTTTAATTAGAGTTTATGTGCTTATAAACTTATATATATTTTTTTATTGCTTTTAGTGATTTTCAATACGACCTAAGGGACTTTATGTGATAAATAATTGTTCTTGTTCTGGTGAAATATGAACAGCGGATCTGCAGAAGATATTTTTATCGACAATAGAAGGTAAGTCAAATATATTTTCAACATAATTGTATGGGTTAAGTGGTATAAACCAATAAATAACATTTTGATTTATTTTATTATTTCATTGAAAGAAATTCCCAAATTCACTTATTTTATCTTGTTCTGTAGTGGCATAACTTCTTAAGAGAGTTTGCGTTAAATTTGTAAATCATATGCAACTTTTATAATGTTTAATGTTTTTTTTTCAGTTTCTGCTCGAACTAGAATACGTCTTCCTTACAACAATGGAATAGAAAGAACTCCGCAGCTTTGCAGAGCTCCAACGCACCCGGACTTGATACATGCAGTGAGTAAAATATTTTTTTTTGTGAAAGTCTAAGTTTAAAAGTTTTACGTATCTTAATTTTTTTTGCAAAAATTTATAATAATAAAACTTTTAAACTTCGACATTTAGTAAACACTAAAATATCAGTGCTATCCTCTACGATGTTAGTTAAAAATAGTTCTCTTTATGCTCATTAATCAGGTGTTTAATTAAGTTTAAATGGTTTCTTTTAAATTCCATATATCATAAACAAAATAATATGTATCTTATTAAGGAAAATAATATAAAAATATAATAAAAACGAGCTGTTCTTTTAAAAAATGAAAAGAAGCAGATCGTATTTATTAAATGTGCAGTTCATTTTCTGAATAAGATACAAATTGTTTGCTTAAAATATGTAGAACTTAAAAGAAATGATTTAAACCGAAATTAAAAATGATTTAAAAATGAAAAAACTTGAAATAAGAGAAATTTTTTTTATTAAATATATAGTATTTTATTGGTCTGAATAAGTTGTAATACATAAATAGTTATAATCTACAAAATCGTTTTTTTTTACGTACTACTAGGTTCACGTAATATTAAAAATTTAGGAAGTGCAAGATTTTATGTTAAATAAAAAAAACTTTTAGGAAATAAATCTTATAAATAGTTTGGTCATATAAAAGTAGCATATTACTTGAATCTGTGTTCGTACATACATGAAATGTGTGGCTGTAAAACAGACTCGATAAATAGTTTGCTCAGATGAAAGTAGTATATTACTTGAAGCAGTGCAATGTACATACACGAAATGTATGGACTGCAAAACTGACTCGAGTAATATTCCACTTTAATATGAACAAACTGTTTATCAGAATTGTATCGTGTAAAATTCTTTTAAGAGTAAATACTTACGATAGTTTTATTTTTCAGGAGTGCAGCTTAATCAACACAACTAGAAGCGGCGACATGAAGCAACGGTCTTGGAGTTCAAGAAAAAACAATAGAAGAAACTTATACTGTTACTAAAAAATTGAAATAAATAAATAATATGTAGTAAATGTATCGTATTTTATTGTTCTGAATAAGTTGTAATATATAAAGAGTTATAATTTAAAGTAAAATAAAAATTATAAAAAGAATTACAATGTGTATTATTACAATGTGTAGTTTACTTTTATTCATCATAGATGGCAGTATAAAGTTTTGTTAAAACTCGAAGTCGTTGTATGTCTCGCACTTGATATACCTAAGTATAAGAGTAAGGGCGTGGACGATTACGACGTGGGCGGGTCCACACACAAACGTTTTTAAAAAACGTACTTCTTAAATTTAACAAGCTTGTTGGATACTTTGTATCAGAGTACATACTAGAATTAGATAGTTTGTATCAGAGTATAACATACTAGAATAGAATTAGTAAGAACTTGTATCAATCTACCATAGTACATTTTGTTAAATAAAAGATATAAAATTTATTTCAAATGTTTTCTTTATTTTCATGTCTTTATTTTTTACAATAAATTAATATAATACAATTCATTGCCTATAAGTATTTCCTGTTGTTTTTTCTTGAACTCCAAGACCGTTGCTTCATGTCACCGCTTCTAGTTGTGTTGATTAAGCTGCACTCCTAAAAAATAAAAGTATCGTAAGTATTTACTCTTATAAGGGTTTCACACAATACGATTCTGATAAACAGTTTGTTCATATTAAAGTGGAATATTACTCGAGTCAGTTTTGCAGTCCATACATTTTGTGTATGTACAAGCACTGCTTCAAGTAATATACTACTTTCATCTGAGCAAACTATTTATAGAAAACAATATTAAAATCATTTCCTATAAGTCTTACCTATAAGTTTTCCTATAAGTCCTCTTTTCTTGAACTGCAAGACCGTTGTTTCTTCCGCCACTACTAGTTGTGTGGATTATTCTTCACTCCTAAAAAAATAAAACCTTCGTAAGTATTTGCTGTTAAAAAGATTTTATACAATACGATTCTTATTCCGACAAATAGTTTGTTCATACAAGAGTAGAATATTACTTGAATCAGTTTTACAGTCACACATTTCATGTATGTACATTGCACTGCTTCAAGTAATATGCTACTTTCATATGCCCAAACTGTTTATAGGAAACAAAATCGAAATCATTTCCTATAAGTCTTACCTATAAGTTTTCCTATAAGTCCTCTTTTCTTGAACTTCAAGACCGCTGTTTCTTCCGCCACTACTGTGTTGATTAAGCATCACTCCTGAAAAATAAAACAATGGTAAGTATTTACTCTTAAAAGAATTTTACACGAAAAGATTCTGATTCCGATCAAACAGTTTGTTCATATTAAAGTGGAATATTACTCGAGTCTGTTTTGCAGTCCATACATTTCGTGTATGTACAAGCACAGATTCAAGTAATATGAAACTTTCACATGACCAAACTGTTTATAGGAAACCAAATCGAAATCATTTCCTATAAGTATAATGATACCTCTAGCTAGTAGCTTTATTTAAAGTAAACATGAGAAATGTATAACAAATGTACTAGTAATGTAATGAACATCATTCATATACCAATAAAAATACTTTGAACTTTGAAAACTACTCTCTTTTACTTAGCCCGTCATTATACAATTATTTAATCGATGATGTTCCAAAAACAGACAAAAACCCACTTGATATTATTTGCCGATAACATAGACCCTACACCTCAGCTAAGCTACCATCATACAACCATCACCAACAGATGGAAACTAACAATAAACACCACAACAATGACAACAGCAAACACATTTTATACACACCAGCGAACACCTCCTAATGCCAAGATAACAATATTATTATTGTACACTAGACACACCAACTCACGTGCATCGAACACAACTGCTGAACTCATAAAGAAAGATACCGGACTAAGCACTCACAACAAGAAATTAATACACCACATAATCATCAAACCGACAGTAACATACGCAATCTTGAGAATCACATCCAACACTAACAAAAATAAATTGCAGATTATACACGCGCCTTACTTTATCACTACACGAAGAAACAGGCTCAATGTACATTGAAACAATCATGAAGCAGCAAGCAGAAACATGTTGACACACACGGACAGCCTACGCTTCAATAACAAATACAGTTTATCAAACGACCCAATGCGCTAAGTGCATGCTGTACACACAACAATAACATATTTCACAAACCATTTCACACCGTAAAACACGATTCACTAAATGTCAAAATAAAACTTTAAGAAAATTTATTTGACAGCTTGGTACCGGACTAGGCAATGTCAGTATATACAAGACAAGCGAGTGTTAAAAATAAATTAATTTAGTAAAGTGCTGCCATCTATTGAGTATGTTCTTAACAATTATTATTTATATTTAGCAATTACTTTTACACATAATAATACATAAATATAAATAATTGTTAAATGTTATAAGTACTCTAATGAATACTTAAGACTGAAATTCAGTAATAAATAAGAAATACATCTCTTGTGGTGATTGTTGTTCTTTTTTATACTTTATTTATACAGGACAATTTAACATGTTCATGGTTCTTAAGAAGTTCTGGGGCCCTATTCCCGAGTCTTGCGAATAATGATCGTGATCGAACAAATCTGATTTATATAAGTGAAACATTTTACGAATCACTTTTAAAAGAGTATTTCTGAACTATAATAATAAAATTCAGAAATACACTTTTAAAAGTGATTCGTAAAATGGTTCACTCATATAAATCAGATCTGTTCGATCACGATTATTGCTCGCAAGACTCAGGAATAGGGCCCCAGATCTGTACGAAGCTTACATTACCGAAAAGATAATTATGAATTATTATTAATTAACGATTTCTGTGAACATATAGATATAGACTTTACCTTCTATAGACAGGAATGGTATGTTTTATATCAAAGAAGAAAGATATCAATTTAGACGAGGCCTGCACTAAATGTAGTTCATTTCCTTCGTGTCCCCAAACTAGCTCGTTCAAAGATATTAAACTAAAATTAGAAATAATGTGTTGCTTAAATATACTTCTGCATTGCATACTTCCATTTCCATTTTCATGTTGTCTTTACCATTTGTAGACTTCAATAATATTTTCAAACTGAACTCCAGATTCAATAAAAGCAGATGGTACTATTGAACAATCAGCTTTTAGGCGACAGCAAAGAACTTCCAACTGCTTAATTAAGAAACCTGTGCATACATGAAAATGAAATAAATAAATTTCGTATGCCATAGATAATTTTTACAATAAAGTACACACCCAGTGGAAGACAAAATGCGGTATTCATATATTCTCTTAACAAAGGCTGTATTTTCAGCATCAGTTGTTGCATTCGATCAGACTTAATAAGATTAGCCAACGAGTTTAAATGTTGATTGATTATATTTTGCCAAACAGTCTCTACTAATAACGGATCATTATGATCGGAACATTTTAAAATAGCTAATTTTACTTCCCATAATTCTAGAGGATCAGCAAATTCTTCATAAAGCTAAAAAAATATATAGAAAAATTATTTAAGTGAATAAATTATATCAGAAATTAAGGAATTAAGTTACCTGAGTAATATCAAATATCTTCGAGTTTAAAGTTTGAACAAGATTATGAATATCTGGTACAGAACAATTTAAAGCAGCAACACTGTCTATGACCTTTTGCTGGATGCTAGCAACCTCAATTTTATCTTCAATGTCGCGCATAAACACTCCGTTATGTACAGAATAACCCACTGACGGATTTCTTAGGCACAAGACAGCTCAACTCATATAACTTAAATTCCGATTTAAATTTACACTGAAAAGTAGAAATTGTCTAGAAATGTATCTTTCGTATTTCTGTCAGAACTGTATTGTAACAATATAAATCTTACCTCTCTTTAATAGCTATTCCATAGAGTATCTTGGCTGCTGCTAAATGTCTATTATGTATTTCATGGTACTTCCAGAATAATTCACAAACTTTAATAGAATCTGATTTTTTATTAAATATATGTTCGAGAAATATTCCAAGTGAACTTTCTGTTACAGTCAGTACATCGATTAACATGTCCTTCGATAGCAGCCAGTCGTATAGCGCTATGTGCATCAATTCATCAGAACTATTTAAAACTAATAAAATAATGTCTTGAATCTGAAAACAATACAAAAGAATGACACAACTTTCTGAACAGCCCTTTTTTAAATAATAATATAAACTTACATGTTCCTTCAGGTAAGTTGTTTCTTTATTCAAAATTAATATTTTTTCTGATGGAGGTCCAGGCTTATCAGGTACTCCTGCGAACTGCGGATTATTTGAATTAATCTCCATTAAAGAGTCTAGCATAAGAGTTATTTGCCGGTAAACTTCCATTCTGAAATATAAAACTCAATATCATCTAATCCCACATTATTTAGTTGTCCATAAAATATTCTTTCTTAACTAACCTTTTGGCTAAAGCTTGAGAACCTTCTGTATCTTCTATTGGCTCATAATTTTTATAATGATGTAAAGCAATGTTGTTAGGGTCTAATTTATGCGCACATGATAAACATAATTCAATAACACCAAAGTAAGCTTGAATAGAAGCAAATTGTTGGCAAACCACATCCAATGGTAAATTAGGAGCTGCATTTTTGCATAATTGTAAAGCTACTTGTATCATATCACTTCGATCTTCCGGATGTAGATTAGAATTATTTCTTATTTTCAAAAGTATTTCATTTGCCTAAAACAAATTCATTTAATTTTATGATTTGATTTTAATCGTTGCACTGTATTAAGTTTTATATTAATGTTTACCTTGGAACATGCAGCATCTTACTGTCTAAATAGCGTTGGACACACCTGCCTTAACTTTTCGCTGACATTATCTAAAGTAGCATTGTCTAGCAAATATGTATTTATAAGACCAACAATTAGTGCCACACAAATTTTTGTGCCAGCTACAAATAAAGTCCTGGAATATAATTACTCATTTTTATAAAATTATGAATTTGATTAGTTATATTCAAGGTTAATAGTTTACCTAAATGTGAATTCTCTTAATTGTGATTGCATTTCATCAGGAATAGTTTTTGCAATTACAGGAAATTGATGTTCACACAATATTTTCCATAATCCAATAATTTCACACGTATGCCCTAAAAATCGATAATTATTATTATCAAAATGCTTCTATTTAAAAGCAAGGCAATGAATGTATAGTCGTTTGTAGAAAGGAATTACAATGTGAACGATTTTGATGTTAAAAGTGACGTTCTTAAAGAAGTTAACCGCTAGTTTATATTTGTATAGTTATAAGCTAAATTTAATGATATATGACCATACCTAAGAAAGCTTTCAAGTTATCGAGGGATGCTTTTTCTTCTTGATGAGGGTCAATCAAATATGCTGACTGACAGATTAAAATAAAAAAAAAATAGTGCATGCCTGTTTGCATACTGTCTTGGCGCTATGAAATTGATGTGCCATCTGTTGGTAGTTAAACGTACTTAAAAACACGATTTTCTTCTATCTTATTTACGAATGAATTTAAAATTTAAATTACCCCTATACAAAATATATATGAAGTATTATAAAAAATCACGAAGTTCTGGTTATATAATGGGTAACTAATACGCTAATAATTCTCCGTTTGAACAATAAAGTCTTAAAATGTTTTTCTCTACGATATAAGAAATTTTAGAAGAAATGCATGGAGTTGTTTTTCAGTCACCATACCAAACATTTAAACAAATAAGAATATAAACATACACCTGGAACATTATAATACATGATCAATCTTTTAAAATTATTTTACTTGAACAAGATACAAATTATTCTATGTAATCATACCAGGTAAAAATAGAAAAACAGATTTACAATTTCCACATTTATTAAATTTCATAGATATGTTTTCAAAGTTCTGGGGTTGTTGGGGCTGTGCCCACTACTTCTACAACATTTAGAACAGCTTGTACATTTTCCACTGCAGTAGTGACTCCAGCAGCTATGCCAGTGTTTAAATGGTCTCCAGTCACAGCTGTGATAGTTTCTGTTGCTTCCTGTACACCCTCCATTATCAAGGGATGAAATATATTTATTGAATGAATTGTAGTTAAATCTATAAGGCAAAATCCTAAAGTATAGAGATATAACCACTGAACATGAGTGAAACGTGAGACCAATCCCAAAGCGAAGAATTGAATTATGCAAAGAGCTCCTAGAAGGATGCCTTCGGGGACGTCCATAGCTTCAGAGAATTTCATCAACGAAAAAATATTTGCCATCGTCACTAAGTCTACATACTTTGTTCCTGCTGGAGTTACTCCTGAGGTTCCATATATCGCTGTTGGAATAGCAGCGCTCAAAATGTGTGCAACGGCAAAAAATTTATATTCTGGATAACAAAACTGGGCGTTGATTAACGGTACTGTAAACATATGCGCCGCGTATGTAAGAACTTCATCCGCCTTCTTACGCGCACTACTTGGAAAATATAAATTTAATATACCGAAGGTTGATTTTGATAAGATGATTGCAAAAGCTGATGTTGCCAAATATTGTTCATTGTAAAAAGTCCTGTACATGGCCCATAATGAGACACCTGCAACAATTCCATGACAGTGAACTAACTGCAACTTAAATGGCATTTAAAATTTTATAATTAAAATATGAAAAGTTATGACATGACATGAAATTTTGAACTTATGTTTTTGTTATGCACAAAGTTAACTTAGATTTTTAAAGAAGAAGAAACTCTTATTTTTGTTTTAAAAATGTATCAAAGCAACTAATATAACTGACTTAGAGTAATGATTACTTCAAACATTAAAATTATATACAGATCGAACTCTAATTTGATCTAAAAATGTGTGTATCACTGTACTTGCATTTAAATACTATTACTTATTAATAAAGAGTAAATAATAAATCAATCAAAAATAAAAGTAACTTCAATTTATTATTATTAATTTTTAAACTTTCTTTAAATTATAACAATAAAATAAGATCATATTTGGTAATAGTTTTGCTGATATTTGAGACCAATTAAACTTAATTGGTGCGATTGATAATCTCCAAGTCGCCACTTGCTTTAGCGTCATCATAATTTTTCCCAGTTTCGGTGGACTTGACAGGAGTGACTCTAACCATGTCATCAATACGTAAAATTGTAATAGCAGCTTCAGTTGCAAATTTTAGAGTTTTTATTTTTGAAATAGAAGGTTCTAGTATACCTGCCTTCATATTATCGCGCACTACTCCATTTTCTAGGTCCAGACCAATCCATTTTAAATGAACTTGATCATGCTAGGTACAAAAGAAAGTTATATTAGTACTGCTATGTATCTTCACCTAAGCATTATTCCTAAGAAATATTGATAAAGTTTGTATTCCATTTGAAAATATTATAAACTCAATCCAAAACGCCTAAAATTAACTACACTTTTAACAGCACAGCCAAGAAATAAACCATATCAAATGTTTCAATGGGCTTGTGTCCTATGTCTTAATTTCTATAAAAGTGTACTGTATGTTGATAAAGTTGGTTACTAGAACCTCAAATGTTCAATTATCTTTTTATAACTTCTTATATGTTAGGAGATATTAACAATTAAAAAAGTCACTTTAATTACTAAAGGGATTCAACGTTCCAAATGAATATGACCTCGCAACCGCTAGTTGCTATCTCTTTTAAACAACAGGGCGTGAAATGGACAAGATTACAGGTTTCCAACCTTACAGCTCATAAATCTCTGCTATATGTATTTATATATCAAATATTATTTACAACTATTTCAAGGAACAATAAAATTTCAATATTATGTTTGCCGTAACAAGGCTAAATAAAATAAAAACTTATTATTCTTTGACTTGACTTGATTATTTCAACTACCAACAGCTACAAAACATTACCACAGCACAGACCTATACAATGCATTTCACGTCATACAACTGGCCGACCATTTCTAGCGCTAAAACTGCAATTCAAACTTTTAATTGCTATATCTCCGTCAAGATTTAGATACTTAATAAAATAGACACGCCAATACACATTTATTAACATCAATTTCAATCAACAATTGAAAAATCAACCCACAAAAAATGAGGACACAATTCCATTTTATGTTTCTAATTTCACAACTGAATCGTAATTCATCTTGTATAAATTACCTTAGTTTGACTCGAATTATGGTAAGCTCGTAATTTAGCTACAAGATCAGAAGCATCCTTTGCAGCATTCACCGCCAATGTTTTAGGAATCACCAACAAAGACTGCGCAAACATTGCAATAGCTAATTGTTCTCTGGAACTCTACAATTAAAAGGATTACATTGATAAAACTGATTTGATAAGTAAAAGTCCTTTAAATTATTTTTATTTAATATTACCAAAGTTGTTGCAAAGTTCTCCAGATAAATAGATAGAGCAGCTTCAATACAGCCTCCCCCAGCTACAACGGTGCTGCCTTCCAAAATGCGTTTAACAACGCAAAGAGCATCATGAATTGATCTTTCCATTTCATCACAGTATGGATCGTTTGGTCCACGTAGTATTATTGATGCTGCAGTGCGAGCTTTGGTCCTATTAAAAATTTGTAATTATTACCCAATAAAAAATATGATAGTAATAAACCAGATGCGTAAACGCATGTTCATCTTTATTGTGTTACATAATGCAAACGAAAATCACTGGTTCTGCCTACCCTTTTATTATAATTAATTCATCATCACAAACTGTTTCCTGTACAATCTCTGCAGCGTGCCCCAGCATACCCGAATCAAAACTTTCTTCGCCATCCATGTTAGAAAGAGAAGTTAAAAACGTTGCACCACTTGCTTTAGCAATTCTCTTCAAATCAGACTTCTTTAAGCGACGTACTCCCATAACGCCAGCATCACCAAAATACTTCAAACATAGATCATCAATGCCTCCTGTAGCTAGTACAACATTAGTACCAGCAGCAATAATTTTCTGAACACGCTCCATAGTCATATCAGATTCCCTTTTGCGAACTTTTTCCAATTCGTCCATTTCCTTAATAAGAACCTGTTGCATATTAAAAAAAATATATTTATTATAATATTTGATTTCTTTTTTTAAAATAAGATTTTTCTCAATACAAACCTGTACACCCATACGCGCTTTTGATTTTTGAAGAGTAAAGTCCAAACAAGCTATTTTAGCATTAAGAATTCTTTTGGGCATAGCGGCAGCAGCTACAGAATTGTTTATGGCGTACCCATGGACTAGCACAGAGTCCCGGACACAACGGCCATGAGCTTTAAGCACATTCACAGATCTTATTGAATACTTAACACCACTGTGGGTATTCACTTTCACGGCATTAGCAGCATCCACGACCATACTCGCAAAAAAATCAGAATCACTGTGATAAAAGTTAAGGAAATATAATTATGTGAAATTCTTTCACGCCTGCAATATATATGACTCTCAAACTGTTTAACACATATCTATATGTAAATGTTACTGATTATATTATATAATAATTCTTTAAAAGGATACGCTCCAATTAGCTTGGAGCTCATAGCTGTTTTTGCAGCTTTAACCAAACATTCTTTTCCTAAATCTGTAACCTTCGCTGTTAACTGTTTGGAAAGATATCTGCATCCTTCTTTACAAGCCAAACGATACCCACTTATGATTGACGTAGGATGTATTTTCTGTCTAACCAATTCGTCAGCATTCTGAAACAATATTTACAGCAAACATAATATTTAAAACTAAGGACACTGCCTATGAACAATTCATTCAAACTCTTTACCCGCAACAACTCAGCTGCTAGGAGTACAACTGATGTAGTTCCATCGCCTACTTCGTTATCCTGCAGCTGTGCAAGTTCGACTAGAACTTTAGCAGCAGGATGTTCCACATCCAAATTATTAACAATGGTGGCACCGTCATTAGTGATAACAACATCACCTATTTCATCAACTAACATTTTATCCAGACCTGAAGGGCCCAAGGAACTTTTTACAATGTTAGCGATAGAACATGCTGCCGAAACTGGAAATCAATAATATATGTGTTATTTTGGAAATTATTAAATAAATTTGATTGATTATGAATTAATTATTGCCGCCATAACTATTGCACTATTATTAGGATACAAAATGTAAGCTGTTACAAAGCATAAATATTATTACTTTTATTAGACATACCATTCTGTGTTCTAACATTTTCCCCTGTTAATCGAGTTCCATCAATATGCAACATTTTAATTGTGATCGTACTGTTTAAACCAAAGATATTTAAACTGAAATGGCGAACGGTGTTGAATTCAAATAAACAATAAACAAATGAAGTTTATTAATTGATATTGTTTAAAAATAGTGTTACCAGCTTAAATTCTTCAGATTTTTAAAGCAAAATTTTAAACAGTAGAACCGGAAGTCGGTTATATATTATGCAACTTCTTGGCAAACAAAATTTGAATAAATAATATATAAATCTTTAACTTATATTTTTTATTAAAACATATTACAAATATATTAAAATAACGCAAAATATTATTAAATATAAAGTTAATTTTACTATAATAAGTTACTAGAAAATATTTTATATTTTCTGCAGAACTACAAAAACTCCATTTCGCGCTCAATTCCAACAAACTTCAACTGTTCTGTGGGGCCATATCTGAAAAACGAACGATAATTTTCAGTGTTATAAATAAAATTTTTATCAAATGATTTACCGCATGTTTTACCTGTAGTCAAAGAATAATTCTTCTCCAGGTTGAATAGCTCTTTTGGCAAAAATTCCTATTCTATGGTCTCCATTAACCATCATTACCTACACAAATAATAAAATCTCTAAAGAATAATCATTTTTTTAGCGTTATTTTCTTTTCATAAAAATGTTGCCTTCGTTTTGCACTTCTCCCGGTACACAGGACAACATTTGTATAAATAAAACACAACAAACATTTACAAGTCAACAGCAATTTTGTAATACAAGACAAATATAACTTTACCACTGTAAAGTGCAAAACAAGTGCAGTACTTTTTGTTGAATCAAAAAAGTCATAAGCTAATAAATTACCTTTGCATAACAATTTGGGTTAATCGAGTGATTTGCAAATCGAATTTTATTTCCTTTACGAGTGGCATCAACAACAAAATCTATAATAATGAAAATTTGAATCAGCACATTATTATAGTACATTAATAATTATAATTAAATTATAGTAATATACCATTATTTAAATTGAAAAGAAAACTGCACATATATTTATCATAAACTTTTCCTCGTCTGTCAGCTTCATCTTGCGATATAATTTCACCGCAGTATTCTGAAATAAATTCATTTTTTTGTGCACTGTCTTTCAAAAATATTCCCCAGCCAGCTACATCAGAAGGTGCCATCAAAAGATGTTTGTCTGCAAGATAGGATTACTTATAGATATTTAAAAAAAATTAATAATATCAGGTTCCTATCCGGAACCCATCGAGCACACCACTTCTCGGACCACAATTTATGTGTAACTTACGTAATCCTCTTTGAACGCTGACGTTTTTGCACGATATTCTCATTATTGTAAATTGATCCGCTCCGCAGGTCTGGCATAAGTCTGGATCACATTCTCGTACAGCCAAATAGCAAGGGCATTGCTTTGTATTGCACTGAGCTTTGCACCGACACCCAGGGAATCTGTTTTGACAATCTGTGCTGCACTGACAGAATTTCTCGCAGAAATTTTGCGCTCCTATGCAAGGACAACTACTATCGCAAGGTTTATCCGGATGGTCACATGGAGTAAAATTATAAACATGATTAGAAGTAGAATCTTTCTTCAATTGTATTTTACGACAATGTTGTGACCTGAAATAATTAAACAATGAAAAATTAAAACTAAATTATCTAATTTATTTTAGGAGAAATAGGGAATAGAAATCGGACCATAAACGAAGCTTCTTTTTCTTCTTTCTTGGAGGTGTATAATCTCTGGCAGCTTCTAATGTTGGAATATCGGACGCTTCTTTTTGAGCAAACATATAAACTTGTTGACATGTTTTGGATAATAGAACTTGAGCAATCGCACAATAGTTCTGCAGAAATACTTTGTGAAGAGCACGAAACATTGACTGATCTGATCCAGTCCAATTAGGATCTGCAGTACCTAAAAATTTCAATCGTAAATGTAAAACTATTCTGTAATTAATTTTAATAATCATATCCAAATGTACCTAGAATTGAGACAGCAGTAGATGTGCTAGCTTCACCTTCTGGACCACTTGGCTTTATTTTGCTCAAATCTGTATTTGCACATTTATCAGCTGGTTTAAAACCTAAAATATTTGAATTTGTTAGTTACTTATCCAAATTTATTTCCTTTACTATTAGTCCTTACCAGGAACAAATTTGTTACTGTCGTTACTATCTTCTGAGCTGGCGTCATTTCCAGAATCTCTGCACTGTTTTTCTTTTGCATCTCTTTGATTTTCATTGTCATCTTTTACTGCAGCCGCTAGTTTTTCTTTCATACCATCCTAAAATAAGGACCAGTACATACCTTAGAACTAATATTATAATCTTATCATTTAATTATCCTTAATTAAACATACCAGCAACATATAACATTGAGAACTACATGGTTCTTGGAATGGTTTTAGATCCGGCCCTTTTCTTTTTTGTAAATTAGGCCCCGGATGGCAAGCTTGAAGTCCTAGAAGTTAAATATTTATTATCGATTATTTTACTTTATTGAAAATATTTTCTGATATACTAAAATAATTAAATGTTAATAATAAATGGTTTCTTAAATGATTTAATTTAATAGAATTATTACTTTACAAGTTATGATAGTTTCAAATAAGCAACTATAAATTCTATTACCTGTAAATTGAGCCCCTTTGTATTGCAAGAAAAACAAGAAAGACTACTTATAAAATATAACTAACAAAATTATTAATTATATGAAAAGAGTGAGGCAAAAGTATGAATTTATAAAGATTCAAAAGGTTAGAAAGTAATACAGATTATTGATTTATTTTAAGATAATGCTTACGATGTAGGAAGCAGTCGTATTTAAAACAGCGTCTGCAGAATAGAGTGTGGAATGAATGTAGCGTTTGTTCACGTGGAACACTCTCTGCTCTAATCCCATCAATATTGGGGGTACATTCAGGTGGTCTTGCATCTGGATCTAATTGTTCCGTTAATTCAATGTATCTATAAACAAAATTAAAGTCAGTAGGACTTCATAGTCATAGGATATAAATGTACGACAATACAACATGTAGCTACTTTTCTTTCAGTTGCTCTGGTCTGCCTTTATCTGGAAATTGAGAGCTGATTGCTTGGAATATGATAAAATTAGGAAACGGTTTTGCATCTTTAGAAGTTTCAACTTTTATATCAAATGTAATGTCTTCCTTATTGTCTCCTATAATGTCAACATCGTCGTTGATTTCCATATCAGGTTTAATAATACAAATGTCCTCCCTTTTTATTTCTACCTTAACATCCCTCCTAACAATATCATCTTTTACAGATTTCTCTTTAATTTTTGATTTATCAGTTTCACATTTATCATTTTCAGCAGATTTACTTGTCGAAGCTCTACTTTTATCTTTGTTATCACGAGAATTTCGTAGTTCTCTTGGATTTGAACTTTCAACTTCATCAACTTTATCTTTTGTATTTTGGTATTGCATTAAGGCTTTAACTAACTCAACAAATATTGTATCATCTATAAAACCACCTTCCTTATCACCTAAAAAGAGGAATCAAATGTTACAGAATAAGCAATTAATAAAAAAAAAGACATCTCATAAGTCAATGTACCATGGACTTTTCCATCATAGTTTTTGATGAGTTCTTCAATAAATGTACCATCCTGATCCAATACCTCGTCCCCCATATAAGGAATGTTATGTAAAACCGTTTCATCTTCAACCATAAAATTTTGCTGCGTCGGTGCCCATGTGTACATAGTTGGTATTGGCGTTACTGCATTTGTAATTCGTATCATGGTTGTTTGTACTTCGCCTGTAACAATAATTGTTGAAGATGTCATGAATAAAGACATGCAATAATGATAATTAAACTCAATATTACGAACCATCCAAAGATATCACTTCTGCTTTCTTCATACATGTTACATGATCTGGGTCTGTTGCCTTTACAATCCATGTTGATCTACTATTTGTTGCCCACTTGCGGTCTTCCTCAGTTAGATCTTCATTTGACTGCGTTCTATAATCAAAAGATATTTAATATACCGAAACGCCAGCAATTTAGAAATTAGTAGCAAAATTTCATATACAATGCGTGGTTATTGTTATTATTATTAATTATTAATTGTTTTTGAAGTAATTCTACCCGCCTATTCTATAGAACAAAAAACATAACCTATAATTTACCTGTTCTGATTCCAAGCAACTTTTACTTCATCTGCTCTTTTGTATCGTTTAATCTGACGAAGTCTCATATATTCTGACTTTACTCGACGCTTCCATTCCGCAGATATTTTTAATTTAGACATTGGTTTACACAAATCTAACACTTTTACTGACTGATTAATTGCGGCTGCTTGTTGCAAACATTTCTGGATATTCAATTATATTTTATCACGGCCAGAACTCATTCAATGTGCCCAGGGCCCACCGAAACAACTAACAATGAAGTTTGCAGACACTAAATAGTGCAGTTGTCTGTTAATTATTCATTAAATTAAATGCATTGTTTCAAGGTGTACAAGCAATTAAAATTACCAGATTAATAATAAACTCCAATAAACTCAAAAATGCTGGTAATAATAGTTTATAATGCCAACAACAGATAGCGCCAGAAGATAGATTTACTACGGTTTTAATATAAAGTTTACAATTTTATCATAGTAGCCTAGCATAGAACCACATAGAAGGTTGATGCATTGACACCACACTAATATATTCTTTCCGGTTCAATTTCTACACCAGCATTATATTTTTCTGGGTTTTAGATACGAAGAAATTACAAATGCGTGTTGGTTGATAAGTATCGCAAATATGGAGACATCCCAGTAAACAATTTGGTGAAGTGTCCTATTTGGTGAAGTTCGAGTCACTCGTACAATTCTATTCTAACGCTTTACAAGTTCTCTACCTGTCACAGATTTTGTGTTAGTTTTTCATAATAATATTCTTTCTTTTTCCAACATCATTCATTAAGTATTTCTGTTTCTTTCCCACATGGGTATATTTTTATTATCCGGTCATAAATCATAAACCTACTCCGCTTTTAATTCAGCAGTGAACCGTCGTTGCAATGTCTGTAGCTCATAAAAAGGACCTTTCCTTTGAACGACTGAATAGAAAACGAACACGTTCCAGACAAAAAATTCATGATACGTAATAAAAATTAAGTAGAATTTACTCCAAAATGTTTACTGGGTATACTATATCTTCAAAAACACGCAGTTATTTAGTATTTACGTATTTTTTTATATGCAAACGTATCTACTGAATAAATATTATGTAAATGATACGTTTATACGATTACGCGGATACATATATTAGATGAGATAAAAAATAGGATAACAGGAAAATACATATTTAACGCTAAGTATTAATATTATATAAATTAATATTAATAATAAATTAATATTACTAATAATATATTATTATTAAAATTTGAAATTAGTTCTTTATTCTTTATAATACTATTAGAAATACACAACTTTGGTATTAAAACACGATTACTGTGACACTTTTTCTATATCCTGTTGAATTGACGCTAAATGCAATTCTATCTAGTCACAATATATGTTTTCCCGAAAACAAAACAAAACCGAAGGCCAAATTAAATTGTGTTAGATTTGCTTTACAATTAAGCTGCGGGAAATTTAAAACTACAACGCAGTAAATAGTTATTTGAAGTAAAAATAATGGAACATAGATATTATATATATTATCTGGACTTACACAACATGTTATATAAGAGACCAAACAGATAGTTGATAATTAAAATTAAAGAAACCAATTATAATCTGTTGTTTATTTGTATGGAAAATATCAAAATTAAATGTTTTGAATCTATCTAATTGAGATCGTTGAAGCGATAACATTTTAATGCCCAGCTACAGGTCAAGTCTTGGACCAGCAATTTTAAAAATTTCAACAGTCATAAATTTTGTTTAAAAATGATTCCTTTTTTTATCATAACAACTTAAATTACACATATATTGATCAAAAAAATTTTATTTATTAGGTTTGATTAGGTTGGTAACATAATTTAATAAAGGATTTCCTGGCTTCTGAAACCTGAAATAAGAAAAAATATTGATTAGCATTTTATTATATTAAAAGAAAAATATATAAACATGAAATGACTAATTATGAAGTATGAAATTTTTCCCAAATTCAAGTTTTGTAGCCGTTGGTAGTCGAAATAGTCAAATCAAGTCAAAGAATTATAAGTTTTTATTTTATTTAACCCTTCCTTGAAATAGCTGTAAATAATATTTGATATATAAATACATATAGCAGAGATTTATGAGCTGTAAGGTTGGCAACCTTACAGCTAAGAATATATTTCTTTTACGCTCTGTTGTATAAAAGAGATAGCAACAAGCGGTTGTGAACATTGAATCTCTTTAATAATTAAAGAGACCAAATGACTTTTTTAATTGTTAATATCTCTTAACATATAAGGAGTTATTAAAAAATAATTGAACATTTGAGGTTCTATTAACCCACTTTATCAATATATAGACACTTAAAACCCATTCAGGTTTAAACCCAAGATACACTATTTGTCAAGGGATTTTCTCCTCTTCGGATTCCTATATTTAAATATCTTTGAACTTACTGTCCGTTGATCCTGGGGAAGGCGTTGCACGATTTCTTTTAGGGAAATGCAGAGTATAATCTGGCACAGGAACAGGAGGTAGCTCCTCATCATCTCTAAGTTCCGAGAAATTTCTCCTCGGAGCTGTGACAGGCTGATTCTCTCTGCTCTGGAAATAAGACCAAGGCATTTGGCTTCTTAGTTCCGCTGGATTTTTAACAGCAGATGAATTGGAATCTCTTGGACTGTTAATTTGATGGTTCATAAGTCTTGATGCATCGATTGGAGGAGGCATCTTGGGCTTAGGTGCTGTTGGCAGGATATTCTTCTTTATTGGTTCCTGGTGTTGTGGAGTAGGTACTGGTGGAGCTGATCTTTTAAGATTAGATTTAAGAGGGGCAGGAGGGACAAATCTATTGCCTCCTCTATCTACCCCATTTAATGTGCTGTACGCTGGTGGAGAAGTTGGCGATTTTTGTGAATAACTGTAGTAAGGATCAATAACACCATTTTCGTTTTGATTGTATGTAACGTGCCCATTTTCGTAATAATGGTCAAAAACTGGATTTGAATTTCCTCCATACTCGTTGTCAAATGGTTCAATTGGGCTGCGGAATGGATCCTGCAAATATGTACACAATTTTATAAGATGAATTTATCATACGCATTGGGTGGAAGATTCAGATTAGGAAACGAGGGGAAAGGAAACAGATACTGGACAAACAGAGACGAAAAGATGTGCAGGATGTGCGGAACGGAGATAGAAACATTGGAGCACATTCAGTTTTCATGTGAGAAAAGTTAATAAGCGAAAGAGTATTGGGCAGTTATTAAAGGGAGGCAGTGAAGAGAAGAGGGGGATGGTGGAGATAGAGAAAAGGAACGAGGAAAGAGAAGGAACGAGGAAAGAGAAGGAATGACAGAGGGAGAGTAGCAGTAGGAGCGAAGCAGAAGCAGTTTTGTTTTTATTTTTATAGAAGTCGTAGTATACCTGATAGCTTCTTTGATTACGATCGTATACTGGATTTTGATGATGTCTCTGGTTGTCATAGTTCCTGTTGTTAACATTAGTTTCCAAAGTCTGAGGAGGACGTGTTGGCAATGCATGAACTTTTCCTGTAGTGTTACAACCTTTCCTTGCTGAGCTTATAACACCAATTAAAAAGCAAAGATTAAACATCCAAACAATAATAAATCGACAGCAGAACAATGCGAATACAATAGATGGCAATTGAAGTAAAATAACGGGAATATCCACATCATCTAATTGTGGAAAGTCATAATCTTCTGGAAGAACTCCTGGTGGTGGTGAAGGAACGTCAATGCCAGTGTAATGAACACATTCGACCCAGTTGTGGAATACTAAATCAATAGGACATTTGTTGATTGTCTTCATATTTAAAATTTCCGTAAACCAGGATTCAAGATTCTGAAATAAGCCATTTATTTTTTAGCGCTCTGGTGAACACAGTTATTTGTATTTATTTAACATGGAGAGAGTTACCTTTTAAGTAATGTAAAATATGTTGCATAACTTACAGTAATTTTAAATATATCTGTGATGTATAATGCTGCAGCTACAATATCCAGAATAAGCAAGCCGGAAGCAACAATAATCCATGGAATTTCGAAGAATAAGCGAATTTTTTGAGAATTAAAACAGATTGAAACTAGAATAAAAAATTGTAAGAACTACGTATTAAATCTCTATTGAACGCATTAAATACAGATATTTTTCACTTTGCAAAAGAAGATTTATGTAAAATTTATGTAACTTACACTAAAAACGTGACACACTGAAAAATGTAGAGGAAATTTTTGTGGCTGTAAATGTTAAAATACTTACAAAGCAATACTATTGACAAAACGAGAAGTACGCCATTCATAATCACGTACGTCAAAAGAATACCGCCAGTTCTGTTAGCAGTGTGAACAGTATCATCTTCAAATTCTATGTCAATTGTGTTAATATTTGAATCCACAAACAATTTTAAAATTTTTTCGTCTCTGCATGAAGGATCTAAAAGAAAGGAAGATTACAATTTTTACTACATATTTAAAATTTCGCAAAAGGATTAAGACTATTTTACTTACTCCAAAAATAAGATAGGTGTATTAAATCCACAGGATTGAGGAGTTCTAAAGTTGACTCGCTGTTAATTTCACAATTGTAAAGCATTAATCCTGGTAAAGCCAGCGAAAATTGGGTAGCCGTTTGCATCTGAAATAACAAAAAGACATATAACGAAATATAACTTTTATAACTTGAAGAACCTCTTGTTCTTCATTGTATTTTATTCTAAGCTATTGCTCTATTTTCTATTTTGTATTTAAATATCTTTTAAGAGTATAGAATTTTATATTTTATTTGAAAACTTTTACAAACCTATTTCCTATTTGGAAAATACAAAATACTTTTTTCATTTTTGTTACTTCATAGTGTTAATCAGTAAATATTATTTTTTAATATAAACTTAAAACCCCACCAATATTAGCACTATCTAAGATCTAAAAGTATATGCACAATTGTCTTAGAATTCTAATTTATATTCTATATTTAGAGATCTATATTTCTGTCAAAATGTAAAAAAATACGCTCATTGTGTTGCCGTATATTCAGGCGCGTTATTCATAATAATTTGTTTTATTCTACATACGTACAAACTTAACAAATTGTAAGTACATACTTTTAATATTTAATAAAATTCCCAATAACCAATTAGTCATTTTTATCGCAATCTAATCACCAAATAGTCATACAACGTAATAGCATTTATTAATTAATTTCATAAATTTAGATAACAAATAATTTTATTTTAAGACTGTATTGTTTTGTATAAATTCTTTAAGTATGCTTAAGAATTCATTCAATTCATGTCAAAATATATCTCAGATATGATAACAAATTTTTTTGGAGGTGGTTTTCTCATACACGAACTATACATACTTCAGATAAACATCTATATCCATCGTGTGAGATAACGTATTTTAAAAATAATAAGTTATTTTGCAATAAATTTCGTTGGTAGATTGATGCTATTTTGATTGTGAACAATTTAAGATAATATATGTCACGAAAATGTGACTTAGCTATGCACTTATCTATGATTATATTCGGTGCATTCTAATTCTATTTTAATTTTTATATTGTTGTGAATTATTTTATTAATAGGTTTAATATGTACTCCTATGTTTGCGTTTTTTTTTTTATAGGATGTCCAAAAATTGATGAATATATCTATTTAAAGTTTGATTTTTGTCGTGTCGTTTTAGAAGCAAAGGATTAGGGAGCTAAGTTTACTCCGACAGCTAATACCTCTACTATACTACAGAAAAACCTGGACTAATGGGCTTGTGTCCTATGTCTTAATTTCTATAAAAGTGTACTATATATTGATAAAGTGGGTTTAATAACTCCTTATATGTTAAGAGATATTAACAATTAAAAAAATCATTTTGTCTCTTTAATTATTAAAGGGATTCAACATTGTACACATTCCAAGTGCATGTGACATCACAATCCACTGACATTTTTTTAAATAGATTTCTTTACAGACACTTTACAGCTATTAATACTCGTAATTTGACAACATTTATATTCTAGATGATTAATACTAATTGGTATGCATGTATACTATAAATTAAGATTTCGTCTACAGTAATGTGTAAGCTATTTTAGGCGACTGATAGCTACGGCCGCTTTAAAGCATACATTTATCATAACAATACACTGTTTAAATTCGAGTAAAGCTGTCGCATTTATTATTCAACACCCGATAATTTTTCGCATAAAATGGGCTTATGAATCAAGATTTAGTTTCTCTAAAACTGTACTATATACTGATAAAGTTGGCTACTTAGAAATATTCAATTGTTTTTCAATAACTCCTTATATTTTATTAGATATTAACAATTAAAAAAGTCATTTTGTCTTTTTCTCTCGCTTAAATAATACCTTAAAAGGTAAGGTTTCAACTTTTCTTTTCATTTTTTTTATCTATTTATATTATTGTACAACATATTGAGTTTATTGTGTAAAAATTTGAAGTCGATTGGAGTAAAACTGTCGGAGATATAGAGTTTTAAGTCTTTACCTCGCTGATCTGCTTTCGTGTTACTTTGAAACTTTTAAATGCGGTTTCTCACACTTAGCTTTTTCAGAGTCGGTGCCCTCTCTAGCTCAAAATCTACTGGACCGATCCTTTTGAAATTTTGCACACTCTTTCTTTACATAAATGCTGAGGTAACGCTGTCGAGTTTTTTTTAATTTTTTAATTTTAACGTATTTTGAAATAACAAAGTTTCTGTTTTTTTTCATAAAAAACGTAGTTTTCTGAATTTGACCTGAAGGACATAACAAAGCAGACCCAAGGTCAATTGGAAATCCATATTACAGGGGAAAATAAAGAAGTCAAAAAGTACTGCTCTTTGATTTTGAAATAGCTATCAACTTATAAATATCTTTTAAAATATAATAGACGTCGTCGGGTTCGATCCCCGGATCAGAATTATATTTCGTGGGTTTGTTTGTAATCATATATAAATTCTTTATGCACATACATAATCGTAAACTTATTAGGCAGCATCGAAATAGGTCGATATTAGTCGTCGGTGATAGGACTCAGCATCGGAAATAGGCCGACGTTAAATAAAAAAAAAAAAAAAAAAAATAGGTCGATATTAAATAAATTAAATTTAAAAAAATATATATAAAAAAAAATATATAATTTGAACTTACAATCGTCCACACAGCGGCGAAAATTGCACAACCCCTCCCAACACACATCTTGATAACTTTTTAAAACAACCTGTTACTAATAAAATTGAAATAAAATTCACTTATTGACATTTCCAAGTACGCAAATCGTTTATCTAATACAATTAGATTGATAAGCAAAATAAAAGTCGATTAGTTTACTAATTATAATACAGGTAATTACTTTTAGTATTGTAATTTCAATTAACCATTATTTGGTTTATCATTTAATTTCTATATCTCTACTCCAGTACATGTTAATTCGTGGCCTGCTATAGGACAAATAAAGAAGCTATTAAATGGCTTTGTAATCCGGCACCCGCGCCGCCCCAGAACTCCACTCGTCGTAAACGCGAATATTTCTGTTGTTGATTACTGTTGTGAAGATAAGATAATAAATCTATAGCAATCATATCATAAATATATCGATGGTTCGATTACTGTATTTGATAAAGATTATTACTCATATCCGAAAGAACCGGATCCGGAAAGTCTTTATTTAAATATAAAAATTACGACAATGATGAATTTTCAGTTTTAGTAAATATATCTACTCCACTAAACACAGTTATGTGCAGAGATGTGCACAAATGCTTTTCAAAAGCATTTAAACACAAAATGCAAATACCTCGTAATTTACCTATTTCAAATACAAAATAAAAAATAAATTTGAAGTTAGTATTTAAATACAAAATACAAAATAAATACGTATTTTAAAAATACTTTTGAGAAAATAGAATACTCTTTATGTTACTAATATAAATGTTTTTTTTTAATATTCATGAAAATTTACATAAAATATAAATGTTATTTATGTCTTGTTTTTTTGAAAACTTTTAATAAATCTTTAGATGAAATATTACTAGCTTACAAAAAACATTACATATATGTGAGGTAACATCCATATTTTGTGTTCAGTGATGCTTCTCTACTACCTTTCAGAAAATCACCCTCTCCGGGGCTTCACTAGATGTAAATCATCAGGAATCTGGGCTTATATTCATCATATTGGCATCTGTACACTTTCTGACTCGATGCAGCCCCGGACTTCGCTTTTCCATAATACGTAGGGTTGGAAGGAGGTGTTGAGAGGGATACACACATATTACGAAGTAGTAAATAAGCAACAATTCATAAAAATTAATACAGATGTGCGTTTTATTTTCACATCAACTTTTATACAGATAATAAACTGTACTTATCTGGATCGTATAAACTAATGAATTAACATAACATAATTATAAATGATAGTAAATGCAATAATTTACAAACTTCGCTACATCGCACATTTGAATAAAATTTTATAGATTAAAAAATTGTTAATTTATGACTAAATAATTATATATATATAATTAAAAGTATATTTTACTTAAACTTATTAATGATGTGGTTAATTACATTGATATCCTACAAACGATCTCAATTTTTGATCTTACATTTCTTTGTGCTCGGTATTATTTAAAGTCGTCTGAATATATTATTATTCACATCTTTAAAAATTACAGAAATTTCTACTCAAATGTTTATTATGTATAAAAATGTGCTAAGTTCTTTTTTTATTATTTAACAGTCTTTAATCTATTTTAGAGCTGTCACGTTTTTTTAAAGACTAGACCTTATATTTTAAGTATACTAAAAGTTAGCATACTTTTTTACGACAACTTAAGTAATATCTGTTATTTCGTTTATTATTTTTTCTTTAAGTTGTGAAAAAATACTATTTCTCAATTTTAGAATTATTGAACTTTTCTTTTCGGTAAATTATAACGCTGATTATTATTTAATGATTGTTTTGAAAAAAAATTAACATTCTTTTTAAAACTCGAACGTTTTGTGTTAAATAAATGGATGTTGCGCTTAAAATAAATTTAAGTTTAAGGTAAAATAAGGTTACGGTTATTGCACGAAATAAGCTGAAATAACAATAATTAGTTCTTATTTGCTATTACAATAATTAACGCTAAATATAGAATACTATGCTAAATTCATAGTGCCATAATACACTAGATTTATGGATATAAATATATATATATATATATATATATATATATATATATATATATATATATATATATATATATATATATATACATACACTTGAAAGTGATGTTTGTATACTTTTTACCATATTAACAAGTGGTTCGGCTAGATAAAATAACTAGCAAAAAATAAAAAAGTTTTTCTTTAACTTGAAAATTTACTAATGCGTTAAGCTCATTTTGTGATTTCACAAAAAAAACAAATCCTAGTGAACATGTCTATTAAATTAAATTATTTATTAAATAAGCAAAATTGTATATCAATTATATAACTTTCATTAAATGTACACAAATTCACAATGTCGAATAACATCAAAAAAAGAAAACATTTCATAATACAAATTTATCATAATAAATTTATACTTCTACAATTGAGCAAAAAAAGTTTTGTGTACATTTACTTTAATATATATGTTTAAAGTTTCAATTTACATGCGCACTCACAACTTAAAAAACAAATATTTATTTTCTTTAAAAATGATTTGTTTCTTAAGATGAAATTATTTATCATTTAAAATACTTGATCCAAAAAATTGTAAGCCTATAAACCAAATAAATGGAATAAAAGTGAAAATTCTTGAATATTTGGTTAGTACATGATCTAGTGTAGGCCATTTACCAAAACTTGATACAAAAATTACACGTTATATATACATATCTGCACTTCAAAGTCTTTTAATTTATTTCCAATATTTGATCAATTATTATTTGAAATAAATTACAGAGAAAAGAAGTACAGTTTGCTACTAAATCATTTTCAGTAACAATACAACACATTTTTTGAATACTATTTCATACGTCAATTAAACTAGTTCTATCTAAATTATGTTAATTGAATCAATAAGTTATTTTAAAAAATATTAAATTCAGTTGTTTTACCACGTCGATATTTTTAAAATCACAAAAAACAGATAACATTCTTTAATTTATTCATTTATATTAGAAAATAAAAAACAAAAAGCTAAAAGCTGACATTTGTAACCAAACGAATATATTGTAACAAATGCCAGCAAAAGAATTCATTTCTTTTTTGATGTAAACATTTGGTCACCATATTTCCCAATATAAAAAAAGAAACTTTCAAAAACTTATTTTTCAAAGGCAGTAAATGTTACGATAGTAATTACGTAATAGTTATAATTAGTTTTCTAAAATATTTAATATTTCCTAGATGAAATAAGGAAAAGTTGAATATACAACGCAATAAGCTATGTTAGAAAAGTGTGACAAGATAAGTAAAGTGTAAATATTTTTTGCTAAATTATATATTCAAAAAATGTCTTACAACCAAATGAAAGTTAGTAAAATATTCCATAAAATGACCGATCCTCGAAAGAGTCATTGAAAAATAAGAAGCACTTTCCAGGCACTCATAAATATAAATTTGTACCTATAAATTAGAGAGAAAAATATTGAGAGAAATATTTTTTATATAAGTTATAAGTTACTATACCCTATAAACGTCTTTCTTTTCTACATATACTTTAATTAATCGTACTTTATATATTTTTATTTATTCATGCAGTATAAATAAATATTACATGTACATACCTATATTTGTGTCATATTTATTGTTGAAAACTTATTTACAAAAGTATTAAAATATTACGCTTATTCAAGTATAATATTTTAATAACAGCACTTAATAATTAATATTACAGAATTAAGTTATTGATTTCTTTTAATTTTGTTGTATCATTAAAAATAAAAAGAATTAAATATTGACATCAACAAATTACAAAAATACTTTAATGGGAACAGAATTTCTAACAAATAAAATCGAATATAATTTTTTTTATGCTTTATATAAATAATTCTAAAAAATTCGAAGATTGCGTCAATGTCAATAAACTACAATAAACCTAGATAATTCATAATTTAACAATATTTAAACAATAAAAAAAACAAGTAAATTAAATAAAATAGCACGTTTCCTTATAATATACTTACTGAACAATATAACTTTGTGTTCAATATCTCATTTATAAAACAGAAATTAAAGTAAATCATTTAAGTTAACTCAAATTTCAAAATAAATTTTAGAGTAGTGTTTACATGTTGTATGCAACGTATATTGGATCCAACTGGTCCGCCAAGAATCCATCACGTAAATGCATTCGCTGTTTCTCCCCTCGGGAGTTGATTGGGACTACTCCAGGGTCTATGACAACAACCACACCGACAATAAGATGGTGCTCCTCCAACACAGTGTTTGTCACCAACGGCACCAAGTCCAGTGCCTCGTTTTCGTTACCGTCTAACTCTACCACGACTACCAACAGATTCGTCCACGTGAAGACAGCGCTAAACGGAAATGAATAACTTTGTTAATACAATAATTGACCAAATGACTGATTATGACAATTGACTTACCATTCTGCGATCTTTTTATGGCATCTCATTACAGAGTTTTCTATATCTATCGGATGATATCTCATTCCCCTTAGCATGATAGTTTCGTCAAGCGCGCCCACGACGAATACGGCGTCGTGTAGCTCCGGAGTGTCTCCACCGCCCCCAATTTGACCCATGTGTCCTTCTCGAGATGCGAGGGAATCTGTATCACTGTCCCTTCCGCTATTTATACTTATATTGCTAATAGTTGTTTCATCCAAACTTGTTTGTTGTGTACATTCAGTTCTTCTTAAAAATCCTAAATATCCCGTTCTCGCGTAGACTTCTCCTGTACTTCCGGTTACTAGCCTTGCGTTGAAATGGTCGGCGTAGTCACTTTCATCACCGTAAATTGTAAAGTATCCGCTAGCGTTATGACTACATTGTACCCAAATTTCTCCAAGATGTGAATCTCCACACTGGCCTTTAGTTTCGGGATTCGCTATTATAACTTTCATGCCGGGTAATAATTTTCCTGATTCCATAACGCAAAGAGAATGAGGACTGCCTCGTTCCACCAAGGAAACTCTATCATTACGTAAAGCTCTAAGATCAACATAAACTGTTGAAGGTTCAGGACTTGAAGCGCCTTGTAGACAGATAGCAATATTAACACGACATCCGAATGACGTAGACACTGCTCTAGGACTCAAACCAAGTGCTGAAAACAGCTTTGAAAATGAAGTCGTGAGATTAATACGTGGACGTTCTTCGGCAACGACTACACACGTTCTAACACAAGCTAAATTAACACCGCGAGTTTTTAATTGATTTACAGAGCTGCCCAAACCTTTCGTACATAGTTCCATAACACCATATGAACAAAAAGTGTCCCTTACACGGTACTGCGATACGGCAGTGAGCCATAACGCTGGATTTACTTCAACTTCAGAAGGTGGTATTAAAATAGAGTGGTGTCCTGAATAAATGCTGCTGAGACACCAAAGCGCAAAGCCTAAGCCACAGTAAGGGTCCAGACAGAGAGCAATATGCCTACTTGGATATAATTCGCAAGCTAATTTCATACTTCGACACAAAGACGTTACAGCGGCGTGTGACATTTTAATTCCTGCTAACATCCCAGTTGTAGAAACACTGAAATCTAAATAAGCCAACATTTCAGCAGTGGGAGCACGATACGTTATGGGTTGTTTCTTCTTTGGCATGTCATCGGTATCTAATGTGATTGGCCAGGATTTGATATCGACAACATTACTTGCTTCCTTTGATTTTAACAGTTTTATGACATTTTGATTTGAGAGTACTAGCACAGATTTACTGACGTCTACAATCATTCTGACTGTTGGTAATGTCGTTTGAAGATTTTGAGGATGAGGTGGACGAATTGTCACTGGAACTACTCCTACATAGAGGCAACCGTAAAATGCACAAATCAGATCCAAGCCGGGTGGGAATATTAATGCGACATGATCACCAGTGTTAATGCGTCCCTTTTCTAAAAGCAGATTTCCGATTCGTTCCGCTTTCTTGTGCAATTCGGAACACGATAATACTTTGGCGACAGCTCCTTTGGAATTTAACAAAGTGAAGATCACGTGGTCGGACTGACTCTGAGCACGCCATCTCAGTATTTCGGAAATAAATTGATACTGAAATAAAAAAAATATTATAAAGACGCGTTATTATTACCGATTGTGCCACGATATCTTTAACTCACCTTTCTAGCTGCATCACTGTCATCTGTAACTCCCATGTCGCGTCCTTGGGCACTAGCAAGTCGATTGCCTTGAACCAGGTTGCCAACAATAACAGAAGCGGGGCCAATATCTGAAACAGAGTCGGCTATTGGAGCCACACAAAAAAGTAGAGCTGTAGCAAGCCGTCAAATCATAGTCTGGGGTAGTCGCGGGTTAGTGCATTGCGATGTTGGAATTGTTAGTAGAGCAACAAATATTGGGTAAACAAATATTAAGACAACAACAAAATAAAAAATAATTATAAAAATCATAAAACAGATCAGAGGAACATTTCATGTGTTTTTTCAATACTGTTAAGTTAAGGGCACTAAATAATCTATAATGCAATAATGTTTGAATGGAATTAAAAGTGTATAAGGTTGATACAAAATAATTGTCTTTTGCCAATGTCAATGCTATAAAGAGGAGGAAAGAAGGAAGATAGACTATATTATACAAAAGCACGTGATTATAGAATGTTCTAAAATGAGGACAATAAACGATGGTGATGTTGTCAACGTAAAAGTCAACAAAACAAAACAAAACAGCTCTTCTTTCTTTCGACCGCTCGGTTTACAAATATGAATAACATTTGTAATGGACAAAAGTACATAGTCATAATAAAGTAAAATAAACGTAAAAAGACGTATTTAAGTCACTACGTTTACGTACGATAACGACACTAACCTGAGTGGACTTCTCTTGGCTTCGGTAGATTGGTGACACAAGTGTGAGGACAAAGGAGAACATTAGCTGGATGCAAAGAACCTTCTAAGAACTTTCGCTTGCATTCAGATAAATGAATTCCGCCTAATGGAGTTTTTGGTAAATAATTTGGTGGCACCAAAGCAAGACAATAGATTCCAACTTGATGAATGCTATCGACGGCTTGAAGAACTCTAGACATCCACTGGAACGACTGTAAGCATATTGAATCTATTAGTTAAATGGCATTGATGTGTGATACATAGATTGAACAGAAACATACTTCTTCCTCGGAGCAGTCGGGTCGTTGTTCTGCAATGACGCATATTCTTTCGTCTCGAAGAACTCTTATGCTAAAAACAGCAATCCGTCCACGATATATAAATTTCATAGGTTCAACGGCTAGGACAGTAGCTATGATGTCATCAGCATTGTGTTTTCTTCCAGTGACCGTCATTAGGCCATCACGCGATCCGCACACAAATACCAAACCGCCGGGTCCAAGGAATCCTAATAATCCACTTCTTGTGTAGAAGTCTTCATTGATGGGTTTCGCCTCCGCATTCAGTGGTTGAACTTTAAATGTATTATTTGTAACACCTTGCAAACCCCAATATTGGCTTCCAGTAGCGCCCGAATTCACGCATATCTCTCCTACTTCATCAGTTTTACATAAATAAGATGGTCCCTCCATTTTTACAACAACTATAACACAGCCAGGCATTACTTGGCCACAGTCTTGTAATGTCAGTGATGTTAAAGAATTCTCTTGATCTACTCTAACGACTCCATAGCTTAAACCTGACATTGAAAGGACTCCTCGACCAGTTGCATTTACCCCACATCTTCCAGGTCTACGAACAGATACTGTTAAACATTCACTGGAAGAAGCACAAGGACAAATAGCGTCAGGTCGAAGTCCTTTAGCTTGGAAAACTGATAAAAATTGATCACATGACGAGAGTGACCATGGATTCGCACCATCTGCTACAAGGAGAAGACGTAGAGAGCCTAGTGACAGTTCTTTGTGGTCCTTTGTTGCTAGAAGTCCCCAATGTAAATCTCGTGATTTTACTACAGCTACACTTGCTCTGTATTTAGTAATCATTTGCATCCAGGAAGCGGGATTCACTTTCATTAAAGCATATGGAATGAACACAACATGCATGCCGTTAAGAATGGAACAAAGGACACTATGCCATAATCCAACCTCTCTTTTAAAATCAAGTACGCAAACCATGTTTTCGCCTTCAGTGTAGTGACAGGACATTGTCAGAGTTCTGCAATGCGAAAGCATGGCTGCCCTGGTAATAGTCACACCTGAAAAATAAAATGCATATTAATTATCTTTGAATAAAGTTCTCATCTTTTATGAAGGCTGAATTATAAACGCACCCATTACTGATCCGTCGCGGTCGGTTGTGTATTCTATATAAGCAGGAGTATCGTCGGTCATTCGTGCTGGAGGTACCCAATCTTTTGCACACTTGGCTTGGTGTTCAGTAACAAACCATTGTAGTTTCGGCCACCCTTTGAAAGCGACAACCTCACCAGCAGCTGTTTTGGGGAGGCCTAAAAAACATTCCATTTATCAAAAAAAAAATTAAATACTTCTATAACATAAAGAAAAATGAATACAGGAATCCTGATACATTATAATAGGCAACCATATTAACAACCTTTTAGACAAGCCTCCGATGTGAGAGCTACTTGGATACCGCAAGAGCCAAGAAGAAATCCGATTTGTTGTGAACCAGCATCTCTTCGTGTCAGAGGTACTTCAATAGGCACTGGGACCATTCCTGCTTGCAAACATCCGTAGAAGGCGCACATGAAGTTGATTGGATCGTTATTCGGATAGACGAGAGCAATACGATCCCCAGTTTTTAAATTGAGATCATTTCCTTTCGAAAAGGACTTTGTAAGGAGTGTGTAAGCAATTTTTTGTGATCGACTTAATAATTTGCCTAAAAATGGAACAAGAATATATTTATTTAATGCTACCTTTTCAAATCAATTGACTTTGTATTGAATTTACTTACCATATGTTAATGTGGTGCTTAATTTGCCATTGGGGTCTAATACTGTTGCTACAGGTGCTTTAAATGATCCGGACCCATACCTTTGAATCGCTGCTTCTAGATTTCGCGGTAATCCTGATGGAACCTTCAAATAATTGTTTATTGTTAATTCATAGACTTGCGAATACAACATATAGATTATAAATTTATGAATTGATCAGTTAAATAATCTTACCACTAGCTGTTCTCCAACTGCAGATGTCATTGCACCACCTTCTGGTTTTGGTGCATTCGGATCTTTTGGATTTGCTGCTATTTCTAGTTCTATGTCATCATCCTCATAAAATTCTGGTAAAGGTCGACGTTTTGGTCTTTTTAAAGTATTTAATAATTGTTGTATTTTGGCTGATACCTTCCATCTGCAAAATCAAATATTAAGTAAACAAAATTTGTAAAATTTAAAGTATACATTGTAAACACAAACGTAAATTGGTATTAATTGAAACTGACCTTCCTGTACCGGTGCCCATATCCTCCGTCGCAGTGCAGGCATATCTGTTAACCCTGTCTGCACCTGCTGTGCGCCGTGTTTGGGCTGTGTGCGTAACATCCGGGGCTTGAGCATCTGTATACAAAACTAGGTTAGTTTGGCAAACAAAAACATCTGAACAACAGAAGACAAACAAAACTAATATTACATTGCACATGCACACTCGTAAACCTTACGAAACTGAAATAATATCTTATAATACTCTATTTCCTTAACTCTATTTCCTTAACTCTATTTTTATATACTACTACCAACGATTTTATTTTATTCATATTATTTAGGTTATAGGCATGTAGCATGAATATGAAGTATGTCGTTGTAGAAGAGGTAGCATTAGGCGCTTATTTCATTTCTTATATAGCGTAGTTCAAATCCTTGCTATTTCTTAAGAAAATGTAATATAAGCCCAATACTACTTTCTGACAATAAATCATAAATTTTATATCGATGTCCTCCCCTAAAACATATATCCTCGCAACATGTCAAAACATGACAATATACAAACATTAATATTTTTATACATTTTAAATATTTATATATTTTATTAGAGCTGTATACATTTTTGGACAATCGCTGTCAAACCAAATAAAAGTTTATTATATTCTCTGTAGTCTGTAGTAAACTTAAACAAACAAAACTCTATCATATTATATATATTTTTATTGGTAGAAATAGTATCCTATTGAATATATAAACAAGAAAATATAAAACCAGACCCAATGTCAGGCTAAAGTAACCCGTATCAGACAACATCTTAGAATGTAGGTCAAACTTTGATAGAAGTTTATTCTCTTCTGTGCCTAAATATAAGAGAATAAGAATTATCCAATTTGTAAAACTCACATGGTCTAAGATTTTGCATCACATCTGCAAGGTCTGTGATTTCTTGTTTTCCACGCTGGACTTTATGATTTTGTGGGGCTTCACGTATATTTGGTTGGGGTCTTCTATGCAGTGGAGGTGGAGAACCTGCACTAGATGTATCACTAAGAGGCGGAGGCAATGCAGGAGGTCTGGCGCGTTCTCTTTCTGGAGTTGATTGATTATCAACTTCATCATTTGCTAAGGAATCGTCATCTGAACTTGATGCTGAAAGGTGTGAATCTTGGATTAATTTCATGTTCTTCAATTTGGAAATATTTGAGGACGTAATATTTATGCTTTATTGTTACCACTATCGTGTCTCTCTCGGTCAGGACTTCTAGCCATGACCGACGTTCTTTTTGATGGCATTGGCAAAGACGGTTTTGGTCTTCCTTGCATCGCTGCCAAGGCTTGTTGTACAGCCTCCTGACGTACCTCTATATAAAAAAAATTAATTAATTTAATAAAATATATATATTTACATGCGTAACTACAACAAAATAAAAACAATTTTAACACATTCAAGATGCAATTTAACACAATTTAAATTTATGGAAAAAATACCGTAATAATTCAGAAATTATAGAGAAAATTTGAGCAGAGCAAGAACGAGACTCACCTGCTAAAAATGGAAAATATAATCGTATGCCCTGAAAATAGAAAACGGCATGCAAGTTTTTAATTTGCAAAAACCTATCTGCAGTACTTTTCTTTCCATATAATTTTATGTAACGTGTCTATTTTCGACAACGTTATAATCACAAAATTTGTGTTTACGAACACATAATAAAAACTAATTCTAATAACAACCAAATGAAATGTTTAGGTGTAGCTTTAGGATTCGATTCAGGAATAACTTTGACATTCTTAGTTAATAATTTACCTTATATTGTTGTTAGTGATGCCACTTTTTATAATAAATATAACTGATATTCACTAAAACACCTGTTTTTTAAAAAGATAACCTAACTTTTATTGGCGGCATTCAAATAAAAGCCTAAATTTTACTCACAAGCACTTGTTCGTACAAAATGCATTTGTAAAATAAAGATGATATATTTACAAACTTATCAAACAAGTACATTACAAACAAAAACTTTCTAAATTCAAAATAATCTTATTATGCTAATATTGAAGTGCATTTATTTATGGTTTGATTATTTATAATTAATGGTTTTGTAAATTATATATCGTTATCACTTATCACTTGTCAAACAATAAGCTAAGTATACAAGGTTACTGTCTAATTCTTAATTGACGAACTGATAAATACCAATAAATATTCTGACAATAAAATGATGACTAATTAGCGATAAGAGTGCGTCATTGTCCTAAGAAAATACAAAATTCGTTCCATTTTAGATTGGAATATTGCTTGCGTATGTTTCTGCGGCTTGACATACAAGTATGATATGATATGATTTGCGCAATATCTAAAGAAGTTTATATGCATGTACCAACGTTAAAATAGTTGTATTTAGGGAGGTGCAGGCGTTATTCATATAACGATTGATAAAGTTAATTTATTTTTAGAATTTCATTTGTAACAATGTTTTTTCGTTACTATAGAATATTCTGTGATAATCAGATAATGTAAAATACATTCACGTTTCATAGGTCATAACCTTATAACCTTTAATTTAATTTAAACCCCGCTCAATTGACTCAACTCGAAGAAAGTCATCAAGATATTTTAATTTAAAGATACCATTCATTTATTTTTAAGATATAAATTTCTGATAAATTCTTATTTTATGTGAAACATAGCTTAAATCTAAGTGGATTTTAAGTAATTAATTTAGAATCTACCAGAATTAATGGACTTCTTCAATTTAATGGGAATTGACGAAAGGTAAATGTGTTGAAATGTTGAATTTACTGTAGTTCTATATAGAAAAATTCTATTACAAATGGAAAATGACCAAATGCACACACGGACAATTATGCTCATCAAGATGCAATAGCATACAACTAGGCTCATAGACAATTGCTTACGTTTACAACTGTGTTTTGTCCACTAAGAAATGCGCACAAATATGCTCATAAAGTTTCACACAAACAGCTGCACTCATAGACAATTGCATACGCTTACAATAGCGTCAATAAAGAAAATGCTCACGCGGACAACTTTGTCCATTAAAAAATGCGCACACAAACAATTATGCTCATAAATATCATAGACAACTGCGTCAATAAGGGAAATGCATACGCGGACAACTTTGTCCATTAACAAATGCGCACGGTGATAATTATGCTCATAAAGATACAGTAACATACAACTGAGCTCATAAACAAGTGCCATACGGTTAAAACTGCGACAATAAATAAATACAAACGCGGATAGACAACAATGACACAGCTCAAAGTTGTCTCAACTTGGTTTGTGAATTAATGAACATTTATAACAATTTCTACTTTGATTACTTAACATTTAATAAAAGTAAATATAACCAATATTATACTGGGAACAATTTATGCATATTATTATTAAGACAAATATGTATCTAATAATTTCATGGGTCAGCTTAATTTTTCTAATTAAAACTTTATATACACACTGTAAAACAAACCCTACCACCCACTCACCATATTAGCTATTTGCATAATGCAGACGCATACTTAAAATTAATCTGTTTCATAAGCATACTCTATTGATTTATACAGGTGTTTGCATAAAGCATATTCTACATAAATTTACAGTGTTACAATAGTTGCCTATGGAAGGCGCTTCTTTTAATATTCAAACATAAAGAGCTCAATTTATGGATATCCTGCATATTGACATTCAAATAATATTAGTTTCAATTTTATTCCGGTCAGTAATGCAATGCTTTCATTTCCGGTATGTTTGTATACATTGCAACCGATATCCGGTTTTGCTATATAACAGACATATGTCGATCCGGCGCGGCGTTGTGGCTGGAATTACAGAGTAATTTTCAAACAGCTGTCAAAACAGAAAACTATATTATGTAACAAACTGTTTTTTTCCTTGTTCAATGGAATTGCCAGACCACAGAGCCATTACGTATATACATATATTCAAATTTAGTTAACATTTTGGACATGTAATGGAACGTCCACACTGGTACAACACTTTTTATATATCATTAAATGAAATATAAGAAGTGTAGCAAATAAGTATAGCACAAGTGAGAAAGCTACACCCCTTAAAGTAGCGGGCTCGAGTTTCACAGAAGTCTTGTGTTTCAATTTTGGATTATTTTTGAAAATCTTTCCCGAAATCATATTTAAATGCAAACATAGCGCAATTCTAAAGTAGTACATCCAGATATCAAGTACAAAACATTATGTAAATACCCAATCCGGATGAGTATTTAATTTTAAATATACTTAATAGCAGTGGGTGACGATTTACGATTCTTTGCCACAGACGGCACAAGAACAAAATAAAAAAGTGCGGTATCGTAATACTGCGAACGTGTTATGGAATAGTAATATAAATATACAGATATGCTGGTGGTCCTGGGATCTTGCTCTATTAGTTCTGGTATACGAATGAACCCTTATTTATAAATATGTACAGCAATATGCTATTTACAAAATAAATGCAATATACATTGCCTTCTAAATAATTATATAAGGCTAAGAAACTAATTAAGTATAAGAAAACAAGAAGAAATGTAAATTATCTTGGTCCAATAGTCGTTATAAGATATGTACACATACCTGAGTGGTATCTGCTTTCATTCCTGGTCAGGCGACGATTTCCCCGAGCTCGGGGACCCCTATTATCGGTCCTGTGGGGTGCAGCACCCTGAGAGGGGGTCGCACCGACGGAAATGGAGCCCACAGAGCCTGCGTGCGCGTGCGCCATGCAAAACACATATACAGGTGACAGTCACAGAGAAGACAAAAAAATACATTGCACACCATAATGAAGAAAATGTCACACAAACTAAGGTGAACATTTATTTGTTTCATAGTTGTAATGTTTATATACTTGTTGTAGAGTATGCGAGAGTTACCACATAAATTAAATTTACGCAAGAGATATATTTTATATAGAATTACATTTTCATTTTTATTTTTTTTGACGGTGTGCAGCTTATATTTCTAAAGCGGGGTTCTCACGGGGCGATTTTAGTCGTTCAGTAATTGTGTATTCATACAAAAGTCACTGGACAATTCATACAAATTTATTTAACGTCGATCTATTTTTTATGCTAAGTCCTATTACTTCCTACTATGCCTCAATATTGCCAGTATTTGTGGTGACGTGACCTTATTTATGTGTGTATGTATGTACATAATTAATTGAACCTGATAACAATAAAAGCTATAAAATATAACTCTGATCAGGGATCGAACCTGAAGACAAAGCAGTCAGCGTCAAGCAATAATGCTCCCACACAGTGCCATCTTTGTCGCCAATTAAATACGATATTTACACCGGTTTTATAAGACACAATGCTTTGTAAAAAACTGAACTGTTCTTAAAACATTTTTGTGTTTAAAAACTGTTTTAGTAAACATAACACGCGAACATCAATAATTTGTGGAATACTAAATTTTTATGGGACACAGAAAAACACAGTCTGTTTTCGAAAGACAGAACTGTTTTAAAATAAAACACAACATGTTTTTGTTTTGTTTTTTGAAAACAAAACTGTCTCTTTAGTGTAAAATCGGCATTACTTAAAAAAACTGTATATTTTACTACTGTTTTAGTTTATTCTTAAAGCTGTTTTCTTTTAAATCCGGTAAAAATTTGTGGTTTTGAGAAGTAATCATATATAAAAGGTGTATTACAAAATGACGAATATGGTGTACAATATATTTTACATCTTAAACTAAAAATGATATTTTTTATATAAATAATAACAAACTACTTATATTACAAAACAATGGGAAAAAAATATACAAATGTATAAAAAAAAACACACACAAAAACCCAGCAAACTGAAAATTACAATAAAACAGAACATAAAACCAAACACCTAAGAAGACAACATAAACATAAATTGTGAAAGCAGAATGACATATCTAGGTCCAGAATACAATAAAACAGAAAGAGACAACAACAATTTACACAAGCAGGTCAAAGGTTGTCTCATCTAGCTTGAAATAAACTGATAATGAAACAATGGGTATGTAGAAACCTGAATGATATCGCTTTTCATTGTGGGTGACTCGACGTTGTGTTCGTCGAGCTCTCGTCTGTTGTCGGCTATTTTCGCGACCTCCCCCACCACCACCACCACCATCTCGACCACCGCAACCACCTCCACCCGCAACTGTACACCAAATTTTATAGTGAAAGAATTGAATACTTTTATAATACTCTAAATTATTTTGTAACCCCTTTTCTGATATCATTAATTGTTAATACTAGTAAACAAAATTGTATTCAATTCATGACGCAATACGTCAGACAAAAAGTTACAAAATAATGCCATTAGATAAAGAAACGAAACATACACTAAAGATAAGTACGAAAATTATTATTAATATTAGATAAACTACAACGAGAATGTGAGATGATTAATAAAATAACGTATGGATTATAATCTAAAATAAGGGTGGCTTAACTTAAAGATTGATAAATACATTTTCCTCAAAGTTATTCTATTTTTAATCTTGATAACTAAGAAGATGTGTTTTTAATCTTATTACGAATAGTATGCAATTTGAAATCATTCATTTGTTAAATTTGTTTCATGAAGTTTGAAATGTTCTCTTCAATTTACTTAATCTAAGAATATAAATTTACGAATTTAGTAAGTAATAGATGCTGCTTAAAGTCTTGCTGAACCCATAGAAAGATCACCCCTATCTTTCGCCCGAGTTATTATATCCTTCTAGAATTTTCAAAAAATAGATTTTTTCTTTTGATATTTCGAAAGAATAGTCTTTTAAGAATATACTGCTCAATTTTTGTAAGGATATTGACAATATTTTCGTTTCTACAGACGTTTTAGCATATACCATATACCAATATCCATACTTAAAACTTTAATCTCATTTATTTTCGAGTTCTATACCACCTAAGCAGCAAATAAGTATATAACTAAATACGCGAATTCTTGTATTTAATTAATATGACTATTTTATTTACTTTATAAAGCACTATTCTCATTTATTTACTAACAACACACTTTTTTCAGAAATTGTATAATATTCTAAAAACTCTACAATAAAGAGCGTTCGACAATCCTAGTGTCTCATCATCTTTATTAAATAAGTTTCATCTTAATAAATTGCATCATCAAAGAGATTACGAGCATCGTCGAGATAAAATAGACGAGAAATTTCCAACGAAATTAATTGCTAAGTGGATAATCTTTAATAATGAATTTCTATGACAACCCTGACAACTTTCTAAGCGGATGCTGATGTTATTTTGTAATTTCTTTGTTACACCAGAGTTGTCCACTATGGAATGGAATGGATACACATTTGTATTGTAAACTATTTGACCCGCTAGAAGTTGTCCTGTCCAAATTTCATTAAACTTTTCTCCAACTCATCTGAATCAATTTTTTGTGACTATTAGCTTGATTCACAATTTGACAATCAACTGTTAAACGATATAAGCAAAAATTTCATAGAAAAAAGCACTTCAAAATATCTCAATTTTTCTTTACTTAAAAACCTTAAAAACCCTTCTCGGTATCACACAGAAGGATGCGGGACGAAATCGATAACGGTATGATAAAAATAAATGGGTTATAATATAACATCTTAATACGGGCCTGTCTGCAGTGATGGGAATATTCGCTGAGCGAAGTCGATGAAACAAAAAAGAAGACTGCGACATCTGGCTTAACCAATCACGTAAAAGCAACAAACTAATCCAATTCTATCAACGTTTTTGCTCTTTATATTTATTCTTCTTATTGTCTAAGGTTTTAAAGTTTTAGAGATCATAAAGATTTAGGTTAGATTTAGGACAAAAAGCTGTTGTTCTTATGATAAAAAATGTACCCTATATTAAAAATAAATATTGTAGGTAAAGATTAATACAAAAATTAATGTAATATAAGATTCCCAGTTGAGCCCCAACAATTTATGACGAAAGCCATTCAAAATATAAAAACAAAAATATCACCAAATGAAATTACCTAAGCCATTCTATGGAATATAAATTTTATGTTTTATGTTTAAGATAATACCAAAATATTTATATATATTTCTAAGAATTATGTACCCTTAGTATACAATTTAATTAAGAAAACATTTCGCGTACTTTAATGGTAAATTTATTTTTTAACGACCGTTACACACGGAAAATGCAATGAAAATGAAAATGAAAATAGCGTGGCCTTAATGCTCCATCACAATATTATAAAGTATGATTATATCGTACATTAAGTAGAAGTGTACGTTTAATAATGCTTTGCAAATATTATAGCAAATTGTGTTAGGTTTTACTACCCTTACAGGGTGGAATAGAAAGATTAGAAAACAATTACAAAGTAGAATTAGTAAATGTATGCTTGCCACCAGCTAATTCCAAGATTCATTTTCTACTTCTCATATAGAAATAGTCTTGCAATGCAAGTTTCATATATAACGACATACAACAAACTAATAAACGTGTAACGCAATGTTATGCCTCGTACAGATTGATGTGACATAAACATGCTACATCCAACATTTATATATTTTCACTCAAAAGTTGACATTATTTAGACATGAGTGTACTAAATGTGTTGTACTTTTACGTACAGACTAGTGCGACTTAAACAAGCGACACTAATACAACCCTTACTTACGGCTATTTTTTAAAATTTTAAGTAGTATTTTTATGAAACAAGAAAGTTTCAATACGAAGTCGAAACATCAAAGAAACTACGGTTTTGAATGTGATCCCGAACAAAATGGTCTAGTACCTACTCAGTCTCCAGTATTGTGTTTGGTAAATAAATGAAATAGACCTGAACAACAGACCCTTGTCAAACTGTCTTTTCTTTTTGTAAATATGAAAGCTTCCGATATAATTAGTTGCATGTCGCACTAGTGTGGACGTGTTGTACAATTTCTTACAACAAATGTTGGATGTCGCATGTTTAAGTCGCACGTATGTGTACGGTACATTATATTTTCTTCCAGAATAATTGTAGAGAAATTTTTTAGCTAGTGTAGCACTTATCTCAGCCTTTAGTTAAGTTAATTAATAAACAATTAGATATTTAATTAATCCGTAATTACCATCACCTAAATCTGAGTTACACATAATTATCACAGATTAAGAAATTTGATTAATATAAGTTTTATTAATTTAGAATCGCCTTGTGTTTAATGTTGCCATAAGCAAACGCAGCCTTATCGAACAAGTTTAGACGCAGTGAACGATTATAGCACACAAAACAAAGGATATAGAGTAAATAGAAGAAGATATAAACGGAGGAACAGGAGGCGTCAGTTTGTTTTCCAGTTTATTGTTATAAGTATAGTTTAGTTTTGCATATTCCCGACAGAGGGCTACAATGAATGATAATTTAGTAGTCGTTTTACATGTTGTTAATAATTTCCGAAAGTATGATTACACATGCGTTATTTTTGATAAATATTTACTTAAATATGTTAAAATGTTATTAGATTACCTTGTGTTTGTTTTGGCACATAAGGAGTGAGCAGTCTCGTCCTTTTCTTTTCATATCCTTTTTGTGTGATGTCACCTGAAGAAAAAAATATGAATTAATATCTTATTGTAAGAGAATTACAAAAATTGGATTTTTAACAAAACTTATATTTTGTTGGATTGAGGCATTTTGTTTATATATATCAAAGTGAGTGTTTTCGACAAAGAGAGAGGGAGAGAGAGAGGAAATAATTATTTTATCAAAACTGTGTTCAACACACGTAAATTTCATAAACCAATTCCCCATGCGAATGAAGCAAAATATCTAGGAATGACGCTTGATGCTAAGTTAAGGTGGAAAACGCATGTCAAAAAGAAAAAATACAGGAATATGTATTGGCTAATTGGACGACGCTCTGAACTAAACATTGAAAACAAGCTGCTGATATATAAACAAGTGCTAAAGCCAGTGTAGACGTATGGAGTGCAATTCTGGGGTTGCACCAAGAAATCGAAGGTTAAAGAAATCCAAACGTTCCAAAATAAAGTTCTGCGAGTAATAGTCAATGCGCCGTGGTATATCCGCAATGATGACATACATAGAGACCTGAAGATTAACACAGTCGGAGAAGAAATCAAATCTATAGCAGTAAAGCACGAGTTGAGACTTCGTAACCACGAAAACATCGCCGTGACGCAAATGTTGCTTGATAGTAATGATGTTCGAAGACTTCGCAGGACTAAACCCTCGGACCTAGTAACCTAATCATGTAGAATTGTTCATTGGAGCAATCTCTACCACACCGTGTAATTATTGAAATGTAAGCCACTAGATAAGTATATCTATACTTAGTTGTAGTATTATAAAAAATAAAACTCTTGTACGATTTTTAAGAAAATAATACCAAACCAAAAAATGATCTTTCTATTTATAGGTTGCCTATTGGAGGGCCAATTTCAATCAAATCGATAGACAATGATGTATTGTGGGTACACTTACTAAGTAATTATTTAATTAAAGGTGTGGCTTGTCTAAAACCTCCCCTACAGGTTACAGAGCACAAAACAACCCCTATGTACTACTTTGTAGGTGTTACTAAAAGCGGTACGACGACGGGGGATGAGGTTAAAGGGGGTAGTTGGATTCCGGAAAGTTAGCAAGCGTTCGCATCGGCTAATATAATCTCACACACCGCTATTAGCGCATTTATCAATTAATTAATTAGTTTATTTTACACCCGCGATTCAATCTCAGGTTCTGTTCCTGTTCCTGTTCCACTTCCGGTTCGAACGGTAACCATTAACTCGTTAACCATTTCCATTACCACATTTACCGAATTTTATGGTTCAATTGAATAATAATTATATTGTAATTAGGTTGCGTAATGGAATAGGCAATTGCTAGGGCTACGGCTATAGCTGTAGCTGTTGTTATAGATTATTGATTCTGTAGTGAACTGTAAAGACCGGATAACCCCGGTCCGGTAAAGTAACCAAATCGTTGACATTTTAAAAATTACTACTTTACTTTATTTAAAATTATAACTTTAATTTATTTAACGTCGCACTATTTTCGATGTTAAATTCTATCATTTATGTGCGTTGCCTAATAATTTTACGAAACTGTATATACCTTTAGCCTCTAGCAAAAATATGATTGTATTTAATTATTTTACGAAAAAATAGTTTTTACTGTGAAACATTACTTCATGGTTATACAGTTAGATATAAATGGCGACAGTGTACTAAAATGACATCGATTTACAAATTTGTACTAACAATCCATGTTTTCAAAAATAAAAACGTTAATAATTTTGCACACTGTGCAAATAACTGTGTACATGAAAGGGACCAAACGAATACAATAGAAGGTGGTATGAAAGAAAAGTGGGGTATTTCCAATACACTCCCTACACTACACAAATTGACTTGGCGTACTGTCGTATCGGTACGTGGTATGTATGTATTCTGACACACACATCAGAAGACACAGAAATCGCTGATTTACGTCCGAATTCGCCGTCGCTTAAATACGCTTGCATAGTACGACAGGCCTCACTCCATTATTGCGAGTAGTCTGCAATATTAATTGTATTGCGAGAGTGACACCCTCTCATATTAATATCGACTGAAACGTATTGGCAACGATTGTTTGTTCAACGTAGTTCACCAGAATAACCTGTACAAGTAGCAGACAACAAAGCCTTATTACAAATCTCTCCCCTTCCCTTCTTCTTCTATTATTGTTCACCACTTATCTATTTTCTGAAAATCTTAATGTAAGAGGTTACTTTTCTCAGAACTTGTAGACGATTGAACAAAAAGCTAATTAGAGGACGCAAAGCCTCGGCTGTTGTACAAGATTATATTAGTTGAAGTATAAAACAGAATGGAAAAATATGTGATTGGGTATATGTGTTAGGGTTGATATGATCAAGTTGGCAGCTGTTGTAAGAAGCACAGATACTTCTAGATTATTTTCAGATCCCATTGATTAGTGTTAAAAGGCTGTTTAACAAATTCATAACCAGTATTGATCACAAATAAATAATAGTAAATTAAATTTGTGCTTGTTAACTTTTATAAAACTTCCAATATAAAATTTTATTTTTCGTCAATTATCATAAAAAATACTTACTTACAGTTTACATAAATTATATAAAGAACAAGTGCCTCACAAAGATCTTCCACCCCGGGGCCTCGCAAAGTTCTGCCGCCCCTGGTTCCAATACCAACCCAACGAACCATACAATATCAGAGATGAATTAAAGGACATATTTACAGGTAATTAAGAAAAAATTCAAGAAGTACTCTAGTTCCTAAATGAAATAAACATAATACTGGACATACAAGTAACGGTTAACCTCACAGGGTTACCTGTACAGGAAAATCGTTACGAGTATGTCCTGCGTAATGAATCTAATTTAACAAAAATAATTTCATTACATTAAATTAATACATTTTGTGCTTTTACGTTTAATGCTCTTGGTATATATATGTTCAGCTTCTTTAATAACACAATAAATATGAAAAAAATGTGGGTGTGGCCAACTCCTTTGTTATATTAATACAAGGTAAAATATTCTTTTAAATTTATTATTGACTTAATGGAACAGTATTGCAAATAAGTGAGTTTAATTAATATTTTTAATATATTAGATATTGATATAGGATTAGAAAAATTAAACTTCCAAATTGTTTCAAAATTAAGTTAATTTAAATTGCTAATTAAATTCTAAATCAATTAGTAAAATGAACTCAATATATCCCATCCCGTATTCTTGTATATATTATCATATTTACGAGTACAGAACCCGTGTTGTTACACTACTAATAATCTCTTTCTGTTACTTTGTAACCTAGTTTTATTTAATTCGAGTTATTTTTAGCAATCCATAGGTAAATCCTTAAGTTACGTTGAAATATCCACGCTACAAAACACTCTGCAAGTTTCTTCTTGGTACACCCCACAACACACCACCGATCACCCTCCCACCACCTCACAGACGCTTGCAAACCCTTGTGTCTAGATTTCATAATTCCCTCTTAACTTATGTAGAAGTTCTATACTTGAATCTATGAAACAACGTAACGGGGTGAAATTAACATATCGTCGTACATCACGAAATTTACATACATCCTTTCTAGACCGTAACGGGTGTTACAGTACGTAATGTAAATACGTATATACGTCATATAATACGAGTATAATGCGAGTATATCCTAATCTACATTTTAAGTGTATATTACTTTCAGAATATCTTTACAGATTTTTTTAAAATGATAATATTCTAAGTCTTTGTTTTTCTTAAGGGGATTTACTACTATGACATTTACTTTTATAAAAACTAAATCTTGAAAAAAATGGTAAAGCATTCGTAAAGTCTATATACCTATAATATTAATGAAGACTCCAAAATACTAATTTACCTAACATAAAAACCTACATATCCAATTGTACGAGTTGTGACCTATTTTACTGCTTTTTAAATAAAAAACAATCAACCCTTTTACACATTAGCATAGCCATAAAAGTTCATAAGAATATAATTTTAAGCAGAGGCGGCCTTAGCCATTGCGAGGCCCCGGGATGGCAGCTCTTTGCGAGGCACTTGTATTTTGTGTTATTATGTAAATTGAAAGTAAGTAAGACGAAAAATGCAAAAGTTATAAATAAATAAATGTACAGGTTTAAAAATTTACATTGGAGTATCAATCAAGCCTTGTGTTTCATACCATAACATAAGTACCACTGTAACTATTTTACATATTAATAAACAATATTTAATAATTAAATCCAAAATTAACATAAACCAATCTCCCCCTTAATCCTCGCTCCAAGCATTTTGTTGAAACCAGATATACTGTACAGATCAATAATATCCCAGCTTTGTTATAATTATTCGAAATAATTGTGATTCATAATAAATAAAACAATAATTTATATCATAAATTATAATAATGTTGTGTCACATCATATTCTCCCACTCCCTCTACCCTCCTGTCGTTCGGCATGTCCATTAACCGCGCGTCTGTTACACATTGTTCGCAATGTATCATCTCATCTTCCTGACATTCCACCCCCCACTCTATATCTCATCTCAATTGTGTGTTTCATCAATTATTATGAAAGCTAAGCCAATCTTCTTCCACCCCTTCCTCAGCCTTATAATTCTGATTGAAGCTTTCTATCTAAATTCGAAATTGTCTGTCTAATGTCAGTAAACATAAAACTTAACATCATCGTAACTGCATGTTCCATAAAATACCGGTTTCACACCAGAGAGACAGAAACAAAAACATGTTCTGTTTTTAGAAAACAGACTATTCACACTGAACAGACTGGTTTTGATTTTAGTGTTTTTCTGTGAGTCCTATAAAAATTATAAACATGATAAACAACAACAGACAAGCGTAAATGTTCACAAAAAACAAAACTGCGTGTTCAAACCAAGCAGACTAAAAAACAACAACAAACGTGTTTTCCTTTGATCCTACCGACTCCAAATGGAAATGTGTTTTGTTTACTAAAACAGCAACAAAAGACAAAAATGCTTTAAGAACTATTTCTTTGGTGATTTTGTTCGTGTTTTATTGAACTGTCTCTCTGGTGTGAAACCGACATAAGGTTTGAATGTTGGAAACCTTAGGGAAACTTTGGGAAAAATATGAAGAGTTTATACCGGTTAGCGCCGTCGGCCTGCTCTGGGGGTGCGTGGTGCTATGGGGAATGGACGGCATTCTCTGAGAGAGAGGCGCAAATTGATGGCTGTGGTATTGATAACTATGCGACTGCGTGCTGCTGCAGCCATGGGGCGACCCACTATGTCCCATTGCATTCCCATGGCTATGTGGATGACCACTCGATTGACCATTGTGGCTATGATGGTGACCATGGTGGTTGTATTGATGATGGTGATGCGAACTGTGCAGAGGTGGTACACTATGATGGTGATCGTTAACAGGTATACTGTGGTCCTCAAACTGTTGCAACCATACATACAGCTCTTCTAAATCTGCGAGGCTTTGTTGCCTACGCGCTGCGTCATTCTCCTCAGACATTGACGCTAACATTTTTATTAATATAAGTGGTTTAAACGATGGTAATTAACTATTTTCTTAATGACTTATTCACTGAACACCATGGTTATTATTTTAATTTATTTTAATTACTGTTAATAATTACTTTAAATTATTTTATTTATTTAACTTTTCTCTATTATTTAATATTTTCACTATTTCTTTATTTAGATTTGTTGATAATGTTTTTTACATTTTAACGAATTTAAAATATTTATTTTGTTACTAACATTCAATAAACTATACATTATTTAACAGGTTCTACTAAAATTAAAAAAGAATTATTATGACGTCACAAGTTAAAATGTTGAAACAAACTTACGTGTAGATAATGTTAGAGAAAGAGAAAACAAAATTTTCTTTCTTTAATACTATCTACAAATAAGGGAGAGCGTTCACAGGAGACAAGACTATCTTAAGACAAACTTGTTAGCGCTGTGAATGTTCTCCAGTTTACAGTTCGCCCTCCTAGAGATAATAATGAGTTCCTAATAAATAGTAATGATCTATATGCAAATTCTAACCGTAATATTTTTCAATTTACCGGTTTTGTTAAAGAATTAACATATTGTCCGTTAAATAAGATGAATGTGGTTTAATATTTGTGACCGTTAATTATGGAATTCTAGATTTTAGTGATTTTTTGACGACTTCTTAGGTTCACGAACCTTTTATCACAATAAACAATCTAATAAATATTTATTTATGTTAATCATTTGTTTATATACCAACGAGTTGGAGTAATAATTGGCTCATAATGACGTATGGGGAAATTTGACGCTATATCAGTTATTTTACAAAGGTCATACTTCTTGTTACCAGCCCGAGCTGTAGCTTAGTTCCGAACCTGCTTCTAATGCCGGTTTTACACCAAAGAGACAGTTTTTCTGTGTGTCCCATAATAATTTAGTATGCCACAAATTATTGTGTTGGCGATACATTTATATTAAAGTGCTGGTCTTATCTTTTGTCCACTGCATTCTGCACTTATTTTTAACTGCTCTTGGAACTAGTTGCCAGCCAAATGATAAACAACAACTGACAAGCGCAAATGTTGACAAAAAAGAAAACTGTGTGTTCAAACCAAGTAGTCTAAAAAACAACAACAAACGTGTTTTCCTTTGGTCTTACCGACTCCAGATGGGAATGTGTTTTGTTTACTAAAACAGTTTTTAAAGACAAAAATGTTTTGGTGTAAACATTGGTGTTTTTGTACAGAAAAACACCAATGTTTGTTTTTCCGGCATTAGACTCTAAAATAACAAAACAGAATATTATTATATTCCATTAAAATTTACAAAAAACAGAAACTATGAAAACTGGACTTAATCGCATTGGTCGCTGTTATTATTTTTTCATTAGCAGTTAGTCTGTCTTATTGCTTTTCTGCTCAATTACTCAGTTCTTTAACTTTAAAGAACTTAAATAAAGAGAACATCGACTTCATCTACAATCGACAAGAAAACTGCCACAAATATAAGTAAAAAGAAAACTACATTAGATTTTAATAAGAATTTTGACAATAAAAAAAAAATTGTGTTATAAATATAATGTCATACAGGTCATTAACTTTAGTCGGGCTGTGCTCTGCTTGGTTCTCATCCCAATGAGTCAACCTCGCAGCCTCTCTTGCACTGATGAACAACAAGACAGCGTATCTCGTCATCCCGACGTTTCTGAATCGACTCATCCTCATATTAAGAGTATATGTAAGATGCTACACATTTTATTTCTTTTCTCATCATATTATATGTTTTAACAAATTAGAATACTAAAGCTGAATCAGTGGCGCAGTTAAACCAAAGAAATTATTTGTTAGAACAAAAAATCGTAATTGATCTTAAGTATGGTACACATACGTGCGACATCCAACATTTGTTGTAAGAAGTTGTACAACACGTCCACACTAGTGCGACATGCAACTTAATACGTCGGAAGCTTTCGTATTTCGAACGAATTCCTTCAACCTGCTTTAGAAACACAGTATAACAAGGGTCTATTGTTCAGGTCTATTTCATTTATCCATTTAAACATCATTTTCAATTATTTATATATACTAAACACAACTAAAAAGAACATCAACGTACACTGAGATTATTCTCGACCTTTTTGTTCGAGATCACATTCGAAACCGTAATTTCTTTAGTTCCGACTAGGATTGAAACATTTTTGTTACCTAGAATTTTTTTAAATAGTATAAGTAAGGGTTTTATAGTGTCGCATGTTTATGTCGCAACAGTCTGTACCATACATTAAATTTATTTGTTGAAAAACGTACTACGATTGTAATATTTCATTGAGGCGTGAGATACATCTAATCAACAAGTTATAGAAGAACAATGATCAGCTAAGATGGACCAGTAGGTAAATAGCCGTAAAAGAATAAGGAAAAACGTACTACGCTTAGGTAGTTTGTTGCCGACAAGTAATTACTCCTTCTGTTCCAAATTTGTGGTCACACGTAAAGTGTAAATGTTTATATATTTATTAGTTTTAGTTATTTTATAAATTGTTGTATAATTGACAATAAAGAAGCCCGAAAAATATAGATGGTCCGGGAATCGAATACGAAAATACATAAACACTTTCGGCCACTGTGTTATTACAAGTATCATGTTCAAATATTCCATATTTCAACACTAATTATGAAATTCTGCGTAGTAACATTAATTAAGTTTAGTCTTTGTGTACAAGATTTAATTATCGAATATTTATTTAAAGTCTAAAGAATATTCCATTCATATTTCCACACCTATAATTGTTTTACAATGAAAACGAAATTAAGAACATAACACTTGTGTAAACTACCGGATACGTTAACGTGGTGTCACTGAAAACGTCTTTAATCTTTGGAATCACCTTATGAAACTTCATTAAAAAATTATGTAATCGTGAAATAGGGTATTCAAAAATAATCTACACAAATTTTATGGTATAATAAATTTATTTCTAAAGGAAAAGGAAAGAAAAGGAAAAAAACAAGGAATCAAATGACAAATCAGTCAGCCCACAAGTTTGGGCATTTTTTTCATTTTATGCAAGATTACTATCGTGATTAAAATGAAATTATGATTCATTGAATAAATACAAGAATCTATAATATTTAAATTAGGATAAAAAAAAAATATTTTTCGTTCATGTAAGAATTTTAAATATACAAAAAAAATCGCATGGCATGTCTTATTCTTCTACTTATCAAAAAGTTTTTTTTTGTATTTTATACCAACTGCATTTTGAATATTTCTATGTGTCATATGTTTCTATGTTTTGATTTCATAAATTATTTAAAGGTGAATAATCATATATTATAATGTTCCACAATCGAGTAGTCATTCGATACGTGATAGACGTGTTTTGTTTGATTCCTTAAAATAATTTAATTGAACTAATATTATTAAATATATATATATAAATTAATTAAAAAGTAAATATAAATTTAAAGTAAAATTGCATTATCTAAAATATTATTATTTTAATAATCAAATTTTCTGAATTTAAAAAATGAATTTGAATTCTGAGGGGAAAGTGGGAGTTGACCCGAATATAAATTTATACAATGAAGATAATTTAACTTTATCTTCTTATAAAATTATGATTCAGAAAGAAGATATTCTAAATGAAAAATATGGGATCAGTACATTAAAAACAGCAAAAATGCTATATAATTCAGAATATGGAAAAGATATTACAGAAATAAAGAAAATTGGGAAAAATAGAATAATGGCGGTATGTAAAAATCCTAAATCAGCTAATATGTTAGTGAAATTGAATAACAAGAAAACATCAGGAGTTGATATGTTTATACCAATGTTTTGGATTACAAGAATTGGAATTATCAAAAATGTAGATATTGAATTTTCGGAGGAAGAATTAAAAGAAAACATATATAGTGACCCGTATAAAATCCACTCCATAAGGAGATTAAAAAGGAGAGTGAAAGTTGAAGATGAAATTAAATATGAGGACTCTAGAAATATTATCATTTTCTTTGAAGGTCAAAATTTACCTCAATATATTTATATTTGGAATGCTAAATTACCCTGTGAACCATTTATTAAAAATACGAGACAATGTTATAAATGTTTAAGATATAACCATACGGCCAATCAATGTAAAGGAAAGAGTAGATGTAGCAAATGTGGTTCAAATGAACATACGCTAAATTTATGTAAAAATGAAATTATAAAATGTGTAAATTGTGATGAAGAACATGATGCGACTGATAAAAACTGCAAAGAAAGAAAAAGGCAACAAGAAATAAAAATTTTAATGGGAAACAGAAATCTTAGTTATCAAGAAGCCGCTATTGAAATACCTCAAATTTGGAAAGACAAAAATTCGTATGCTGTAACTACAAAAAATAGATTTGATATATTATCTAATTATGACAAGGACTTTCCTCAAAATTTAATAAGTTGTGAAAATAGTATACCATCATATAAGCCAGCACCCATTAGAAAAAGAACATATTTAGATAGAAACTGTAAAAAGGAAAATATTAAAAAACAAAATAATATAAATGATAATAAAATTGAAACTAAACAGAATGAGAAAGAACAAAGTTTCATTAATTATATTACAAATTCTACACCTAGAACTTATAATACAAGGAACAATTACAGAAAAAATGAACAAGATAATGACGAGGAACAAACAGAAAATAATTCTCAGAGGTCCATAAAAGTACCAAAAATTCAATCCAACTCTAAATTATTAGCATCACAAAATTTTAGTGAAAATAAAAATGAAGAAAGAAATAAATTCATGACGGATTCAAATAAATTTTCTATATTTGAAAATATAGAAAGAGGAAGAAAAAAATAGCGAAATTATAAAAATAATATAATATAAGAGCATACATATTAGAGTAACATATAAAATTATAATTATTAAATAGCGTCTATTCGTAAATAAGGTTTCTAGAAATTGATATTATACAGTGGCACGGACGGAAATTAATTAGTGAAATATTAAAATATTTATAAATTTGTAAAATTAAATTATAAATTATAAAAGATGTATTTAAAAAAGATTGTTGGTGGCTATGACGAAAGAAAGTCAAGGCAAATAAGTGAATAAATATAAAAAAAATATAATGTTCCAAGTGTATATTTATATGTTTGTTGCTGAAATTCGTATGGTAGAATGGAAACGGCTCCTGCGATCTTTTTGAAAATTTCCTATTTCGTAGAGAAAAAAATTCTAAGACTTTTGGCGTCCCCGGATTTTTCCCTGAATTTCCTGGAAACCCGTAATTTTGGAAAAACTAAAAAAAAAATTTTTACTTTTTGCTCTATAACTTTTAATTTGTAAAAGATAGAAAGTTGAAATTTTGCATGTGTATTAAGGTATTCAATGCTGACATTTCTCAAATATTAGAAATTCAAAAATTAAAAAAGGGGGGGTTGAAGAAATTCGGGGGCACAGTAGGGAACTTTGGAGATAGGTTATATTTTGGATTCTAGAATAATTAAGTATATTATTAATAAAAAAAAATTCAAAATTTTAAAATTTTGTTGGGGGGCACGGGGGCAGTATTTGCCGAGAGTAAAAATTGTGCTAGAAAGTTGAAATTTTGTATATAGGCTAACCTTGGTAACTTATTTACGAATCGAAAAAAAAAATCCCAAATTTTGAAAAAAAGTTGGTTAAATAACGCATAAATTGAAAATATTTTTTATTTTGATAACAAAAATATATTTTTTTAGTCAATTTATATGTGTCAATGTATATGTGCGAGTTTATTTATTATTTCAATTTAAAAATAGAACAGTTAAATATGAAATGTAATTACGAATTATTTTATTGCATTCAAATGATACACGCCAAAAAGACGTCGCTTTGCAACGGGGGTAAACTATAGTAGAGTTAAATATGAATTGTAATTACGAATTATTTTATTGGATTCAAATATACACGCCAAAAAGACGCTTTACGACGGGGGTAAACTCTGGTGGAATTAAAATTTTTACATGAAGTTCAAGCCACACACAAAAGACAGACGTCGCTTGCGACGGGGGTAGAAGGTAGTAGGTTGATATAATGGCAAAACTAAAAAATTCTTAATTCGCGAGAATTGTATATTGCATTGATTTTATTTTTAATTGACGTGTGTTGCCAATTGAAATTAAATATATTTGAGATAATAACTTTTAATGTAGTTTTTTCAAACTTTCATCTCTGTTCCAAATTTGGAATTTTGACATTGGCCGTTTTAACACTTCAGTGACATATATTACTATATATTTAGGTAACACTTTACGTAACGATAATGTAAAATTACATAACAAACGTTATACATCGACATAAATTTATACAGTAAACAAATATATAGGTAAACTATTTTGAATGTAAACTTTAATAAATAACAAAATGTTAGGTAAAAACTATTACAGTAAATAGTACATTAATTTATATTTTTGTGTGTAGCAAGTTATTTCTATTATTACGATTTTAATAATCCAAAAAATTACTTAAAACCTAGAACTTTGTTAGCTTTGGAATCTAATTTCAAACTATTTTTTAGGTTAACATTTCAATACAATATTCTTAGCGAATAATTTTGGATAAATAATAAAAGAAATTAGAAGTGAAAATATAAATGTAGATTTTCATACCAAATTTATAAACATTTCTCTATAAAATAAACAAATTAAATTAAAAAACACTTTAATTTATCTAAATTTTAACACTTCGTAAAATTAACACAATTACAACAAAAAACATCACATAAATTAAACGATTAAAAATATCACAAAACTTATAAATATATTAAAATGATTATCTTTATTATTTCACATTAATCTTAATATCTGTTTGCTGGATAATTTAAACATGATGGTCTACATCCTTCTGTCCTCCGTGCAGTAGGTACAGTACACATGGAGGTCTGCTACCATAGACATTACTGACTCAGACACAAAATGTTCCAATCCCTAACCCATCCAAATCTCTCTATGTTGGAGGAGTTCCGTTCTATATATATTTTACCTTTTCTCTCTAATGCGCATGCTCATTTAAAAAGATTATATATAAAATAGTCTATAAGTTTATATAATACATATTTATATGTTTTTTAAGTATGCACGAAGTTAATTTGCGAATTAAAGATTACTCCACACCGGTTGAGGTTATGAGACATTTGTTTATACAGCGTTTAGTTGTTTTAAGTTTTTATTTAGATTATATTCTGACACTTGTTTCTCTACGTAAACATATTAATTATTCTAAAAATATAAACACTCTGTGGTCTGAACAACCTAATACTTGTTTTGTTTCTGTTAGAAATACAAAAGATTATTTTTAATATTGAGTTAGAAACGTGTTTATTTCACTTGTGGTTAACAGTTTCAATTCAAAATCAATACATGTATATTCTTGTTCAAAACTAACCTTAAAATTGTGTTTGATTCATTTTTGATTTTTCACTTGTTGGCTTTTTAATTAATTCTATTTAGAGAACAGCACGCGTGGAGTCAGAAAATCATGTACATTGCAAATGAAGTAGCTATAAATAGGGAAAATGAGAAAATATATATTTGCAAAACCGAATATGGTGAAAAGCAATGCAAATAATATTGTCTAAAGTTTATGCATCTCCATACCAGCCACGACGCCACTGATACCAGATGATATATTTTTGCAGTTTTACGAATAAGAGAAGCCAACATATTTTCTTCTAAGCCTGCAAAGAATTTATGTAAAAAGAAACCTAATGTAGCACCACAGAAATTGGTCAAAATAATAAATAATGTTCTTGCATAAAGAAAAGAGGGTTTAAATATACAAAAAATATGTAAAGTTATTTGATATCTACAAAAACAGGGGATCGAGGCAACATGTGACTTCCTTAGACTAAAGAAGTTCATGTTAACTGGTGAAACAAGAAACAAAAACATATGGAGTTTCTGATCTATTAGAAACTAGTGATGTCTTTATTATTTTCTCTTATTAACAAAGAAATGTTAATATTTTGTTTAAATAACAAATAAGAGACTCTCGTAAAAAGATTTCTTTTCGTAATAAGTTGATTTGTTAGAATCAGAAAATAATTGAACTAAAAATTTTAAAGCAGTAATTTGAAGGTCACTTTTTGAACCTGATGTCAAAGAAGCTACATTCTTTCGAAACCTTATAGTCTAAGGTAAAAAAGTCTACAACCGTTTTTCTTAACATTTGTTTGTTATAAAGTTACGAATTTTTTAACAATATTACGTTTTTTCCGCGTTTTTTACTATTTGTCAATTTTTATTAACAACTCTTTTAAACTTTGGACTTTGACAACTACTGGACCATGTAGTAGACACTTCAAGCTTAGAAAACTCGAAAAACTCAACTATATTGTTAAAGGTTATTGGTTAACATCTATTAATGAGTAAGCGAGAAGCATTTACACACGCGTAGTATGAGAGTAAAGGAGACATATATATACATATATTCCCAATATATGTTCCCAAATAAAAATGACTCGCTCTTCTACTAAACCCAGGAAATATAGCACTGAGAAGGAAACTGAATCCGAAGACACAGCTGTGCCGTCTAGGGATTATGTAAAAAATGTACAAAAATATTTAAATAAAATTTTGTTGAGTAACGCATTTAATCTTTCAAACAAATTCTTTTGGCTTTGCCTTTTTAAATGTTTGTATTATGACTATAACTAAGTGTCCTTTCCTAAATCTTTATGCCATTCCTCTGATTGTAGGTGTAAGAAAATACCACATGTATCTTTGTTTGAGCAGACCCACAGAAGCATTCTTACTTTGCCCAGTGGTAAAGAACACTGGTTGTAAATTATTGAAATATATAGTCATAAAAATATTTTTATTAAATATATTTCTAAAATAATTCTCGCATAAATATTCTAGCAGCCGCAAACGTCTGGTGGTTAAACCATTGTCCACCGTTCAACGTCCACGCACACGCCAAGGTCATTCTGGCTGATGGCTGAAACGTGATGTCAACTAAATTGAATATTAACAATTGAATTTATAATATAAAATAAGCAATTGTTCTTTGTCTTTGAAAAAAATCCACCAGTGTCGTTATATTCGCATTGATAAAACATTATTATGAAGTATTTTACCATAAAAAATGTTTTTTTTTAATTTTGACATATGTTTACATATATAAATGTTTATTGTTCTTCATTATCCCCAAATTCCTCATGCAGTCCATATTATGATAAACTTTCATTGGAAATTTACGTCCGGCGTGCAAATCTGCTAATTTAAATGCAGAATAATATGTCTTCACCGTGAGAAACTCAACCAGTTATAAATATAATTTTTTTCATAAATATGCAACAAAAAACTAGCTATTACACCGAACAAAAAGTGAATCGCGCCATATGGGTGCGAGATGTTGTTCTTATTTAGATTTTATGAGCTTCTAAGATGTTGCCAGCAGCACAGCCAGTGAGTGAGAGTTGGGCTTTACAGAATTGTTAATATTGTTTCATATGTCATTTAAAAAAGTGAAGATTTGAAAAAAAAGCAGTAACAAAAGAAATTGTGTTTCCTTTTAATATTATTCTGCTTATATTATTTAATAAATCAATAAAAAACAAATTATATAATACGCAAGCGAAAACATGAAACCTCTTACATTAAACTTATAAGAAGAGAAACGTAGAGGATGCTTATATTCGATGCAAATATATTGAAAACTAATAATTAGTAAGAAGTAATTTGATTATTAAAAATTTACAAAAAAAATTGGATCAATGGGATCAGTCTGTTAGCCTGTACTTAAATTGTAACAAGTAAGTTGTTGGCTACAGGTATCCGACATTTCGTCAGACACAACCAAATCATCATCTCCCATTCTGAATAACAGAAGGATCGATGTTAGGATGCAAACAGCTCGAGCTTCATTACTTCGAGATGTACAACACAAGCGAGAGTCAAACATAAAAGCCGCAAAACAATAATAACTAAAGAAAAAATACAAACAATTAGAACTAAAATTATATCATTAAAATATAATATATACGAGTATATAGATAATATGTAATTAGTTGGAAAATATTTGAAGCAATTTTAAGATATTAAAATAAATAGTGAACTATGATTTTATAAAATATTTAAAAGAAGTATATACACTGTGGCGCCATCCTTTGCAAAGTTGTGGAACTAAAGATAAGTTTTATCAGAAGTTGTCAACCCAAAGTATTAAATCTCATTACCTATTTTTTAATTTATGGTTACATAATAGTTTACACAATTTATAGAAAAAGAAAAGGATTCCAACCATCTTATAAGCAATCCTTTTTTTTATTTTCTAGTAAAAAAATCTGCATTTAATATAGTTATAAAACCGTTATTCACTATGCTAACAACGTTTCACTAAGCCATTTCCGTTTCCAAGATATTTTAACATTTTTTTCATCTTATATATTCCCCTTCATAGGATTACATATTTTATACCACGTTTTAAGACACCATCTATAACATACCAGCTTGAAGCTATGCGCTACGAGAAATGCTACGACAGCTACGCGACACTAATACAATCTCCGCAATGTGCTACGCCAGTCTACGTAAAAATATAGCGATATCACTTATTGTCAGTAGGACGATCTGTCTCATCGTTAGATCTGTATATCTATATGCTTACATCGTAGCTGTAGATTTTTAGTTGTAACTGATGCTACGGTTACAGCTACGGCTACGGCTATGCTACTGCAGTGGCCGTTAAACAGAAAGATCAACTTAAGCTTACTTGAGCTACGTCAACCGTAGACATTGTAAAAAATTCAGCAGTAAAACTGTCTGGTTTGTTATTAAGCATACAGAACGGTATTGGGAGAATGAGGACCATAACGCTGGGCGCACACTGAAGATAAGACTGTTTTTAGATACACGTACTGTTTCAAATTATGATAAAATGTAAAGACAATCTTTTATCCAGTGTGCGGCTAGGCTGAGTTAGATGTATTGTATATTGGAAATTTTATGTTTATGAAATATTTATTATTTCACGATAAAATCGCCCGCCTGATACTTTATTTGTATTTTTTATTTGTTCTAGCTATAAAAATAGCACACTATGTTGACCACCGTTAGTTCCACTAAATGTATCACTCTATTCACAGCTATTATCATCTCAGCTAATATCTCCAGTTATATAGGAATTGTAAATTTTAAACAAACTCATGTGCTGCTTCTGAAATTTGGTAAATTTACTTTGGTAATTTACATACATATTTTATTAATTACATTGCTTAACTTAAATCATACTATCATACCTGAAATTTAAAGTTTATTATAAATTGTTAATTCCTTTCTATCTAATTTTATTCCTTTCTTTCTAACTAACTAAAAACGCGAGTTCTGTCGACTCCAAATATCAATTATGCTGGCCTTTATTCCTACAACGTCATCTATGGCGTTCATGAGTATATGTTTTCACTGTTTTAAAGACAGGCGAGGTTTGTGCCAACTAAAGAAATATAATTTCTATACATATATATTTTTTAAATTTAATTTATCACTGACGACGACTGCTGCCTCGTAAGTTTATTGTATGTATGTACATAATCAATTTGACTTGATAACAACCAAACCCAGAAAATATAACTTTGGTTCGAGCATCGAACCCGAAGACACAACATACATCGTACATAGCCGATTGGTTTTTTAAAATCTATCCGAAACTAATTTTTTCTTAAAAATCAGCTTCAAATTATAGCATAAATTCGAATGATTTACACCGGAGCCATTTTTTGGCGTATAAATCGAGTATTACAAGTAAATAATTTAAAATAAAATACAGCTGCATGCATTCTAGTTTTGTTATGGAATTGCATTTGAATATTTTATCACCAGCCATTCGGACTTCACCTGCCACTCCTTCTCTCTCCCTATTTACTCCTCCTCTTGATTCAATCAAAACAATTATGAATTCCGGGAGACCAGATTTCCAGGTGCATTACACTTTTGATGAGTGAACTCAAATCAATATTTAATGACGTCAGTCTAGAATTTATATTAGTGTGTGTGTGTGTCTGTATGTAGTTGTGAGTAGGTGTATGCACTGACCATATATATGCTAAATATAAATACCATTGAATATGTGAGCTAAAAATAGCGAATAATTTTCCCTCAATTATAGAAAGGAATTTAAAAAAAAATGAATGTGGATATGAAAAACTGGATAAATTATTTTTAATTTAAAATAAACTGAATATTATATTAGGTAGTAGTATATATAAATATATCAAAAAAGAGTGGAACTAAGTGTGTCCAACGTTCATATTGGAAGAAGTTCGGGCTGTTGTCAGTCTTTTGACCCGCCAAACGGATTTTTCTACCCACACACTTGATCCACATGTCACGCACTGCTGCACGAATCGTCCAACAAAGGAAGGTTTTATACTTGAAGGTTTCTTTATTTTCTTGAAAGTTTTTGTTAAACAGTGTCAGTGTCAATAATATCAACAAATTAATAAAATAAATAAATCTTTTGGATCAAACATTCGTTCCACCGTGTAGCAGGAAATTTGTCATGTCAATCTTCCATTGTTTGAAAAATTTGAAGTTGTTTGACCGTTTCGGATTTGAAATAAATTTAATCTAAGCAATGAGATCAATAAGTGTGAGTGGGAGGCAAATACATGACGTATGGTTACACCTTCTTTTAATTTTAAAAACCAATCGGTATATTTTTTAAGACACAGTGGACATGAGCATTGCTGACTGCTGTGTCTTCGGGTCCAATATAATAAAACGTTCGGTGATAGGACTCAGTATCGGAAATAGACTAACTTTAAATAACATAATTAAAAAAGAAATCAATAATTTCTATTATACGTTTAATAGCTTAACAGTTAATTGGTTAATTATGTTCAGCCTACAAATTATTGTGTTTTTTTTTGTTATTTTTACACAAGTATTACACATGAACATCTAGTAAATATTTATGTAAGTATTGAAATGATCTGCAAAAACCACATTTGCTTAATAAGTGTGAAAAACACTGACAATATCGAATTTAAATATAAACAAATAGTTCTGATTCTGTACAAACCATTCTATTTCCGTGAGGCTTACTGTTCCGAATGTTGCGTATTAAGAAAAAAAAAACAAGATTGCTCGCTTGAAATGTTGAAATGATCACTTCAATCATGACGCAATATAAATAAACAGAAATGTGTCAATGAAAAAGTTAACGAGATCAGTTATTTCGTTCGAAGTAAGATTACGACATAACGACTGATTGTTGGTCTAAATTCGGTAAAATACGCTTACAGTGTGCGACTGGCTTTACAAGATAAGGCTCTAAGGTTCCTATTCTGATTTGTGTTAAAGATCTAATATTTCTAATTATATTTTATGCAAATATATCATTGAAACACTCACGTCGCAAGTAATCTATTCTAGTGTGACAGAACCTAATACTTTTTAAATAAATCAAAAGTATCAAATATGATGTAAGTCCCCTGCAGTCAGGCAACAATTCTTACATCTAAAAATACAAAGTGTATATTTAGTTTAACTCTTAAAAAGCGTGGTTTCGAATCACCTGACAACATAATAAGACCTCGGTGATCGAACACAGCGCCTTGCCGCGATCTGTTGTTTGTCCTTACACAAACTCACAGCATATTTTTATAGCTACTTAGAAAACTTCGTCCTCTTTTTATGTTATTTTTTTTTACCAGTCTTTGTTGTCCTAACTGGTGTCAAATACGAGTAGCCTGAAGCCTGAAGCCCAGAGCCAGAGTGTTGTTAAAAGCTTTTGCTATTTTTATAACATTGGTTTTATATGCCACACATTTATTTTTTGGTTTCGAATTTATTGAGGTGGTATAACCTAAATGACATTTGTTTTTTTATATATTTAATTTTTATATATTAGTAATTCACAAGTATATAATATAGATAATGATACTGTTACTAAAATATAACATAGGGACAGTGGTGTAACATTTTGTATCTTGAGAACGCTTTACAAATAAACCTGTTATAAAATGTATACCAGGTATAAACTGATAATAACCCTCTCCGGACAGGCTTTATACCTGATATAAATTTTATAACAGGTTTATTTGTAATGCCGGTTTCACACCAGAGAAACAGTCTTGAGAACAGTTTTGTTGTCAAAAAACATATTTTGTTTTATTTTAAAACAGTTCTGTTTTTCTAAAACAGACTGTTTTTGTTTCTGGTGTTTTTCTGTGTGTCCAATAAAAATTTATATAGAGAGTGAATAGCCTATGTTTCCTATAGATTAAAAGTGTGCATACGCATAGAGAACAAATAGGAACATATACCTTTCTCTTTCGCACACATTTTGGACACACATTCAGGTCCAGCATTCTCTCTCCATATATATATGGTCTAAGCACTAGACCTAAGCATGACGTAAAAGAATAACTCCTTCAAGTTTGTACAAAGATGACTACAAAATATAGCACTGATGACAATCCCTCTGTCGAATTACAAAAGCAAGTAATGTACACAAAACGATATGATAAATGTTCAGTGTTTCGCGCCTTGCAGTACCACAGCTTCTTCGTCTACAAGTTTAAACTTAGAAGCCACATAAGTTATCTCGTAACGACCATAGACAAATTACTGTAGAATCTTTAAGAGACGTTTTGTCCTAAATCTGGAGATAGTTTAATGCTGTGGTTAAATACATGTCACTCTGCAAGATTTACTTAATTAATAGGATTAAATTAATGGTGGCATTGTGTAACCCAAATGTAGATGGTTTATATTTGCAACATTTGTCACATCGTGAATGAAGGGAAATTACTTTGTTGTCATTGCCGAGCTACAGATGAATATTATTCACCCAGTAATTAAAGTGGTTTGCAGGTTGCTGCACGTCTTGTGGACCACTCGTACCGTGACAGGTGTTGCGTGCATAATGAACAGGGAGATCATCATATTCTGCTAACACGTTGTTTTTTATATATAAATAACATTCACAAAGTATTCTTCAAATGTTATTTTATTATGTAGTAATTATAGAAATAATTATATAGAAACTGTGTCGCCAAAAAGCATTATCGAAAATATGTTTTTTTATCGATTTAGGTTAATATTACTTCATGTAGCTTGAATTAACCAAAATATTAAAGTGGAAGTCATTATTTAAAAATGATCACAAAAAAAAAATGAAATAGCAACAAAAGTAAATGCAATATTTGTATTGCAGTCAGTCTGTTTTTAGCCCAGCTGGTACTTGTATTGATTTTGTTCTATAGAGCTCTAGAACTAAGCCCTACGATTCTGTTACTATGCACTGAACAATATGCATTTGTTGCTTTACGGACGGTCAGACTTTGTTGTACTTTGAAGTTCCACAGACTCCTGGTGAGAGATTGTTCAATACTTAAATTCAATTTTCTCATTTTACTTACTTATTAAACAACCGCGAATAAGAAATATAATTATCAGACGATTTGTAGTGTATATTACGACCAATAGATATACTATTAAAGAATTGTTACATGGGTTGCATTATTTCAGGCGCTTGCAAATAATATAAATCGCGTTCTCGTAATTAAAATTAATGTATATGTAAAGAAAATATATTTCTTTAGTTGGTAACACTGACCAGAGATATTACAATTGCATTTTGGTCAGGAGAGCTAACGGTATATATAGTTATATCATTGTGGTGTAGTGCAACGAAGTAACTACCAACAAAACCAATACAAAACTCATGGACTCCATGGATAACGTTGTAAGGAGTAACGGCCATAACAGTTGATATTTGGAGCTGACAGAACTCACTGTGCATAATGTTAAGTTATTATAAAATTAGATAAAAAGGAAATGACAATTTAAATAATACACATTAAATGTTATTTTTTGATTTCAAGTAGGATAGTATGATTTAAGTTAAACAGTGTAATTATTATAATGTGTAGGTAAATTACTAAAATAAAAGTCTTTGATTTCAGAAGCAAAATTGTCTCATATATATGTTTTAGGACAACTAAATTAAATGGTTGTGTAAAAAATATTTAAAAATATTAAAAAGACTATAAAGTAATTTAAAGATTTCTATTCGAGAAACGTTTCAAAAACACTTGAACTCAGAGACATCTCGTGATTTTTATACGAATCACTTTTATCTGTGTAATAAAATATTAGGGAATGAGAAAGAGTAAAAAAATATATATACAGTATAATAAAAATGATTTGAAACTGCAAAGCACACTCGGCAACACAATATAATCTGTGAAGCGGTACCTAGAGAACTTTACGATCTATAAATTTAACAGCTTTTACATCTATTTTCTAGAACAGTGTTGTAAAATATAGTATAGTACAATTTGCATGTGTCTGCCGAATTATATGATGGTGAGACAATATTCTCTGGTAACAGCCAACAAGGTAATGAAAATGAAAAATTGTTTTATAGAAGTTGAATGTTTTGCGCCGTGAGTGCAGGCAACACTAATAACAGTAAGGTTTGTGACTGCTTGTTAATGTGTCTGTACCGTTATACAGCCATTCTGCACCCGTAAAACACAAAGAATAAATACAAATAGTACATAACGGTAAATCGAGTAATATTTTACATATCATTTATGTTGTTCTTGTTAGTAACATATTTTCCACTGAACTACAACTTTCGGAGTATTACGTAGGCGTTAATTTAGTTGCATATTAATCAGGCGCATAACGGAGTACTTGGATAAGATACGTGATAGTTTATCCAGACCTTTAACCGTTTATGTTAGATTATCAAAAAATAACTGTCAAACAAAACAACATCAACATCAAACTATTTCTACACAAACAATACCGTTTGTTCATTATGAAAACTAAATTATATTTTGGTAAAGTTTTCAAGTTTTCACCCCTAAGAAGTTTCCAAGACTTAAGATTGAGTATGTTCTAGTATAATCCTAGTTAACAGTTTTGTAGTTGTATTGTCAACTTGAGTTAAGTTTGAGAAATGCTTTGTTATAGAACACATTGTTTTAGGATATCGTATATTTAGAATCATCTAGTTTACTTCTATTATTCTGGTAGCTAGAAATTTAGTTTAGAGTACGAGTACGTCGTGTGATATGAGACTATAGTAAAGCTGCCTGCAGTTTTGTGGTTACTGCATTGATTGCTTTGAATCTACCTAATGTGACGATGTAGCGTTGCACTATAAATGTGGGTGAGGGTGAGGGTGTGGGTGTTGTTACTCATTGCAATATAATGCATTTGTGTTTTGTCTCAAATGCATTCGAAACGTGCTGATTAGATGCTTTGATCTAAGCTCTTCTACATGTTGGGGAATTTAGCCGGGTTATCAGCTGCTAAGAGAAGCATCTATCAAATGGAGTCATTGGGTTGAAAACCATAACTGAATTTATATAAAACGGCATATAGTATATTGTTAATATACTCGTATATATATGGTGTGTAGCCTATGTTTCCTATAGATTAAAAGTGTGTCTAAGATGAGTGCGAGAGAGAAAGGTATATATTCCTATTTGTTCTCTATGCGCATACGTCGTCAATTTTTGGATATTTAAATAAAAAAAAAACGTTAATATTAAAAAACGATTCGTTAAGTAATTTTCAAATTCTTAGTTCGAAACTATATCTTGGTAATACAGTAACATAAAATACAGTAAGTGATACAGATAATGAACTTGTAATACGCAAAGTAAAGTAAATTATTGGCATACGGTTTGAAGTAATGTAGAACTACGAGTATTAAGGAAGTACAGGACGTACAGTCATTGCAGAAAGGTTATCTCTCGGTAATACGAATTACGAAATATGAAATATATGAAGGACTTCTTTGATTTCAAGTAAGATAGTTTGATTTAAGTTAAACAGTGTAATTATTATAATGTGTATGTAAATTACGAAAATAAAAATCTTTGATTTCAGAGCAACACATAAGTTTAATTAAAAAATTACAATTCCTACAAAAGTAATATATATATATATAGAAATTGACTGCTTTAAATCAACTCAAAAAACAAAACTATGTCACTAAAATTTGGACACTTTTGACATTTTTTATCAATCCTCCAAATTTCACGACATTTTTATCATTTACGTAAAGGTCCTGTACCTCCTTAAAGAACATACGAACATACTTAAATACATCTACGATAACTGGTTAAACTCAACGTCTGTTAATTGTTATTTAATAACAAGTTGAATTCAGAATGATAAGATAAACTCTATGCAGGTTATAAAGCATCTTGTTTTACCGTTAAACAACTTGATTGGTTGCATTTGTGTTCTGTGTTTTGTGCTCTGGAGATTATCGTACAACGAGCAGCCAATGAGGCTGCCTGCAGCCATCGACGTCAGATTTATCAGACGACACAAGTCAATTTAAACTCAACTCCGCGAAGAACAGGTTATTGGGAATGTTCTTAACACACCTAGTGGTTTGTTTCAAATGGTTGGTTATTTGCAGAACTGGATATTAGAGAGTGTTAGACTGTGAAGATGCCAAAATATATAATATTGAAGCTACGATACCAGCTTTGATTATTTTTCTGTAAAAGCATAAGACCTGTCGCACACTGCGAGCGTATTTCAGCCGATTTACGTCCGAATTAGCCGTCGCTTAAATACGCTTGCAGTGTGCGACGGGCCTAACGCTAATCAGCGAATCACTGTCAAATGTGTCCTCGTTACCCGTTTTTAAATTCTCAATTTAACAAATTACGTTGATAAAAACTATTTGATGCAGTTAATTCAATTTAGTTTTAAAATGATCGTGACTTTTCGTTCACTGTACTCGTATACATCATTGAATTATTAAAAACTCACTTTCAATTAGTGCAACTTAGTACTGCAACTTCTAAATTCAATGAACTTCTATAGATGAAATATAGAACAGTTTATAACTACAGAAAACTAAATATTAAGTTAGTAAGTAGTCGTCCGTAAGTCAATTACGTGTTACAAGTACATGAAGTTAAGCTGCAGTAGTAATATCGTTGATTAAAATCGATAACGAACCATTTTCTCAAGAACTTGAATATGTTAAATAATGTGAATCAGGTTTTTAGTCTGGAAGTAACAGGAAGTACAAGTAAACGAACTTTAAATTTATGAACAGTAGAAAGATATAAAAATACCCCTTCAAATAACGGTATATGCAACAATAATAACTTAGAAGTAGTGAGTCAATGTGGTTTGCAAGTAAAATATGTTGGTGTGTGTATATATATATATATATATATGGAGCGTTTGTACTTAATATCCGAGTATACCATTGCATATTAGTGAAAATTAATATATTACAAGGTTTCGTAGCTAATAAAGTACTCTAAACACAAAAAAATGTTAATATTACATGCGTATCTAAAAAACATATAGAATCCAGTAAAAGTGATGTAAAAGAAGTTAAAGGAAGTCTTCCAGGAAATGAAAAATGTGAGAAACTACATAAAAAACAGTTTCCTACCACAAAAAAACAGTTTCGTGAATATCTATATAACCCCACGAAGGATGGAGGAAATATTAAGGAAAGAAAACATTAGCAAAAAATCGCGAAGGGCTCAACCTGTGCAGGACACGCAATGATACATTACTGGAAAAGATGCTGGGGTCCATGGAGGAAGAAAACACTAAGCATGTTGTAACGAGCTATGAAAGAGAAGTTCGGAAACATGATAAAAACATCCTAATGTTAGGTAGACTCGCTCTGAATATGTTTATATCCATTCATGGGTAGTAATGCGTAGTCATTGCAATAACCGTTACGGGTGGAACATCAAAACATTCAATGAAGTGTTTTTATACTAATACTATGGTATACTAGGAGTTGTATATTAGTCTTATCACCTTTGACCTTCTATGTTAATGTACACTACAAATAAGTATGTATTTTATAAAATAACTTCTAACGAAATAACATCTAATCAAAGGCTAATAGCTCTTATGCCGGTTTCACATCAGAGAAACAGTTTAATAAAACACGAACAAAAACTTGTTTTTCTGAACAAAAACACCAATGTTTAAACCAGTTCTTAAAACATTTTTGTCTTTTGTTGCTGTTTTAGTAAAGAAAACACATTCCCATCTGATATCGGTAAGATCAAAGGAAAACACGTTTGCTATTGATTTTTAGTCTGCTTGGTTTGAACACGCAGTTTTGTTTTTTGTGAACATTTGCGCTTGTCAGTTGTTGTTTATCTTGTTTATAATTTTTATGGGACACACTGAAAAAACACTAAAAACAAAACCAGTCTCTTCAGTGTGAACTGTCTGTTTTCGAAAAACAGAATTGTTTTAAAATAAAACAAAGCATGATTACACGTTCGTTCTCTCACTAACAACACAGTTGCATTCGGTTTGCAACCAGTCGCCCCATGTGCGGTGGGCCTAATACTTGTAGCAAGCAACTTTAATTAGCACATGGATACCTTTCCCATAAAATCGGTTCTTTACTTTACCCCTGTTCTTGAATTGGGGAATAACGTATTATTATTTCTCGCACTTATTTTAAGCGTCGGACTGGTGTGTCGCTTAAGAAGGCATAGTACAGGTCAGGGACGTGCATATACCATTAAAACCAAGCTATAATTACGTACGCCAGAGTACATTATATACAGTAAATGGATCTCAACTCGCGACGATCCGCTGCTGTTTGTTCCTCATACAAAGACTGTTGCTAGTTGCTGTTACTATTATTGGAATGATTATAAATGTATGTTAAAGGATGCTGGAGATAAACGCATGCGCAGTGTGAGCTGGTAACTGCTACAGGAGCAAGTCTATTATTTTTCAACTCTGTATACCTTTTACAATGATATATGTATACGTCAATATGGAATATATAAGTATTTACAACCTAAAAATAAAAACATGTACTTTCCTAACTTCAAATACACAAAAAGGGTTATATATACCCCTTCTCTCACACCCATCCACGTTGATTACCTAAATACGACACTGTCCGCAGTATATACTATAATAGCGGAAAATAAAAATGAATACAAAAATGCTGCCAGATTGCATTCGTAACAAAGAACAGAACACATACAATTTACAGCATCTCGCATCAAGGACACTTCAAGGTTAAATGTAACTATTAAATATTGCAATTATGGTACTTACAAAATGGAGAAACATTGTATTATTTGACAACAACATTGTGTGTAATCTTAATAATGTTGAAAGTCATCTGGCAACTTACCTGCAAAGAGAATAAAAACATGTATTAGTAAAAAGTATATTGCTGGACATAATTATAATGTTCGAGTTGTAAATAATATTGTACACATAAGAATTATAGTGGAAGACACGATTGTGATGGTAGTCAGTGTTATATTATATAAAAAATATTTATGTAAACAAAAGTTATAATTATGTAAGATAAATTTAACAGAATATAGTAGAAGTATGTAATAAGAATAAACATTTGTTTTGTATGAGGCACACACTAGAGAGTGGAGGTTTTAAATGGTTGACTAATAAGCTAATAATGCCGCTAACAAACGATGCAACGAACACCTTCCAACGTTGGACGCATCGTGTGTTTGATGCTGAAACTAAGTGTGTCCAACGTTCATGTTGGAAGAAGTTCGGGCTGTTGTCAGTCAGGGATTTTTCTACCTCCACCACACACTTGATCCACATGTCATGCACTGCTGCACGAATCATCCAACAAAGGAAGGTTTTATACTTGAAAGTTTCATTATTTACTTGAAAGTTTTTGTTAAACAGTGTCAGTGTCAATGTTATGAACAAATTAATAAGATAAATAAATCAATAGGATCAAACATTTGTTCCACTTGCAATATTTGACTCACATATTTAAATTAAATGTTCACCGCATCATTTGGTGCCGACTTATGTCACTGACACAGACTATTTAAAGACAGTATTGCTTCCAGTATGCGCCCAGCCTTAAAACAAGTAATTGCAAACAACATAAAACTAAATCATACTTAAATTATATTATTCAAATGATGAATGTTATTTCATTTAGTTGCATTACCATAATGCAAATGAAAAAAAACTATTTTTTATTTATTTATATTTAAAACAGACGTAGTGGAATAAATAATATCGTAGAGTTAAATATTTTAATTTAAAAACTATGCAAATTTGTGGTAGAAGCGAAATGACTGTATAAATTATATAAGGATTTATATTTTCAATTTTTTTATGTTAGTGCACCAGTATTCATTAATTTTTAGTAATTAGATTTACATATTTATGATTGGTTTTCGAATCATGGTGATAATCAATTCAATCAATAAGATACAAATTTAAAACGGAAAATGTTGAATCGAGGGTGGGGGGTAAGGTTTCAACTTTTTCTTTTTTCATTATTTTTTTATTTGTTTATATTATTGCACAACATATTGAGTTTATTGTGTAAAAAATTGAAGTCGATTGGAGTAAAACTGTCGGAGATATAGAGTTTTAAGTCTTCACCTCTCTGGTTCGCTTTCGTGTTACTTTAAAACTTTTAAATGCAGTTTCTCACACATAGCTTTATTCTGATAAGATAGTATGATTTAAGTTAAACAGTGTAATTATTATAATGTGTTTGTAAATTACTAAAATAAAAGTCTTTGATTTCAGAAGCAACACATAAATGTACAATTCCTCAAGATATCGCAAGAAAAGCGATTTTCTTGGGAACGTACTTAAGGTTTTTATAAATATTCATTACTAATTTTAAATTAAAAAAAAAGTTATGTAAAAGGTATGTTTCTTTATGTGCAATAAACCTTGAATAAACGTAACTTTGTTTCGCGAGATGTATCCTATAAAAGTTATAGTTACAATCAGAGTAAAAAAAATTCAATTATATAAAGTGTAGATAAAAATAGAAAATACATGACACATTTTCTCTGCGCCTTCATACTCCTGTATGTGATGTACATGTGGTTGTAAAGTTCAAGTAGTGTGAGTGCTATAATACGACTCCAGCGCTATCACCACCCCGTATTTAATTTCTGAAACTTTTTGAGGCTTGTTCGAGCATCTTTAAGCACTATACACTGTACACAATAAAAAAAAGTCTGCATAGAACTTTTATTTGTTTACTTTTTTTATCTTCACTAGTTTTTTTTTGTTGTTGTTTTTTGTTTAAACAATCCAACTAGTACTAGTACAGTCTTGATGCATTGAATGCAACTTTTCTGCATCCGCGTGCGCGTCCAGGCAAGGTTCTATAGAATTCGTATAGTGTTTGCATTCGGTTTTAATACACGGAGCCAGAAACTTTAAAATTCACTTGAAATAAAGAATTTATTTTTGAAAACTATATGAGCGCTGCGATGTGAGAAATGAATAGCGAGTACGTTGTTGAATTGTGAGATGGTTTGTGTTCAAATTTATAGCTTCTTCATGATTTGTATAGAAGTCCAACTGTATTTGGTAAAATAGAGGAGAATAATAACATTTATCATCAAAACTATTGTAACTCGCAAACTAATGGTCCCAATGTCATGAAATTTTGTCACATATCGTTTAAAACTTGATACTATCTAAAACCATGGATTTGTTAACAGTGGCGCCATTTAAATGGATCAAATTAAGAAATGTACTATTCAGAATAAAAAGAGTCATAAAATAATTACGTCACACTGTGACGGGAGGAAAGGGGTGTATAAGACGTGATAAACGAGGATGGTGAGTGACATCACATCTAATATAATATTCGTTTTCAAAAAAAGAAAATAAATATTAACAAAAAGCAAAATAAGACTAAAAGAAATTGTTCTTTGACAATGTGGACGGAGAGGACTTGTGTGACGTAATTTATGGATGATCCTAAAGACTAAACACAAATACACGAAAAAGACTACATGACAAATATTTGACATAAATCAAACATGAATTATTTCCTCTTACTTTTGCTGGACTAATGTGAAACCTGCAGTTTAATAAAGCTTGAAATATGAGCTTTTTTAGTTTGAAATTTGTATATTATTCATAATTTACATATTTTTGATGAGTTCCTGTAGAACGTCGACTTTAAATGGCTGTCACAAACAATCGGTGCTCTTTCATTTTTGCATGTACTGTAAAAATAACAGGTACAAATAAAACTGATTGTACATGTTCGAAATTTTAATATATTTTGACCGATGTGAATACAAGAAAAATATGTTTTACGGATTTAAAGTCCAGATACCGGTAACAAATTTTAGCAAGCAGTGGCAGGTAACATTTTGTAATATTGGGGTCTACTAGAGAATGGCGCACTCATATTAGTTCATAATCTTCTTCGAAAATATCGTGAAGAACTTCTACTTGTTAATTAATAGTGACTTTTAGTAGTGAGCGCCTGCAAATTTTGAAATGCAACACCTTTAACATGAAACATAACGTTGAATAATAATACGCCACTGAATATTTTTAATAATACGTTGATACGAAGTGATGACTTATCAATTGAATATATTTCATCGACAGGTGATTTACAATCAGTTGCAATGCAATTATTATGAGTAATGAATCATCAAGCAGCTTTAGCGAGATATGGATTAATAAATATTTTGCTGTTGTAATAATTGTCATTGCGTAATTTCATTCTTTGAAATGCTAAATCTTTCTCTAGACAGTTATGTCAAGTTTTGATCACTTTATCCATAGCGGGTCGTGCAATGTCAGTCAACAGTCCAACCCGCTTTATTTATTTCAGTTATTTCGTTAACATAAAGGGACTGCTACACGTTCAAATTCGATTTAATTTTATTTATATCATGGAATTATGAATTCGTTGAATTTGGAATTGATGTTGTTTCTTCAGAGCTGAAAATTAGAAAATACGCTTGCAGTGTGCGACAGGCCTTATACGTACCAGAGCCAGTGCCAGGTTTGCAATATTTAAATCAACATTAATCTAAATGTAAAACTAAAGAACTATTTATTCAAAGAGAATGCAAACATGTCGAGACACGATCACTATTTTCATATGCACTGAACTGTATACAGCAATGCGACTGCTATAGGATTTTAAATGGACCGTTGGAGCTTGGACTCAATCCCGTGTTCCAGAAACTTACTCGCCTCCGTTGTCGCATGTCCACTGCCCACTGTTCACTTGGGGGATAAAACGTTCAAATATAAAGTCCACTAGTTATGTTTTAAGAATAAAGGAAAACTACAAACCATTTAGCATATACTAGGAGAAAAATTGTTGGAAGAAAATAAACTGTTCTACGTCCGATTGCTGACTATGGCTCCATTATCAGTAGGGCGTATAGGAGTTGAATTGAACCTAATTGAAGACAGGACTATCTTCAACAGACTAAAAAGGATGTCGTCTCAGGACTCAGAACTCAAGCGAAATATTAAGAAAAATTAGGGAGGAGAATAGAACGGAGGGTGGGGGAGCAGGCCCGAAAAACAAAAAGGAGGTAGGTGTAGAAGAGGAGCTAATGAGAAGAGACAGGGAGATACAACAACAGGAAAAAATTGAGAAGAGCAATTATAACAAAAGATGTAAAAAGATTTGAGAGAGAAAGACACCACAATACTTCTAAATGGGCAAATAACACGAAAAGGATGGCAGGGTGTGCAGAACGGAGATAGAAACATTGGAGCACATTAAGTTTTCATGTGAGAAAAGGTAATAAGCGAAAGAGTATTGGGCAGTTATTAAAGGAGGCAGTGAAGGGAAGAGGAGGATGGTGGAGATAGAGAAAAGGAACGAGGAAAGAGAAGAGAAACAGGAGGGAGAGTAGCAGGAGGAGCGTAGCAGTAGCAGTTTTGTTTTTATTTTTATAAGAATAATTTTCTTTTTTTTCTTTTTCGTTTGGAAGGAGTGAGAATGTTACGATTTAATAAGGATCAAAATTGAATTAAGCACAATGACATGTAAATAAATGAGTTAAGGCACAAGAATGTAGTGCCAAATGGAAAACATTAAAAAAAATAAAGTAAATAGATACGGTTGTGTCACCGTGTAAGTTGTATTTCATTGTTGTTGACCAGTTGATTGTAGGCCAGTTGTAATTACGTAAAAGAATAAAACCTATATGATAGATCACAGTATGACTAAACATTTTCGTAACACGTAACTTTTGTTATGTTAGTTAAACCTTAAATACAAGTACGTATCTGTGTTTACAATTCAAATTAGTATAGCTAAGAGATTGAATCAGATTATACGAGTACATGTGTTAAAGCTTTAAAATATGTTAAAAATATTATATCACGTAATATCTTGAAACAAAAATGGTTGAGCTCTTATTATCTTCTATAATTATACCCATAATATTTAATAAATAATCTGTTCTTTGACATTTCTTAATAAAAATGTCGATAAAATCAAGTCAGATCATATCTTTGACTCCATCGCGTAGATAGAAGTCTATATTCACAATCTATTATCTTCAAGTAACATTTCATGTCAAACAAAATAACAACTAAACGTTGGATTGAATGGTGGGTGGTTAGAGGAAGAGAGATAGAGATAAAGAAGGAGGGAGAAGACCTCCCTAAGAATGAACAACGAACACTGAACAACCAAGGAACGAAGAGAACAAATCAGACAACGAAGTAACTCACGTCTGAGTGAATGACAGGAGAACTTGACATCCACTGTCACAAAATGGAACTTCAATTTACAGCGAGAGTCGAGTGCTAGTGCTAGTGCCCGAGTTGCGACCTTCAACGGGAGATAAAAACAACGATCTGAGAATGTACTGAGTACCATGTACCATGGATAAAGCACCGTCTGCACTACAGCAGCATTTATAAAAGGATGACATTTGTTTTAATGAGTGACACATTTAAACAGCCCGAATGTTACGAATTATTGGCAGTATATTTGAAAGCATTCTTATAACGATAAACAATTTTTTTTAAATTTGATTTCTATAGATTATTACAATCTTCAATGACTTATGTATAAGAAACCAATGCCTCAGACAATACATACCGATTGACGCCAATGGTATGTAACATTGTATTTGGAATATTACTTTAGTGGGGACGATACCTTATATGAACCATAACCACGACACCACTGCCTAACAATTTCTTATCCTTTGTACAAGAAGCATCATTAAAATATGATGAAAATATTTACCAATATGAAAATATGTTCTTTTAGCTTGATAAAACTGGAGGACAGGAATTTGTTTGAACTTTATGACTTCTTTGAAAAATTGAAATTCCAAAATAAAATATTTTCAATATTTTACTAAATTAATTTAATTGGAATCTGGAGAAACATTTGTGAGAATTATTTTACTTTTTATCTTAGAAAATGTTTATTAAAATTACAGTCGTGTGGAATAATTAAAATATGTCCGTAAATATTTTAAAATGTTTTACTATAATGAAAGGAATTTGTAATTTCAAGAAATTACAAAGCCTGTTTTATCCTTAGAGCTGATACATTTCTAAAGGCTTTTATTAAGAAAGACTTCACTATTTTTAGTGATTAAATCGTTAAATTTATCTCCAGTGATATTTTAAAATCGGATAATCCTATATTTTTTCTATTAATCTTTGATTAAAACACCACCATAGAAGTATATAAAATCTTTGCTTAAAGTGACTGATAAAATATACTATAGAAGATAAGCTTGATTTAAAACCATAGACGTCCGCAGAAAATATAACAGGAGGAGTTTGTCATAGGTTCTATATTCACTTTAGAGTGAATAGAGCGGGGTTTACCACCCCTTACGGACGCCTATGTACAAACTATTCCCAATAACGTCCCCTCGTAAATCAGACACCATCCTGTATATAGGATTACCCTTAACTCATGTGGACATTATTTCGCGGTTCGTCGAGGAACCAGGAGAAATACAGTTTACTCTTTCTGTAACAAGTAACTAAAGCGAATTGCGTTCGAAACGTCGTGTCGGTGGCGGTGGCGGTGATGGAAACGATGCCATCGCGCCGTCGAACCATCGTACACGAAGATTACACTGAGCTGGTAAGCTCCATATTTATTATATCACACAGAATATAATATAAAGTAATATTGAAGAGATCTAGTTATAATGATAATTTATGGTTTTCAAATATGGAAATCAGTGAAGAATTTCAAGGATAAACCATATACGGGTATCCTTATATATTGTGTACCAAAGACAATTTCTATTAGATTAGATGGAGTGGGGATCTGTTGGTTTTAGTAGAGGAACAAAGTGAGTTCTGGAATACTTTTGAAGTTGAGATGATTTTAGAAGTGGGCAATGGTTAGGAGAAATTCTATAGTGGAGGTGGAATGCTTGATGGAGCCAAACAGTTTTAGATTGGTTGAGTGTCGATGGTTTATCTACTAATACTTGACATTCAAGAAGTTAAGCAGAAGTAAGCAACAAACTATACCAGTTGAAGGCTAGTTCATCGCAAAGGAAGTAGTAAGAAAGGTGAACGTAATTCAGAAGATAACAAGTGAAGAAGAATAAGTTCGTAAAAAGGACAAGGTCGAGAATTACTAGCATATTAGCTTGTTACTAGTAATTTTTATAAATCCTTTCTAAAGAAACTTGGTGCACGATTTCATTTTGAAACTTACAGATATTATTTAATATACCTTAGTGGTTTTCTATAAATTTATTCATTGAGAAAAGTTATTTATCTATCGACTTATAATTAAAAAGGTGTATGGCAAATTGTGACACGACGAAGGACACTTATCTCCTCGGAATGACCCATTATCCGTCATCAATATTAAATGAAAAAATTGTTTTACTTATACAAAGTTCTGTTTATGTAATTTAAGGGGTTATATATAGTTATTTCACACACAGAAAATTTCAAGTAAATCCGACGATTATTTTCAAAGTTATGTAAATTGAAAAATATATTTTTTACTCTATGTAAAGTGCTTTTGAAACTTTAAATGCGTTTTTCTAAAAACTGTGTTTTTAAAATCGGTGACTAAGATTTCTTAGAAACGGCTGAACCGATCACTCTCAAATTTTAACACAAGTTTCTTAAGTATATTTTTTAGTAATTAATAGAAGGTTTTCTCACCGATAAATATTATTTTTTTTTATAAACAATTTAAGGCCAAAATTTTGATCACAAATCGATTTTTTTTGAGAAGTTGAGAAAATTATTTTGCTTATTCCTTCGATTAAATACTAGATTAAACATTAGTTTAACGAAATTCGTTTGGTTTTTTGCAATTTAGATGATTCAGTCCAGAGATATCGTGGTCACCGCAAGATGCCTTCTTTCAAAGGAGCTCCTGGAAACTTTTACAAATACAAAAATGTTAAAATACAGTTAACAGTTACCATAATTTGTGTACACATTTTTACATTAATACATTTAAAAGTCTTCTCAGGAAAAATTCTTAAAGAATCGCTTTTTTTGGGCCTAATAACAGTATATAACCAACACCACCTAGATACAAGGCCTAACAGCGGTTTCTCGAAAATGCTGTGACAAGTGATGAAACAAAAACAAGTGATGTGTTTTCTTAATTTACCTTTAAGCCGTATTGTCTACATATTTAACGAAAGAGGAACAGTATAGAAGTTAATTCAGTATAACACGTAGATATTAAGTTACGTAACTTGGTTTACAATTACCTGCAGCATTCTCCACACAATGCACACAAAGAAAGATCATCATTAACGACGGAATGAGTTTACTACATAAACATATTGCATAACTCAAAAGCAATTACAGACACAGATGAAATAAATGCGAGAGTAGTTAGCGATTGAATTCGATAAGAACTCTGATAAATATCTCACGAGCACTCCCAACAACCCAACAACCACAACAACATAGATCCGAGGTGTTCATGCGTTGCTTGTTGCTTGGACTGCAATGCTATCATTAATTACATTCAATATACAATTAATCATACAAGGTTGATTACGAGTTAATTATATTTTGACAGGATAGAAAACAACTTGTTATTTAATTAAATTATTCAAGATCACGGGATGTGCTGGAAAAATTTCGCGTGCTCTGAGGTAAAACACGCATATGAAACAATCGCAATTGTTTAATAACACTGCCGTAAATAATCAAGGACGTGGCTATGATTTTAATACACAATAGGTAAATCAGCTAGGTGAGAAAATACCTACTGAAATTTACTGCCCTATTTTTAAGAAAAGTGTTGAAACTGTATTTTTTTAATGTTTCCAACTAGGCTTTATATTCTGCAATTTCATCTTCTACTTTACATTAATTTTTTGTTAACTTAAACCTTATTCCCAGTAAACAATTTGGTGAATATTTGTTTTGTGACGTTTCTATCACTATTGCACTTCAATTATAGTTCGCATCAACTTTATCTTCATTTATATTACGACAGGTGGAGCGATTTTGCCATTTGTAGCCGTTTAAAAATACATTTCATATGAAGGACTGTGCAGGATTGAACAACTCAATATAACTACTATGGAATATGCGATACATCGCCTAGCGCGTGACACAGAAGATACTCAGTGCAAACTATATGAAGAGTCTCGCGTCGATCCGAGATTAGCGAAGATTATCGAAACATGATAGGTTGATTTAATATATAAAAAATAAAATTATTAATAAGAAACTGTCGTTTTATTGCATCACTACCAATTGCCACCACTGCTACCAACCACCTAGTGTATTGTTGAAAATAAAACTTGAAAGAAAATATTGTCAAAGAAAACAATATACATAAAGATTGAACATTTGCAAGTCTGTCCATAAATATAAAAGAACCTTTAAATAATAAATTCTTGGTCTCGAATGTCAAATAAGCACTGTGCTGGTTCAATTTGGAGAGATCTGAAGAAGAAGTAGATGATACGAGCACGTAAGACCTACTCCTTCGCTACGGTGGAGGACTAAACGAAAAACAATTGTCTTATAGTGCGCCCACACGAAATAATAAACACTGTAAGTATAGTCAGTAATAAAAACTACAAAATGATAGATTATTTGGCAAGTATTATTTATTTATATAGCCTTAGCTTAAGAAAGAGGCGCCTAAAGCATTTTATTAGTCAATCCTAATTATTCCAAACACAAGACTAAAGAAAGATTCAGACACCATTGAAAAAGATTAAACAAACAAAACCAGCGACTTAATACTGTGGTCTAGATGTTTCCACGGCTTGTACTGTCTAAGACAAGAGTGTCTTATCATAAGGAAATCGATTCCGTGTTTACTTTTTACACTCGCCAATAAGTAATAACAGTAACTAAAATTTATTGAAGTAATATAAATAATGAAAACAGTAAAATATTATTTATTTAACGTTGCAACAAGTCTGTTTAAATGTGTCATAAAATCCGATTAATGCCGGAGAACGTTTGTTGTAAAACTTGTCTACGAGTTAAGTTATCTAACGGACAATAGATAACAACGACGCGACGGTAAGGTAAGGACGCACCCACGCTACACGGTACTTGACTGGAGTGAAGTTAGAAGTGTAATACAAGATATACCTGTTGTTATGTTCTAGTGTTATGAAAGAGAAATACAATATTTGCGATAGAGATCATTTGTTAGAATTGTGATATGAAAATATGTATGTAATTATATTAAGCTACGTACACATACATGCGACATCCAACATTTGTTGTAAGAAGTTGTACAGCACGTTCACACTAGTGCGAGATGCAACTTAATACGTCGGAAGCTTTCCTATATTCATTCATTTGTCCATTTATACACCATTTTCAATTATTTATACATACTAAACACAACTAAAAAGAACGTCAAAGTACACTGAGATTATACTGGATCATACTAGATCACAATCAACACCGTAATTTCTTTAGATGTTCCGGCTTAGGATTGAAACATTTTTGTTTCATAAAAATACTACCTAGAATTTTTAAAAATAGCATAAGTAAGAGTTTTATTAGTGTCGCATGTTTATGTCGCACTGGTCTGTACGTTAAAAATACAACATATTTAGTACACTTATGTTTAAATAATGTCAACTTATGAATGAAAATATATAAATGTTGGATGTCGTACCAATCTCTATAAGGCATTAGATATCAAAAACATTAATTGTAAGTGACGTTATACAACATGTTCAAAGAAAATGGCATGTATAGTCGAAATGGTGAGAGTTCGGCGGTGACTTATGCATGAAAGATGTTATAAGAGCCACATAAATGGTGATACGATGGTGAATTTTATCTTATTTGTTACAATATACATTATAAAAAAATATGTGAGACAGTCTTTTTTCATTGCATCTCAGAATTATACGCCACAACTTGTTGTAACCATGACTCGCCGACGAACTCTCGTAATTTAAACTAAAGCTGCATATCGTAGTTAATTACATTATTGTATTAATCAGTATTGGAAATAGGCCAACAAGACACGATTAGAATTAACTTCGACAAATCCTATCAATTTCGTTTATAAACATCAGATTTATTATTGTTTCCACACGGGTATCGAATCGAGACGTATTAATTAATTAATTACAACACGAGATTAATTAATAGCAAACTTGTTCAAATAAACTGGAAAATCATGTCGATTAATCGATGTTACGGTATTGCTACAATTCTGATTACGTCTGCGGTTGCGGTTGCGGCTGCGTTTGCGTCTGTTGTGGATTTAAAGTTGATTTCTCACAGAGAAATGAATGATGATCAATCATGGATTTAGAGAAAGTTATTTAGAGCCATATAAAGTCATGTAGATACGGTATGTACAAAGGAATAAACGCGTAACTGCAAACGTATAAAGATATCACATTGTTTTAAAAATGTTTTAAAAAAATTATAAATTAAAGTCTCGATTTTATCTGACAGAGTTTATAAAAAAAAGTAACAACTCGTTGAAGATTGCTTGCGAATCCTCGATGGTAAATGGTAAATGGTAAATGGCCAACGGCAAACAAAGAATAGATCACAAAAACAAGACAATGATGGATGATATTATTTTTAATGTTATATAATTATGAAGTCAAAAGATTAATTGTTTTAAAGTTACTGGCCAACTAAATTGAGAATGATTACGTTGTGAAGGAAGATACAGAATTATTTTGGGGTTTGATGCTGTGAAATATTTAGGTATTCGTTTAGGGCAGAAATCCTTTAACTTCTTTAAGTGTAACGTGTTATATCAAGAGTTGAAATTCTTGTTGTCAGGGTCCTTAATAACAATACGCAATCGATTTAGCCAGTCCAGAAATTGGGATAATAGAATCTTCTATATTTGGGTTAAAAGTTGTCCAAAAGAATAAGTGCTAGATCTCATTGAAGAATAACGTATCATTTACACTCACTGCTTTAATTCAATTTTGTATTTAATTTAAATTGTTTAGCATATGGCAATTAATTTATTTTTTAAGTTTTCTTTGTTTTTTTAGAACCTTACAAGGTTTAAAATTAAAAATATTAAATTACGAAAAACTATATTATATTATAACCTCCAAAATGTGACAATCCATCAAAATGTAGTATGATTCACTTTTAAAAGAAGTTTAATGTCAGTTTTTTAAAAATATAGAAGTGAAAACAATTTCTATTACTAATTGTTATTAAAAATAGCAGTTTTAATTATTTCACATACAATTTTAGGTCGTACTATCAAAATTTATATTACTAACGATGCATACGCACCAACTAATTAACTAAATTTAAATTAAAATACAAATGTTAAAAGGAATGCTTAAACGAGAACCTGATATCTAGATTACAATATTAAATAAAAACAGTAAATTAAATATCAAAACAGTGAGTGGTAATGAGGCTTAATTCCACGGGGTTTTATTTCTGTATACTTAAAGTTACCTAGTACACACTGCGGATAAATTCATCTCAGTTTATAGGCAGTACTTGACTCAGCCAAGAACTGTTTTTACACTGTTGTATTTATGTTTCTTGTTATGTTAATGAATGTTCCAAGACATAAAGCTACAAATGCATACTGCCTACAAATAGATCCGCCGACAAGATACTGGAATTAATTCCGTAGTGCGTGCGTCTTCATTCAAATCTGTAGAAATCTACAGATTTTTTCCGCGTAGAATTAAAATGGATGGTGTGTGCATGTTTATCTGATTCCATGTGTTACAGAATTGATGCTTTTTTTGCCATAAGTCGCCTAACTTATACGAATACACTCGTATGAAGGTTTACAAAATGAAGTAAAACAGAAGGAACCTAATTTAAATATTAACTTTCTTATAATTATACTCTCTTCTATGAGAACTCATTTACTTAACCTACAAAACGTTCACTTGCGTTAGTTTAGTTTTAATAGCTTATACAATAACTAGAAAATGACTACGACTATATAACTTAAAGCAAATAAAACCAAAAATCTTGTAATTTAAAATTGTTGTAATTATCACGTTCAGTTACGACAACGGCGCACTGCAATATCATTTAATTGTTTTCGCTAATATACCTCTTAAACTGAAAGCCAACTTCCTTATTAAATTCTTCTCCATTGACCGACTCCAGCTGTCATAATCGCCGCGTTTATATTTATTACAGCAGAATGAATGTAGAATTTATGTCTAAAGCTTTGTCTATGACTATCGCTATACTATCTGTAGCTTTGTCGGCGATTGTGTTGTACCGTAAAAGTTCAACAAATTTAACACACTTATATTCAACATATATGAATGTTGGATGTCGCATGTTGCAGTCGCACTAGTTTGGACGATGCATTATATTGTATAAGTACAAGCACAAGTATTCTCCTACTGACATTTGTATTTATTTCTTAGTTTTCATTTTCTCTTCATCATTGTACGTACGATGGTTCGGCTTCGTTTAATGCCAAATGAAAGCTACAGTTTATAAATTTATTGTAACCTTTGAACTGAAATGAATCGCTTTGTTGTATCCAATCTATTTCGTAAAGGCTAATACTCGTACATGCCAGTCTATTGGAAACGGTTAACATTAGAAATTAATTGCTCTACAAAAATATAATCTAATTTACTTTTTATGTAAGGGCAGTCAGTATTTTTATTGGAATCCACTGTTAGAAAAAAAGAGATTAATTTTCTTTATCATTTTGTAAATTTAATAAAAATAGTAATAGCGAATTATTGTTGGTTGGTTTTAATTCCAATAAAACAACATTTTTGTGATGACTGTTCAAGCATTTATTACTGTATTTTGCACTATAGCTTTTATCAGATTCAATGCTAGCTGTACCTATTCAGGAGTAGTGGCACTCAGCTACAAACAAAACCCAGCAGCCAGTATCATCCGTTTCATCCAGGCAATGTCGCATAGCAACAGAGTCAAATATCCAGCGAATGATAAATGAATATTCTATCCTCTACGTAAATTGAGTTGATGCTATTTTAAAAGCTATAAAAGCATTTTTATTATACCAATTAGAATCAAGAATAAAAAAAAAGCTCCCGTCAACCTTCGTCTGCTGTGAGCTTTGAGTGACGGCTGCGTGAACAAGAACATTCTGCGAACGATATTAATTTGAACAAAATATACTAAAATAAGTTGTCTCCAGTGTCACAATGTTAGTAAAATTATTGTTTTTATTTTTGAGAAATTTATAATGACTTCAATTTTAATTTTATGCATCAGTATTCAGTCCGGGCGCGGGGGTTGCGATATTTATGCAATACTTTCTTTTGTGTTTATCGCGAAACTAAATTTTTTTAAATTGGTGTTATACTAACACCACCTAGATGCAAGGCCTAACAGCGTTTTACTATTTGACAAACCAGCCTACCCTGTAGTTCAGTTGTAGTCATAATTTAAAACAAAAACAAGTGATGTGCTTGGTTAATTTGTAAACGTGACAATTTAATTGTGATTTTAGTAAATTAGTGAATTGTGAATTTAGTGATATATAGTGTAATTAAAACTAAATGCCAACAGTTACAGAAACTTCAGTAGGTAGATTTTCTCAAGAATAGCATGGTTTTGTGCTACTTACTAGCATGTATCCTAAGACTTATTATAGCACGTTTCTTGATTCCTAACTAGGGCTATGTAATTTAACTGTGTATTCTTGAATTATAAGTAATTAGCGAATATGCTAAATATTTGTCCAAATGATCAAAAATCCCTGCTTAAATAATATTTCAAAATGTCATCCTTATTTAACCTAATTTATATACTGGAATAACAACTGAATACTTGTACAAAATATCAATGATTTTATTCACCTAAGGAATGAAATGATATACGAGTATTTCTTACATTTGCATTTCTATTTTGAGTTGCTACGACAAGTTTTGCCTCCGTTCAATACATTTGCAGTATTCGTTGTCTAGCAGCAATGTAATTATTTTAAGAACTAAGACCTTCTCTGTAACTCTGTACAATTTGCATATAAATCTCTTGAAAGATATTTGTTTTTATTGGACTCATTCGTGTGATATACTCGTACTTGTACAGTGAAATGTAAATATAAACAAACCTATAAATTCTTCTTATTTAGTTCTCTAAGCGCTTGTTGAGCCAGCAATTTGTGATGGGATGGCAGAGGAAGAACGAAAAGGGGTGGGAGGGGAGGTGTTTGTTTAATGTCATGTATGGTAATGTGATGAAAATTAAATTACGTTGTTTATAATTATTTGAATAAATGTTAAAATTATGCTGACGTAATTGAACAAGATACAGCGAACGTGCAAGAACCAAAATTAACTTTGTGTTTCTGTGGAACTTCCTGGAACGGAGTGCAAACTTGAAAGTTTTTATAATAGAAAAGGAAGAAACGATATTGACCCTTTTAGCATCAAGCGAAACACAGAACATAGTTTTTATGAATAGATATCATTTACAAGACAACAATAATTTTGCAACTCTGGGGTTGCACCAAAGAAATCGAACGTAAAAACAATCCAAACGTTCCAAAATAAAGTTCTGCAAGGAATAGCTAACACACCGTGGTATATCCGCAATGACGACATGCATAGAGACCTGAAGATTAACACAGTCGAAGAAGAAATCAAATCTATAGCAGCGAAGCACGAGTTGAGACTTCGTAACCACGAAAACATCGCTGTGACGCAAATGTTGCTTGATAGTAATGATGTTCGAAGACTTCGCAGGACTAAATCCTCGGACCTAGTAACCTAATCATGTAGAATTATTCATTGGGGCAATCTCTACCACACCGTGTAATTATTGAAATGTAAGCCACTAGATAAGTGTATCTATATTTAGTTGTAGTTTTAGTAACATACTAATTTAAAGCTAAGAAAATAATGCAAAACTAGTGCAGCACTTTTTGTTGAATAGAAAACACTATAAGTGTTCATTATAAGGCTTTTCTGGAACGTATTTAGGTGATTAAGCAAGGTCCTTCTTACAGACAGTAAAATATAAATCATACAAAATCTCATTGCAAAATCTTAAAATGAAATTGAATGCTGTTACCATATTTAGTGATAATTTTGGATGTTAAATGTGATCACATCTCACTGCGTAATAATATACGATAAACAATTTCCTAAATAAGGCGTTGGTAAAAGTTACGAAATTGTTTCGCCACAGCACACACTCTGACACACACACATGGTTCATTGGTTTTGCAAGAGAAAGTACTCGTAAATATCTACAGAACAGATTACTCTAGTGGTCACTTAAAACTTATATTGTTTATGAAACAAACAATAAACAATTGTCTGATAAAACAAGAACAATTACTCCAAAACAACTTAACTACATGTAAGAAGTTGCATCACAATGCACCTCAAAGTTTAAGCCGCAGATATTATGTTATGTAAGAACAAGATATTATAAAGGAATGCAAAAGTTTGAAAAATAGTGATTATTTAAATGTCTGTTTCGAAATTTAACGAAATTCTGCAATGATAGACTACAGTCATCTGTATAGATTCTTTTGTTTGATTATAATGACATTCGTTTATGTTACAAAAACTAATTTTGAACTTATTCTATCTTTAATTCATAATTTACATTATTGTAAATATATTTCAATGTTAATCTATAGTGATGAGTTAGTTTTAGTACCCGCATTTACTTTAGCTTGAGCCGTCATACGATTCAGTACATATATATTTCTCAACGAAGCTACTAAAAGATTGAGAATCGCTGTGTTTCAGTAAAGTACAATATCTTAAACAGTCTTGTGAAATTCTGTAGTACGAGTATGTACTTTGCGTGGAACAAAACAATGCGATGAGGAGAATTTATGTTCAAAATTAGAAACCGTACATTTATTAAATGTTCCAGCGAATATTAATATTATAAATTTCATTTTATGAGACATAATCGATAATATTACGAAATACAATAACAATAGAATAATAAATATTCTAAGATACTTATATCACTTCTTTACGAGTATATCTTGAGTATAATGTGACAATAAAATATTGATATATACGACTGCATAATCCGTTATTAACTTTAATTATAATTACAATTATTATTCATTTTGTAATTAGTATTTATAATTAACCACCATTAGGCAAGCAGGGTTCAGAAACTGTAGTCCTCGTGCTATGAATGGATGTGCTCCTGTTATTATTTTTAGTGAAATATAGCAAAAAATGTTATTTAAAATTAACTTTTTCTAACTTTCGCGCAAATTTCTATGTCGTATCCTTCTCGAATATGCGGTTCTGGTGATTAGATGTATTCCATTTTGTAAGTAATGGTTTTATTTCCCTTAGTTTATTATTAGAAACAAGGATCCGTTTATGATTTTCAATTGTTTATAGTGCCTGTGTTTGGCTTTGAAATAAGTAGAACAATTGATTACCTTGTCAACATATTTTACCTTAAGTCAATAAATGAACCCGTATATTAGCCCTTAAAAAAGTGAGTTCGTAAGCCTAATCACTTCCCAAACATGATATGACCTGTTCTCTCCCAATCACCTGCCCCCTGTATGTCACTACAGACTGTGAATGTAAGATGAACCATGTTACATTATAATAATAATAAATTTCACGACTGTCGATTCAAACACAGTTACACTGCAGATCAACAAAATGTTTGTAGTGTTTTGTTTTCTTTTATACGAATTGAACAGGACGTTTGGGAGTTGCCAGATGTCAGTTTGCAGTTACAAACTTCTCGTTCGACTCCACACACACACAGACACAAACAAACTCATGTTGTTATCGAATCTTTAGTATATTCTCTCACGATCTTTCTCCGAATCGTGCATGTACTCGTACATGGTACCTGGCTAACGATATGGTTTGTTCGAATCCCTTTCCCTTTCCCTTCTATTTCTTCTACCTTGTTTTAGTCGTCCAGTGCTATTGACCCTTTCTTTTGCAAATTGTGATGTTCGATTATCGGTTTCTCTCCCTTGAGTTCGGTACAGACTAGTGCGACTTCAACATGCGACATTTATTTCATTCTAGTAAACTTATCTACGAGACATCAGAGTATTTTTATTATTTTCTTTCTTATGCCGGTTTTACACCAAAGAGACAGTTTTGAAAACAGTTCTAAAATGGCCTTTTAAGGATTGTCCTAAAATATTTAGTCAAAAATTAGAGACAATAATTATGTATTTTTTTTATATGGGTTCAATGGCAGACAGTTTTAAGAAAGTATAATGTTTTAAAAATGAGATAATAACTGCCAAATAGCGTGCGGTACGTTCAACGTAATTGTTCGCATTGTAGCACGCTTTAGGACGAGGTATGATATAAAACACAACAGAAATCGAAGAGCTGAGCTGGGAGGAAAACGATCAAGAAAAACGGAGTCATTTAGATAATATATGTATTTATTTCCCATTAACTGTTATTTTTTACTTTACATTTTCTAATACAATAAATGATTTTGTTAAAACAAAAATATATATACAGTAGTTAACTTAGTTAAAAATGTTATTGTTAAAATTATATTTTTACTTACTAATTAGTGGAAACTGAAGCCATTGATAACTTACCTGAAAAGAAAAACATAATATTAGATAATTAATTAAAAAAAGTCATAATTAATCTGTCGTCGAAGCGTGCTTTTGGGTAGACAAAATGTTTGTGGAAGTTGTAGTTTTCAAGAAGGACAAATCAAAAACCATATAATAAACAAATTAACAAAACACATAATTATTATATTATAATTAATACGGAATATAACCTAGCTGTTGAATAAAACAGAAAAAAATATATTGAAAGAATTTGTAAAACATGTATTTTCTGTTGAGATCATAAAAATATGTAGAATTAATTTAAGAATGCTTAAGTAAAAAAACAGTCTTGTTACTTGTAATAGAGTTATGCTACCCTGTATTCAGATTCCTTCCGCTGCAAGTAACATGTTACGAAGCTTAAAAACTACCCGACAAATATTAATTTTACATTTGATCAATACGGCGTGACTTACTGATTTTTGGTTTGTTTCGTTTTAGAGTCGAAGGCGCCCGATGTATACTCGGCTTGGCTAAATATGTAACAGTCGATTTTCGTCTTCGAACAGGTTTTCTTCTCGGCATTGGTGAAACCCCCAAAATGGGCTGTATAGTTTCCTCGTCACTATTTCTACTATCCACTTTGTCTTTATCACTATTTAAACTTTGTTCATCTTCTGAATTTTTTAAGTCATACACTGTCTCTAGAATAGCACTATATTCCGGTGAAGGGGAACGCTGCGACAATTTATTTTCATCAAAAAAGTCTGAATTTTTAAGAAATCGGCAAGAATCCACAAAATGTACATCGTCATTAAAGTTACTAACACTAAAATTATAAGGACTCATTTCTGTGAACGATTTAGTGATACTGTTCTTTCGTAATTGTTGTCCGTAGCTCCAGTCTGTGGTGACAGACAAGGAAGAAAAACTACGGTTCAAATCTTTCAGGTAGTCTGAAGAATTTGGTGATAGAGCTCCGCTTGGTGAGAAATCTATACTTTCTGATATCGATAATGCATCAGGTGCTGGTAATGATAACTTAGCGTTTAATTTCTTATTCATTTTAGTAAAATCAGACGACGGAAATTGGTAGAAATCATCATCAGCTGAGAACATATCAAATCGAGAAATTCGCCCATTTTCTGAAGCATCGCAAAATTCTCCTGATGTGTAGTCACCGGAAATGCACTCGTACAAACCTTCATCAGAGTCGGAATTGCCACCACAGTCTGGATAAAGTGCACCGGTATCTTTATTTCTAATTTCTCTGACACCATACTTAAATGAACTTTTTCTTTTCGTGGTAGGATTTCGTTTCTCTGGCGCCACAAATATCATGGGATCGAGTTTCAGAGAGGTCAGTGATCGCGGTGGTCGATTGACTACCACTTGATACATTTCACTTTTCAATGGATTAGCTTTTCGACGTGATCTTCCTGAATTTCTTGTACCTTTCTTCTTTCTGCTGCTATTTCTTCTAACTGATATGGCCTTGGGTTCAACGGCACCACTAGTGCGTTTAAAATATCCATCTCTACTTACAGACAACTTAGGTTTTGGACGTTTCTTCCGAAAGAAACCACTTGGCGCCACGTAGGGACCATTCGTTGAAGAAAATTCTGTTAATTTCGGTATCGATATTGATAAAGAAAACCCAGAATCTTTACTGGAAAATATCTGATTACCAGAGCTTTGAGATGATATCGTTTTAGCAGTGTTACTATTTTGAGTCGATGTGGATAAAGTTCTGCTAACAGAAGGCTTCGGGGATTTAGGGTAATGCTTCTGCAATCTGTTATGCACTATCGCATCGTCTTTGTTAGTTTTTAGAGCGCTGTCCAAAGAATGATGCGTTGTTCGAACTGGAGGAGTTGATTGTTGAGGGGGGCGAGGAAGTTCTAAGCTTCGAGGAGCCATTGCTAGAGGAGCATCCATCCATATTCTTCCTAAACTAATGGATAATGAACACAAGTCTTCTTTGCGTTGGAGTTCTTGAGAGTCTGTCCGTTTGGGAGGCGTTGGAGAACGAATTCGTCGAGATAACGTTGGGGAACGATCCAGTTTTAAAATCTCTATTGAGTTTCCCCAGGGAAACATTTCCACAGCAGAATCATTGCTTATTTGGCGTCGCAACATTTGAGATTTTCGATCTTCATAACATTGCATACCTTCTTCGTTTGACGCTACAGGATAAACGTGCTTCATACGTGTAACAGGTGACTTATTTTCTGCAGAATATCTCCTTAAAATTGGAGTACTTCTTTTATCTTCTTTCTTAGCGGGAAGAGGTGCAGAGATGTTAAATCTTGACGGTGTTGGCATATCTTCTGAAGCAGGAACATGAATTATAATCTTTTCAGTAAATTTAGGTGACACTGTAGTGGATTTAGTTTCTTTATTCTTCACCCAATGATCGTATCCAACTACTAACGAACTCGGAGACGCATCATCTACACGTACGTCATCAAGGCGGACGTAGAGAGCGTCATTATTGGAACTCGCTCTTCTAATTCTCTCAAAACTCGTCTGCAACAGTTCCGTTTTCGTACGAACTTCGCTGCTGCTGGTTTTTGCGTGTTCAATTTGTTTAGCAACAGGAACTTTTTGAACATGTCTTTCTAAAGATGAATTCGCAGAATTGGAACTTGTTTTCCTCGGATACTTCTTTCTATCATGAGAGTTATAATCAACAAATGTTTCCGTTTCTGATACAGAGGCTTCTTCAACAACGCCAGTTTCTAACTTAACCCGAGACCGTTGTAAATCTTGTGCTTTTGTATATATATTCTCAGTTTTTTTAGTATCTTTTGTCAACTCAGATATTTCAAACGGTTTCTGCTCGATATTGAATAACTCATTATTAGCTGCTTCTATTCTTTGTTGCTGTTGCTTTTTCTTTCCTCCTCCGCGGTCTAAGTAATTCTTGCGTATTGAGATACGTTTAAAGGAATCACTACGTTTGAATGATGATTCTTTTTCCTTCTTCTTTCTACCACCGCCCATAAATCGGCGAAGGTTCTCAAATGTAATTGGCTTCATGGTTCTTTCTAAGAGTTCTTATTTAGCAATGCGAAACATCCCGTGCTACTGAACATTTTATGCTCAGTTAGCGATACCGCATTAGAAAGCTGCTCGACTAACCAGCTAACTTACACATCACTCGCATGATTACTGGACACGTTGGTTAACAATAATGTTCACAACAATTATTTCATTTTATAACGTTCTGCCATGGTTGTATAAATTATTGTCTTAACACTTTATTGGTAAAAGTTTTGGAGTTTCCATGAATAACATTTTGAGGTTATAGCTTTGCTACAGACTTAAGTCTTCACTTCGTTACTGTGGGTGCTTAGCTTTATACTAGCCAACAAATAACTGTTTATTAGCGATTCACTGTAATCCAAACACAAGTACTTTAATTGGTTGAAGTTGTAACTTTGTTTTTATGCGATTTGAGGTTATACATTTCATATAAAGCAGTAAAATTTATGATTTAGTAAAATTAAGTTTGTTTTAAATAAAACTAGAACCTAAAGTATGGTACACATACGTGCTACTTAAACATGCGATATCCAACATTTGTTGTAAGAAGTTGTACAACACGTCCACACTAGTGCGACATGGGTTTATTGTTCAGGTCTATTTCATTTATCTATTTCAACACCACAAGACATCACATTCAAATCCGTAATTCTTTTAGATGTTTCGATTTAGGATTGAAACATTTTTGATTCATAAAAATTCTACCTAGAATTTTTTAAAATAGCATAAGTAAGGCTTTTATTGGTGTTGCATGTTTATGTCGCACTAGTCTGTACGTTAAAAGTACAACACTTAGTCAACACTGAATAATATCAACTTATGAATGAAAATATATAAATGTTGGGTGTCACATGTTTATGTCGCACTAGTCTGTACCATACATTATATTACAAGTTTTTAAGTTAATTAATTTCAAGAATATATATTTCATAATACTGAGTTTTGTGTTATAATCATTTAATAACAAATTCATCACAAAATAATTCTCCTATTTATATACAAATAATATAAGGTTCACCAAGCACTAGAGAAATACGAGTATGACGTACAAAAATTATGAAAATTACTCCATTATGTAAATAGAAGGCAAGGTGCTCAGTATCTGTGCTTCTTCAGGTAATTAAGTTTAATTAATTCCTGGACATAGAGATCCTTATAAACTTAATTAAATTCTGTTGTTTTAAAGAGTTATTAAAAAATGAAAATGTTACAGAATAACAAACTTTCAGCATCTATTAAATACACGTTAAAATGACGAGACAAGTGTACATATACACTGATATCTTGTAAAATACATATAGGACAATTATGGAATACGATGACATATATATACATCCACATAAAGTAATGATCCTCAAATTTAAGAGTAGCAAAACCCCGATGTACTGACATAAAAGTGAGTCTATAGACGAAATATCAAAATCAACAAGAAATCAATCTACTGTGTCGGTCACTTTGCAGTTATTAAAGACTGAATGGTCAACACCAACCAACATTTATCTTCCCTGCCTTTCTAGTATGTACTAACATGGATCCAATTCCCTCGACATCGATTAGGACGGTACGTGCGCGGGGGGTAATGTGAAAAGTAAACCTCCTGCAGTGTTTTTCTTATTTGACGCCACAAGGGAACAAGAAAATGTAACAGTACAGATGTCTGAAATAAAAATTACCCAATGGAAACAAATTGAAAACAAGTGAAATGAAACAACGTCGCACAGTTTGAGGTAGTGTTTCATAGTTTTATTTGTTGGGTTTGCAAATACATAGAACTATGAAATGGTAGGGACTGTCAACATCGACTTGCCCCTATTGGAAAACCCTATATATCTGATGACTGTACTGAATATTCTTCCATCAATTTCAGCTCTTAGGTTCTTACAGTTACATAAATTATCTATAAATTAGTTTAGCTGTATAGGTTATTAATAATATTAAACTTAATGACTTCGCTCGTAATGTTCTAGATGAATACTATACACTCGTATAAATCACCGCATCGCTTCGTTCGTATATAATTACGAACTGGCAGTTCAAATAAATTATATTTTTATCTTCACATAATTTAATATAATCTAAATTTCTTTAATATGTCGTAACGAAATGGAATATACGATGATATGTATGATGATATATTTTTAATTACGTTCGGTCACAGAATCCGTTACAGAGGCATCGGTAATGGAATAATCAATAAAATGTACCAAAAATAACTGAGGTCGTTCACGCCGCACCGTGCGAGCAACTCGTCAATTATTCCATGTATGAATTATTATTAGATTCTGCGTTGTTAAAAATTAACTATAGTTAAATATACAGTGGTATACAGCGTCCTGATGAAAATGAAGTTGATGTCTCAATGAAGACCAAACCAAAGTCAATATAAGTCGAAGAAGTGAACATATTTAATATAAAATCTGGAATACTAAGAACGCAAAAGCTCGAATGAAAAAAAACTGATTTGAAATTGGTTTTGAGCGACTGTGTTTCTAGGTCGCAGGGCAATTACGTTGCATGCTTTTGATGATGACATCATGTATATAATATGTAATGCTATTCAAAAGTATTTAAATGCATACATACATACGTACAAATAACGCACAATGCGACACAATAAAAACCCTTATTATGCTAATGTTAAACATTCTATAGAGTCACGAAACACGACTCGACATGGCTCGTTTTTCGTTTTCGTTGGAAATTTCGTTGCGCGGCTAGTTTGCAATCGGTCGACCCGTGTAACAATATTTCTATAAAAGATCTTCTTATATACAATTTGTTTCGATTTCAATTACCCATCATGCTTTAATATTTGCTGTGCAAGACAATAATGCAGGCGCTGTTTCAAGATTCAATTGTTGTGCAACGTGAAGACTGATCGTAAGCCAGTCAATTGTTGTGAAATGTCAGGGCTATGTCGATTATTGGCTATAAAATCATATGCTCACATAAAATATATTTTAATTAGAATAACCTTTCCGATTTTGCAATTTCTATTAGAAAATGCAGTTAGCATATTTTTCATTCAAATAAATTATAAAATTGAAATTACTTTTATCACAAAATCTGAATATCTTCATTCTAAAAAACGGATTAATTAAAAATAAATTTGTAGACCCTGGAAGATTTAGGGTATATTATTACCATCTATTAGAATTGAAATGAAAGGAAGCTTTGATAAATGGTATGTTTTAATGTGCTCCTACTTTTATTTAGAAAGACTTTGATATTTGTGCCTAATTTACTTATAAATATTATTCTCCCGTTTACTTGTACGGTATATTTTTATTGATAAAACCTCAAAACTTTTACATGATCAATTTTCACGAGTTTATGAAGGAGATACTTTGCTTTTTTCTTATAAGATATACAAGTTTTATATATATATATATATATATATATATATATATATATATATATATATATATATATATTCTTTTTTGATACATGGTAACTCTTCTTGGGAATAAACATGAGCACCTCACACAACAAGCTACGATAGCTCCACCTAACGGTTGTGTTCTGCAACATAGCAACTAACAAAAAATATAAAAATACATAAAGTTTTTGTAATATAAAAGATAGGACAACATACTTCACATAGGAAGAATAAAAAAAACAAAAACAAAGAAATAGCCATGATACACGTTAGGGCTCTCTCACATTGCAACCGCTTCCTTGCGACGAAAAGGTTTATCTGATGATAAAGTGGTATTGCGAAAAAACTCAGATACACCCTAGTCAAAAAGAAATTGACGCAAGTTGGCGGATGCATTGTGACACCAACCTTAGACATATATGTTGTGAGTATACGTAGTGCAACCAAATATAGTTTCAACTGAATGTAATTTTACATTGTTTAGTTTTAGTCGTAGTTTGACTGAACTTATAAAATGTATACAAACTTGTGCTTCGATAAAAGAGTAAAAGGCTACGAGATGGTGTGTATCCATGCTCATTGCACATTGCACATTGCAGCTGCATATTGCATCGTGTTACTTAACGGAGAAACATATTGATTCAAGCATGTAATGAAAACGTCCAGCAAAGAAAACGGGACTTGAAATGTATGCTGTTAATTCGATATAGCTAAAAGTTAAATAGTTGAGGTTGCAGAAAAGTAGATGTGTGCTTCAAAGAGCATTTATGCTCCTCTAATAGAATCTATCTACAAGCTGGAAGAAAATCTTTTGCACAAAGCGAAAATCTGGTTTTAACATTAAATAAATTTGTAGTCGAACATCATAGGTTTTAATTTGTATCCAGAGATCTCTAATCAGTGAGCTTCTTAACTTAATATCGTAATTAAATAAGTTATTAATGAAGCAACGACACAGTAAAAACTGTTATGTCTTTTGTTGCTGTTTTGGTAAACAAAACACATTTCCATTTGGAGTCGGTAAAACCAAAGGAAACACGTTTGTTGTTGCTTTTTAGTCTGCTTGGTTTGAACACGTAGTTTTGTTTTTGATGAACATTTGTGTTTGTTAGTTGTTGTGTATCATGTTTATAATTTTTATGGGACCAAACAGTTTTCGAAAAAAAACGAAACTCTTTTAAAATAAAACAAAACATGTATTTTTAAACAACAAAACTGTTTCTTTGGTGTGAAAGATGGATGATATTTTCACAGATATTTAGACCATCTTCTTCAAATTAAGGCTGCATACTTTTCAGATAACCCTCGTACATAAGTAACAAGTCGATTTATGGTTCAACAGCAATACTTGGTTTATAACCGTGTTTGCAACAAGATGTATCTATATACAGTTATGTGCCTTTTATTTCCGTACTGAGGTATATTCAATTCAAAAACTACAAGTCCGAGTTGATACATTGTATAAAAACATGGTAGACAATTGGATTGTGAACTATAGGGTATTTCCACAAGAACTTTGTTTTGGACATTTAAAAAAATAAAAACGCCGATATACGTTTATTAATCTATGTTTTAATAAAGAATTTTAAAATCAGGTCACGACCCAATGTACACCAGTACTGCCAGTTAAATTCTATATTATAGTAACAAAACTATATTAAAGTTAGACAATATTATTAAATCATGGCACTTCACGTATGGTTGACTTCGTTAATTACGTAATTTCGCGTCTCCCCTCAACGTTTGAACAGTTACCGGCATAAAATAACAATAACATCAACAACAAGTTCGCGGTAATGATTTCATATCTATTTCCCTCATTACTTTTTAAACGGGTACCCGGTACCGGGTTCCTGTACTTCTCGTACGCGTATATCGAGAACAACGGTATTTGTTATAAGCACATAGTTTCACTGTGTTATTGTGTGATTTTTACAATGTGTATCCATTTTTTCTGGATCAAACGGTATAACGTAATAATATGCAATAATGGCACCCCGATGCCCTCCCCAACTGTCTTCCCCTCGTCGCTGTACCGCGCGGAATGTTGTACCTCCGAGAAATAATGACAATGTAGTGTTATTTTATGAGGAAAATAGTATAAGAATGGAACTATAGTTGGTGTTTCAGGAAATATGTATATGTAGTTAGAATATGGGGCATGAACCCAGAGATGCATTCTTAGGGCGTCCGCACACGACGCGACTGATTGCAAACCTTAGCCCTGAATCTGCCCGAACCGAATGAGAATAGAACTGTGTTGTTAGTGAAGGAATGAACGTGTATATGAGTGAGAGAAAACACACGAAGTTATTACGAACAAAATGTGTGAAATTATTTTAAAATATCTGAAGAGGTTCTTCACAAAATAGAAACTTCAAGAAATCATCGTTTTCTATAACACATCATAAAATGTTTTCTTAACTTGAATTACAATGTAATCTTATTAAATTTTATAGCTCTTTTTTTACTTATAGTATTTTGTTTATTCTTTCTATATTTTAGAAAGTTTCTGCGGATCATATTTTTACATTCGTATACCACAAACGAACGGCAAACCATAATCTCTATTATAAAATTTAATTGAATAATGTGAAAATGTTATTTAAATAAACTAATGTCTTTACGCTAAAAACGATTATTGTATTGCAGTACTTAAATGCAATTGTTCATGTAATAATATAAACCTACATCTATAAGCCAGTGGCGTGCTTAAACATTAGTACTGCCGCATACAATTTCAGCAAAATGTAAAGTTTTGTACGAGGATGTCTCCATAAAGTTAAGCTTAAGATTTAACCCGGTTAAATCAAATCAAAAACTTATTATTTATAGCTAACTAATATGTCGTACACACTGCTGCGACTTAAACATGCGACATTGAACTATATATTTTCATTCATAAGATGACATTATTTAGACGCGAGTGTACTAAATGTGTTGTACTTTTAACGTACAGACTAATGCGACATAAACATGCGACACTAATAAAATCCTTACTTATGCTATTTTTGAAAATTCTAGGCAGTGCTTTTATGAAACCAAAAAGGTTTCAATATTTGTCGATACTTGTAAAAGGATTGCGACTTTGAATGAAACCTCGAGCAAAATGATCCAGTACCTACTCAGTCTCCAGTATACTCTCAGTGTAAATTGACGTTTTCTTTAGTTGTGTTTAGTAAATAAATAAAAATAATTTAAAATGGTGTTTAAATGGACAAATTAAATTATAGGACATATAGTTAAATTTAAATGTCGAATATGTTTTGGTTGTGGTTTTGAGGGGCTCATAATAAAATATTTGTATTTATAGGCAAACGGAGATTATTTTCCGAACTCTTTCATATTTTAAATAAAAATAAAAGCTTATTTTATAAAAAAAAAAATTCTATTTATTTTTATTGGAATTATAAACAGAAAATAAAATCAGAGATTTTATAAACTAAGAGGAAATCTGTTTATTTTAAACTACGCGCGTTCACAATATCACTATGAAGTATAATACGCGCCTAGAGCCTAATGAATAAAACCTTACAATAATTTTATACAATACGAGTATGTATGGGTATGACTATGAGTTATCCATAAAGAATAATTAACCATTCTTTTAATATTATTCCAACTGAATATATTTTATTCTCATATTTGAAATTCTTTGTATTACGAACAATAATAAGCGCGTGAACTTGAATACATTAAACATATTACATATTACATAATCATTTATTTATATTGAATTAAATTACGTAGGCACCTATAATTTATATAATTTTTTTTAAAGTATTGTATGGGAATAATAACAGGCTATCTTACAATACAAGGTCTTTCGGTGAAGATGAGTCCGTTGCTCTGGAGCTGCTGCTGTTGCTTGTACAGTTGGAGACCGATCCGAACAATTAGAAAATATATTTAAATGAATCAAAAGATATATGTACGTACGAGATGTGTTAAAAAAGTAACGGCTATTGTAATTTAAAAATGCCCGCGGTAATTATTTTATAAAAACCTTTTTTGTAAGTTGGTAGTACTGTACTCAATTACTATACAAAATTTAAGGAAGATCGATCAATCTGTTTGTATACAGAAGCTGGTTGAAGCAGTCAATTGCAGTGGTGCATTAATTATGGCTTTAATTAAATCAAAACGGGTACCCTGAAAGAGCAATTTATGTTACGCGAACATAAATAAGTCACAAGTTGCTAGATATCAATAAAAAGGATCAGAAAAATTAATCCAATAGTTAGTGAATTGCAGAAAAAGATAAACACACACACTGTAAACTTTCAAGGATATAAAACAAGATCGCAGTTGTCTTGTAATACCTTGCATTACCTTTCAGACGCTTTAAGGCTGACAAAAAAATTACTTAAACTCACTTATAGTCTGAGTAGGAGCAAGAGGGAATTATCCGTACGCATGGGAGTGAGTGAGACACATACCTTGATTATCTGATACCTGGAAAATGGCCTGGTCAAGTTAGTAGGTAGGCATACGATCATTGTATGTACTAACACTACTCAATCTTACACATTTTGTTCATCAGAAAATAAGTGACGTCTAGTTGCCCTGGGATCTAGGACTAATAGTAAGAGCACATAAAAGATTTTACCATTTACTGACGAAAATCAGACTCGAACACTCTCTGCAATTGTTTAACGAAGAGATATTCTAAATATTTGTTATAAACTTCCGAATAAATTTTCGCAGCGCACGACTGAGCATAAAAGTGCTCTAACGCTATTAAGATGCGGATTAAACAAATGATACAATTTGCTAGTAAAGTATAGCAGCATCTGGACACTGGACCTCACACGCCGCACAATGTTAAGCGAAAGAATGCAATGGAATCGTGTTTTTATTAAAGAGTCTCCAGCATAGAGCGATCCGAGAGCTATAAATAAAAAGAGATACCATATACGAAGTATTGAAGACAATGAAACGAAAATAATGCTTTACAAATAATAACCTTGTTGTTCTCGGTATAGAGATTAAGGTAGACAGTCTATAATAACTAAAGTTTCTATTTCTGTTAATTATATATGTTCTTATTATATCTTCAAGTTATATATTATATCGTTAAAATACAACTCTTAATAAAAAAAACTAAACACAATTTTTCATAACGTTAGCAAATAATAACGGATTCCGATCTCTGTTTTAAACCAACATGTTAAAAATCGTTTTACAATATTGAAATTTAAGCTCGATAATTCCAAAAGCTTCTTATGCAATAAACGTGTTGTATACAGCATAGCGTACATGACCAGGTCAGTGCAGAGCGCATACGTGATATGTATTGAAAATGCATTCCCGTGTAGCTTTAATGAAAACTGTAACGGAACCTGATGTCCTCGTGTTGTTTTATTATTTCAGTTCATTGTACAAATATTTGCAGGTATCATGGCTGCTCTATACGCCCTTCTGCCCCTAGGGAAATAGGTTCATTGCATCTATGTTATGTATTTGAACACTTAGCTATTTGCGCTATGTTATTTGCTGTACTGTACTGACGTTGTTACGTTGTTATGGTCCATGCAGCATCCTAACTATACACAGCTCAGCTAGTGGTATTTAATCGGTACACTACCATCATCAATACAATATGTTTATATTTCACATTCTACTCGCGCAAATGAGCACGGGTTTATTATATTAGCGAGTGTATTATTTTTGTTATTTACTGATTGCAGATGTCGAAGCAATAATCTAAGTGATGTGATGATAATAACTCAAGTGATATTGCTCGTAAAGAAGAAGAAAATTGTTGTGACCTAGATAACCAAATGCTCTATTCAATAGTTTTATTATATTATGTGCAATATTAAAAGCATTATAGTGACTGAAGTTCATTAAACATATAAATTCACAAAGCATTGAAGATTTATTTTTGGTTATAACTTTTTTATTATTAAAGTTATAATGTTATTATCTAAAAAAAAGCCTTAGACAAAATATTTGTGAAAGCTATTGTTTTAAAAAAAATTAAAAAAACTGATTAAAATTGGGGATACAAAAAATTGAACTTCAATTTGAGAAATCAAGATTTCATTAACAAAAGAAAGGGATTATTATATGTTACATCCAAATTTAAGTAAGTAAAGATGGGTTAGAAATGACTCCCGCAAAAATCATTGTAAAACCCAAGCTCACTTGTACAAAATTAATATTAAATCCGACGATAGATGTCAATGTGGTGAAGAAGGAACTTTAAATCATATTATATTTGAATGCATAAATTAAATGCAAATATTAGATGTGATTAAAACTTTTCCTGTTAATACTAAATTTTTGTTAAATGATTCAAAATTAATTAGTGAATTATTTGAATAAAAAATGTTTGATGGTGGCTATGACGAATAAAATTGAAGGCAAATAAATAAATAATGTTGGTTACTTGGGGAAAGTAGCTGGAGGGCCATAGTAATCAGTGAGCCCCGAGAAATATTTTTGAGCCCCATTGAACCTCTCTTCGGGCCAAAGCTTATTCCACCCAGAAAAATAACGATTTTACATGATGGAACAAAAAACTGCTACAAGCTTAGTTGAATCCGGCTGTAATATTAATTAAATATTTCCGTAACAACAGAACAGTATGTATAACAGAAAAATGTTTAAAATGTAAAATAATTCAGATTTGTTTAATTAATTCATATTGTTAATGTATATACCGTTTAAATATATAAAACAAATAAAATAAAGTAAACTTAATTAAAAAATACAACAAAAATGTATATTTGCTTCATTTAATTTTCCAAGATAAAAATTCTTTAGAATACTTTTTTTTAATGGTGCACGTAAAACTTTCAGAATTATTAAATAAAATAAAAGTTTTATAAGACTAGTATACAGTGGCGTACGCAGAAAGTTTGCAAGAGTTGTGCATATTACGTTATATCTATAGTAAATTAGTTAGTATTTAATCTAGGGAAAAGCTAAATATTCAGGAGAGTAAGAGAACTGTTTGTCCCTTCCCGCGGACGCCCATGATCGTGTAACTTATATGAATTACTTTACACAAAGTATGTTTAAAGTATTAAAGTTTTAAGCGGGTTGAAATATGCTCATATTATACATACACTGTAACGATAAAATGCAACTAAATAATAACCACGTGAAAAGCTTTATTTAAAAATCAATTAGCGCAGAATTATAGAGCACTACAGAATGAGATACACCCAGAGGCAAATCAAGCTTTCGGAGTGCATATCATTTCCTGATAAGGCTGTAGTAGGGAATGAAACGCGCTTTCCTCACAAGGACCTTATTTGGTACACCTGATAGTGTTCTCATCGGGTCAACATGCAGAAAACATAAACCATTCGGATTGCAATAAAAGAAAGTATCGCTCATTCAGATCACTATGGATTTATATTTTAATGAACGAAAAATAAACGCTACGCAATATGTTAGAAAATAGAATTTAATTAAATAATTGAAAATAAAGTTCTAGAAGAAAGATATTGTGTCTACAAATTATAAGTGTGTGCAGCGTGGGTGTCTGATAATTAACTAACAATGTAATATAATAGATTATTGAAGTATATATAACACTATATACTAATACATAGAAGAATACAATGAAAAGTAACAAGCAATTAATATTTCGATCGAAAACACCGTAGCCCTTCCAATGCGCTATGAAATGAATTGTAGTAATTCCATTTATTAAAAGAGATAAATTTCAAAACAGATTAAATTTTATTTCTTATTAAAATTGAAACTGTGGATTTTGTGTAAGAGGCTGGGACTGTGGAAGTTGGTGGTTTGCTTATTGTTCACCATAGATTTATATTTTATTTTATTACAATAATTATTCAAATAAAAGAACCGTAATTGAATGATCTCTTTCTGGATTGTAGTAGGCGTACGTACAGAAACTATGAAGCCCACGTTGTCTTCAAATTGACCTTACTCTATCACTTCGCGACCATAAAACATTTATAATGATTAGTTACATATTATTACCAATGTAATAACTTTCATTAAGTCACTCTATTGACCGTTGCCCACTCGCTTGCCAGTCAGTTCAAGCCGAGCATTCCAACTTGTGGAATCTGGAAAATTTCAAGGTTTCTTCCTCAAAGTTTTTGTTCAATGTATACATTTAGTAGCTCTAACTTAATGGAAATTATTCACGTAAATCACAACGTTTTTTGTTTATTTGTTTGTTGAAGAATTTTAACATTTTTAATTAAGAAACGAGTTCTTTGGAATTATTAGTTTTTATATGGTATGTTAAGTAGGTAATTATTCTAACTAAGTCAGGGAATGCCAACTGCGGTGCTGCGGTTAAATACATTCGGTATCAAAGGGAAAAAATACAAATATTTATCTGATTTATCATTGTAGGCTAGACATAAAGCCTTATTCCTCACTTAATGCGGAAAAGCATGTATTTTGTTTACTAGATTTCAATTGAAAAGTTAACTCGAAAAAATCTAGCCTCAAGAATATATTCAAGCTAAATATTAATAATTACTATATTAAATACATGCGAGTATACACCGTAATATTACTGGATTAATTTATTAATATTGGAAAGCAATTACTTTATTTAACATTAGGAGAAAGTTGCAAAACAAAGATTATAATATTTCCGTCCGGTACAATCAATGACGAATCAAACTGCCTAACAGCAATAACCGCTACTCATAAAAAGGGCATCTTAGATAACCTTCTTTTTTTTTGTAATAACATTTAAGTGTCTAATATCCGGTTACAATTAAGTTTCCGGCAGGTTTTGTGAATCCTAGGCGTCTCTGGATGCAGAAAAAGTGGTCTAAATGCGGTTTTGATTAAGAAAGACATATAAATTAGTAAAAGTGCATTATGTAAGCAAGTTTGAAGAAATATGCTTACACTTTCGACGCATGCGTATAGAGAACAAATAGGAACATATGCCTTTCTCTCTCGCACACATTTTGGACATACTTTTATATATCTATAGGAAAAATAGGCTATTCACACTTCATATATATAATGCTCTAAGTGAAAATGCAGCTTAAGGTTTAGCTTTATATAGTAACAAACAAATGAATATCACACTACTCCAATTCATGACGCATGACGTTAGAAAAAAAGTTAGAAAATAAGGCAGTCAGTTTGCATCAAAATCTATGAACTGTACTAACGTTGTAATTTATTGAAGCCACTGTTTTTCAGCCTGACAAAGAATTTTCAGATCAATATAATTATGTGGTTACATAGATTATCGTTCTATTTTTCCTTTTGCTAATTATGAGTACGGATTTCTTTGATTCACAATCGATAAATATGTATTACAAACTCTCACCACCAGTAGAACATTGTGCCGCAAACATAGGCGTGTATAGAAAGGGGTACACTATTGTCTTCGTGAATATAGAGAGGTTCGTCTAATTTTCTACGGACGCTTATGATCACAAACATTACATTATTTGTCGTGAAGATATTTTATATTATTTATAACGAATAAACCTAATTACGTGCTCATTTTTACTCACAAAGTGGGAATCGAGTGCAGCTGTCGGATTTACATGGGGGCATGCTGGCTGGGCTGACACACAAGCACAGCACGCCGACGTTGGTTACTTTTAGAACAATCACAATTACGAAATAACTATTTTATCATATTTTCAATGGTACTTTTATGGGAACTACTGTTAGCTTAGCTTAGGCTTACACGTCATTTACATAAAATTACTTGATAACCTAACCTGGTTGCTCACTGACTTGTCAAATAAAAATAACAAGTACAGGCAGGCAACTGCCTGGAGATAGTAATTGCAGTAAATTATGCAGCGCAGTGTAGCGACATGCAAATTAACTGACATCTGCATAATAGAAACAGTATTTGACAAAATTATTGTATTAAGTGTATACCTGGTAAGACAGTGCATATATTTCCACTTTCTTTATTTTCTAAAGTTCCATAATTCACCGGGAAGAAAATGTAATGCAATGTGACAGTTTGACTAGCTTGTAGTAAGCCTGGAAACAGATGCTTCTTACAGTTGTCTCGATATTATAAACGAGATACACAAAATAAATATAATTTTACAGAAAATAAAATTATGACAAAAATGAAGCTGTAAAAAGTAATTTATATTTTAAACAGCTGTATCTCTGACAACATTTAAAGATTTTTAAGAAAATTAGGAAGCCAAAGGAGATCTAAAAGCTGTCTTGATCTTATAACGCAGCTTCACCCAGAAAAAGGCTTAAATTCATCCATCGTCGAACCCGTGTTCTCTTAATACACATTGGTATTTCACCATTATCAGTAAATGTACATTATTCACATGTTCTGTAGTGAATGATGCAGACTCTAAAGTACTAGAATAGAACTGATAAATAAAGTGGCTTTAATTTTATGGGGCACTTAAAACCTCACAATTATCTTGAACTGTTATTAATGCTTAAAGCTGTTTACGGTTTTCTGAACAATGACCGGCATTGTACAGATACGAGTATATTGAAAATAGTAGTATAGATAAATTTCATATTAGTTTATGTAAATGTGATAATATTGATACTGTAAGAATATGCGCGTTGTTTGATAAGAATGTGAATAATTAATAATCAAAAAAAAAACATACGTTGAAATATTTCACTCAATATTACTTGTCAGTAGAGAAGCAAAGCTGGTTCAAGCTTAAAATTGAAGTTGAGATGATTTCGGAAGTATATTCTATAATAATTCTATTCAACACAGTACGTGTTTTTAAGGTTTGTTTAACAAAATGTAAGTTACCTGTTACATAAATAGTTTTACCTCATATGCAACGTTTACTAACCTATTCATCGGTTTCTTGAAAAATAGGACAACCTTTATGCTATTATTTAATTCTTAATGCGTAAAAATTCAATATTTTTGAGAGAAATATATACGTTTTGTGTTTACTGAGTGAATTGTCAATATACTCGTATATAGTATACATATAAAATAGATAGATTTGTCAGGACAAGGTACTGCTTAGTGTTACTGCTACTAAAAACACATAGAATGTATATTTGTTTAAGGACGACATACTGCTTAGTACGAAATGTTGATATAACCTCAAAACGCATAGAAATAAATACATAAAAATTAATACAAAAAGCAACCGCTGCTCAAACCTTTTTTGTTGTGTTTATTATGGCACATAATTTAAATATTCACTTAATTTAGTTAACACTTTATTTGCACTTGTTTCACTAATTTTTCTTAGAATTATTCAAACTCGCGGATATCTTTTCGTAGCACTACCTAACCAACTGCGATCTTCTTCGGGAATCTTCTGCCTCCACCATTGGGCTACGACAACCGGCTCTCGGCTGGACCGATAACATTTTATTTTTATTCAATATTTATTTTTTTTTCTTTCGTTCATTGAACAAACTGGTTTTTAAGATATTATGTTTTAAGAAACGACATACGATTTATAAACGTATGTGTCTTACTATTTATAAATTTATAAATATTTTATACACAAATGTACAGTCAGAGGTTCTTGACCTTTTTATGTATATGTGTTTTTTTTTTATTGGTTATTTACTTTAATATTTTAATGAACATTCAGTTTCATTTCCCCCACCCCGCTTCCGCGCCTGTTTTAAATGAGATAAATTTAATTTATGCGACGACTGTTATGTTAAATAATCTATATTTGTTTCAACGATGTGTTAATTTTTAATTTCCCTTTTTTATGACATTTTTAACACTTTCTCGCGTAATCTTCTTTTTTTTTATGAAATCTTATTTTGTCAAAACATAGTGTGGGTGCTTTGTTGAATAATAATTTCTTTCATACTCTGTCTAGCAGCCCACAAATGAGTTGGTGTAATTTAAGAAAGCACGTGCGGGTAACTTGCACGTGTCAGTCTTCGTAACTGTACATGCCGTAGTAGTGAAGTGAGTGTTTTAAAAGCCTGGCCGTCACTCAGGCTGCGTAATCAAATAAAAATTAAAGAGTTTGCCGTTGCTACTACTGCTGCTCTAGCAGCGCATACAAAACTAACGGTAAAAACTGGTAGCGTTATTAGTTATGAAAATTAATATCAAATTATTGTAGCGTTGACAAACATGGAAGTGCAGAAATGTTCGCTTCAAAACCTATCCTTAAATGTCACTAACTAGAACTTATACCAAGTAGCGTTACTAAAACCACCGCAACTCGTAAAGGTATGGTAGAAATGTCACGAAATTTGGACATATATTGTTTGAAGGTTAGTACTATCTGAAAAACATATGGATTTCTCAATAGTGATGTGATAATATAAGTCCAAATCACGATAGTTCGGCGGTGATTTATTCTTAAAAGAGGTTATAAGAGCGATATAAATCTATAATACGATAATGAATTTTAACTTATTCGTTTCTAAGCACATTATAGAAAAATAAGTGAGTCAGTACATTTTAGTTATATTGGCAGTTTATACTTCACAACTTGTTTTAAATATGAGTCGCCGCCGAACTCTCGTAATTTGAACTATACATAACATTTTTAATCGTACTAAAAGAAATACTTTGCTATTAACTAAAATAAGTTTCATACGAAATAAATGCGTTTTTCGCAATTATACAACATCAATAAATCAACAACATAAGCAACTAATATCAGATTGATTTAATTTCCAGTTTAAACTAGTTTACAGTTAGCCTTTTAAGAAAACGTGCGTAAATAATTCAAATTCTTATTAGCCACAGTGAAACTTAAATTATCTGTCAATTAAAATAATTTGTTTCTATAAAAAAAAAGTGTTGAAGTCCTTGAATACGCTATAATGAATGGCGCAACGATTTAATAGTGTTAATTTTGTAGTTATTGAATGTAATGATTATTCGATTTTCAACTAAACGCAAATATTTTATTAATCGTGCAGCCTCGAGCTTTGAAAATTCGTTGACACAAATATTTAATAATGTTTATAGCTGTAATAAGCATTAGAACAGGGGTTTCCAAACGCTTTGAGTTCGTGGGCCACATTAAGGTATTCAAATTACTCACGGGAAGAATTGAAAAAAATATATATAATATAAAAGTATAAATAAATACATATATTGAATATTTCGACAGTAACTCAAGACAAAACGCTATGAATACAGAGGAATTATAAGACGATGCGACAACACTATAATGTGAACCATATAATTTGCAAAACCTGCCCTAAGCACCAGTAATGATACAAAAAAGACATGAAATTTCTCGGAAAGATATGCCCCATGCGAACATTGTTATCCTTAAGATTATACACACGTAAAAATTAAATTGTACGCTTGGTTGTTTTCGCAGAAGCTGCCTGTAGCAAAGATTACGCGTGCCATGTGTTGAGAGCATCTGATTTAAAAATAAAGACCAAATAAAACAAAGATAATCGTCTTGCTCTTATTGTGTTTTATAGAGAAAAAAAAAGAAAGATTTAATGGCTACGAATAATTCAGTAGAGTTTGTTTACATCTTATTCTTCAGAATATAATACGTGAGGCCTTGACAGAAAAGGATTACATTCTGAGATGAACATTAAAAGTAAGTCAGAGACAGTACTTCATGTATCTTATTTAAAATGAACAAAACTTAATTAGATATTCTGTAATAAAGAATTAAATTTTACAAGTAAAAAACAAAATAAGTCTGTGGATCACGTAACAATAAATCTCTCAAAGGTTTTAAGCTTTTGCTTTAATGGAAAAAGGTTTTTCTTTGACAGGGACAATTCAGAGAAAAAGTCAAAGGTATTATAGAAAGCTTTTGTTAAAAAATATAATATAAATATATTGCGTCTTCACTAATTAGTTTTGGTTCGGGATGTAAGAATATTAATCTAGCAAAAATCTGAGTTTTGATCACGATCATTGTTTGCAAGACTCAGGAGTAGGCCCCAGAACAAAACCGTTTAAATTCTAGTGTTTATTACAAACATACTGTTCGTCTGAATATGAATCCGATTAAAGATTGATCCGATCGTCTAAAAAGGCATTAATGGAGTCCTATGTTATTACATATTAACTCAATTAAGTATTCTGTTTACTTTTAAAAAATATTATAAATTTCAGGTTTTAAAACTTTACATAATAATGTCAAGACGGTATAATACAACCAACATAATATTTAAATTAATTATATGCATTAAATAAAAATGTAAATACTTAAATTTCACTTTTAAATTTTAATAGTTACATATTAAAAAAGTTATAAACCCAGGTTACCAAATACACGCGATCGTTTTATTCCGGTTCCAAACGATGCTACGAACACCTTCCAACGTTGGACGCTTGACGATTAGACGCATTAATTCTCAGACGTTGGAGGCTACCATTTGAATTGGTACCGGCTTTAGCAAAAGGATTCAACCATTTAATTACAGAAATAGATACTTTGTCACTTTTCTCATTATAAAAGTATCTTTAACCCTATTAAATTACCAAATAAAAAAATCGACAATTAGTTCCTTCACTTTCACTTGAAACGAACTTGAATTTCAACAAGTAAAGGTGGTGGGGAGGGGATAAGACAGATTATTTTCTGTTTAAAATTCTAAATGAATTTTTTTCGTTTGTTTTTTACTAAAACTGCTATGTATATATTTACAAGTTAAACAACATATCCTAATATTTAATAATGTATGTTATACACGCTGCAGAACATACAACTAAACCGTATTTTTACATTAGTTTAGATAAAAAGAAGTCTTTACAACTTCTGAACATGCGAAACATTAAATCAACAAGTCTCATCAATTATGTTATTAACAATGTACGAATCGTGACTCCGAGACTTTTGTTTCAGCTTTTGACTTTATCTTGTCTATTGATAGTGGAAAGGATTCGAGGGGAACGTCCGTCCGTCCGTCATTCATTAAATTGTATTTAGAGGTTGACTATTATTTTTCGCGTTATGAAATAAAGCATTAAATCTAACATAATAAATAATAAGACCTCGACATTATGATTTAACAAAAGCAATTGTATTCAAAGAATATTTTTAATCTATTTGTTTTTGTTTAAAGGTTGTCGTTTTACTTTATGTACTTTACTTTACTTTACGTAATAAACCTTGATTGCTACTTTTATCACTCAACCCTCCTTTTTCATTGAATCGAACATAACTGTAGCTTAACTAATCAAAATACCTCGTTTACATTTTTCGTAAGTCAACTGTGATCTGTCTTTGATAAAACTACTTAAGGCGCTCGTCTCCTCAGAGAGGAACTTAAAATAAACAAAGCATTTTAAGAAGTGTAGAAGGGAAAGACGAGTGCGTAGGCGTGGCTAAAAAGTCTTATCTCAGGGATAAAAACTATTTGTAAGCGTAATTAAGATTTCCAGTGTTGCACAACATTAAAATAAAAGAACCATAAAATTTTACACTAAGAATAAATAAAAATATAACAATTTAATTAAATTATATTATAATATAATTAAAAAAAACTAATAAAATTTAATGTAACAATTTTTAATAATTTTAATATTCTAAAATTATACATATATAAATATATGTACTTTTATAACCTATTAATTTGATAAAAACTAAACATAAAACTGTGGTTTCTTGATTATAAATTATCCATTACGATCTGGATTTCGAATAGGCATATTTCGAAGGTATCGAGAGTCTACTATCTCGGGAAGTAAGCATTCGTTATAAAAAAATAATAATTTGGATTTCATTTCTTCTTCCCAAAATCTCTCATTTCTTTCAATTCTCTCATAGAGAATATTGATTGGTTTTTCAACAGGAGTCCAAAACACAAACAAACAATATTTGCGTTGTGTAACTTGTAGCTGCCTTTGTATTTGATAGTAAAAATCATGATTTTTTTTTAATTTAAACAAGCCATTTGCAATTGTTCCAAATGTTACTTTCTTTGATTCAATTGCCGCAATTGCTGTTAACATACTGGAAGCTGGACATTTAATTTCTATTAAACCATCTTCTCCTATTAGTCCATCAGGACTAGCTGCAAGAAATGGATAGTTTTTGTCAATAAATAAACCTGCATCTGCTATTTCTAAATTTAGTAACTTCGATACATCATTTTTAGCCACAGGTTCTTTTTCTATACCATATCTTGTTGCTTTATTTCCAGCAAATGTGCTATAAAGATGGTTTTTGACTAAATTTGCACAAGATGTCTTCTTTCTCATTTTACAAACTTTACCAAATGAAGATGATGTTAGTCGCTTCTATCTTTCTTGCTTCCACAAGATATTGCGACTTTGCTCTTTTGTATTCTTTTCAAGCTCAATTATCTCCACTGAGGTTTTACAAAGTGATTTTTTAAATTGTTCTTGTTATTATATATATTAATTGTGTGTGCCTTTCGGCTTTACAATCTACAGTATTATATTTCTAATACATTTCATCACTGCCTCCCTTTAAATAGCTGGCCAATATTCCTTTCGCTCGCTACTTTTTCCTTACACTCAAACTTAATGTGCTCCAGTGTTTCGTCCTCCGCTCCGCACATTCTACACTTTCTTTCCTCACTCTTGTCCCAGTATCTGTTTCCTTTTTCCTCATTTCCCAATCTAAACCTTGCTGTTCTTCTTATGTGTTTTTATGTCTTTTTCTATAAGGTACTGAGGCACATTATTTTCCCATAACCTTTTATATCTTTTATTGTAGTTACTTTTTTCTATTTTTCCCATTCTCTCCTGCTGTTGTATCTTCTTCTCCCTTCTCCTTAGCTCCTCTTCCACACTTGCGCCACCTTCTCTTCTCCTCTCTGCCTCCTCGATCACCATTCCATTCCTTTCAAAGTACTCCTTTCTCTTTTTTGGACCTCCTCCCCCCCATTCTTTATGCTATCCTCTCTTATTTTCTTTAAAATTTTGCTTTCCGCGAATATTAAGCGTCTTCGTTCTATATTTTTATTTTCTCTAAATTTTCTACTTGAACATTTCTGCGTATACTTTTCTGGACAGTTTTTCATCAAGTAGTGCCTTATGCAATGACCAGTGCAGCTCTTTTCCTTTGTCGTAAGATGAAACAGCTATATTATACCTCGCTTCATAAGATCCACGAAGTGTATTATTTACTCTTGTTTGGTAAATTAAAAACGACAATTTACTTATATTACCATTTTAAATCATTAAGAAAAACCATATTTTGTACCATATAGATTCTGTTACTTAATTATATGGGTAATATAAGTGTGTTAAAATAAAATACTAGATCTAAGTCAACCAAATTCGGAGAAGTATTTTTAAACGAACTACAAATCTACAACGAAACACTTGAATCTCTATGTATTTTGCAACAATAGGATTAAAATATTCGGCAGCATTTCCACCAGTAGATTAGGACCAAAAGGTTATGTTTAAATATTCGGTATATGACACTACGTCGTTGCCACCAATTAATCTGTTATATTTTGGTCCATGCATTTCTACACTACGGCTAAAACCTTCTGCAATAATGTCAGCTTTTATAGACTTAGCAGATTGATCCCAATTTTTATATCAAACGAATCATGATTCATTACAGATTGTAACTAGTTTTATAACCGAGTTGTAACTAGTAGTATTTTGTTCATAACAGAGTTGTAACTAGGTTTGTAAGACCTCTTCGCCCAAGCACCATCAGCGACCACCGTTATTAAAGTCTGTGTCCACACTAACTTCAGATATTGCCAGTTTAGCTTCTCTTGGTCAGCTTCTTTCATCGATTTCCGTCTTTAATTGCTATCCTTGACCTGTGCATATTGTACTTCGAACCATGTTCAAATTTATGTTACAAGAATTGTTATTGTTCTCTATACATAATACATAGGTTTTATTATAGTTTTTACTAAGGTTTTACATTTGAAATCGAAAGAAAAATTCCTAAATTTTGAAAAAAAAAAGTTTGTCAAAAAACGCGTAAGTTTAAAACAAAATAAAACAAATGAAACAAATAAATTGAAACAAATATTTTTTTTTATATTTAGGTTATATGAAAAAATATTTTTAATATTGAACGCCTCTTCATTATTATATCCAAATATTTCAGTTTAACGATGGAATAAAAATTTGAAATGAAATTACGAGTTATTACATTGTATTCAACTCAACAATATAGAACAGTCGTCGCTTTGCGACATGGTGAACGCTAGTATGTTAAAATGAATCAGAGATGTGGGCTATTCAATTTCTTAAATAACTTAGAACGACACCAGCTTTAGAGCCTGTAAATGTTATTGATAAATTAGAGAGATAACATACAGCATAGCATACTCCAGATAAGCTACACGCATACTACACAAAATCTTCATACGCACAAACAGTATGCACACATGCATAGAAATCAGCAGCTTTAACCTGTCTGTGAAATTACCCCCACCATTTCCCCTCTGCCCGATTCCTCACCGCATCTGAATGTAGGCAAGTGATTTTATTGAATAAAATAATTCAAAAACATGACTTACTAAAATACATTTCCTACTTGGTATTCTGAGTCGAAAATTATCAAAGATAATAAAGTATTAAAGGGTAAGGTTAAACCTAAGAGTTAATAAGTTCAAATTTTTAATATTCTAACCTTAAGGGCAAAATAAAGCACCTTAAACATTGCAAAAATTGGTACTTTTTAGCAATTAATTTATACTAGTTCTATACGAATTTTTAAAATTTTTTCATTATTAAATCATTTATTCATCTTTATTTAATACATTTCACCAAAAAAATATTTTCTAAACAGTAAATATTTGATAGAAAATGGATCTAATGAACACACGATTTAGATTAAATATCACCTAGGAGACGATCCCCTTAATATAAATATATTGCTATATTTCCGTCAACATTTAGATATTTAATAAAATAGACACGCCAATACACATTTATTAACATCAATCAACAATTGAAAAATCGACCACTAAAAAATGAGGACACAAGCCCATTGAAAAACTCATTTTTTAAGTTTATACTGAGTATTTTAAAAACGGGAATTCCTGCATGCTAAATTCGGTACTGCTATTTCCTTTTTCTAATAATTTCTATTTATCATGTACAAGTTTATAGGTGATACACAGGTATTTTTACCTGAGTTGTAGCTAGTTTGACTTATTTAAGATCTTTACCCGGAATGTTATTTTTTAATGATTATTATCTTCGATTTAGTAGAAAATAAATTTTGGAATGCGTCATTGAATTCTTTAAGTTTATGTCCTGTAATATACCCTATACAAATACTTTTTTTATTCATTATTCATTAAGCTGCATTATATTTTATTTTAAAATAAACAAAAGTAAATTTATATCTTTAATAAGCTGATAAAAAAATGAAAATGTGAAAGTATGAAATTGAGTTCAAATCAATATCACCTGGTAGGTACGGCGCACCCCTACATTTCGCAAAACATATCGGTAATACATATGTACTATATGCATGACTACAGGCATGCTTCAAATCAAATAACTTTGATAATAACTTTAATTATCAAAGGTACGCAACAATGCAATATAAAAACATCATTTTATTGTTATTGTATAAAGAATTAGATACTATTGACTATGATCCGATTAAATAACCGAATAAATAACATAACAAAGCATTAAACAATTACTTGTATTACAACAATGTCGATTTGTCATATCAAAATGATAAAACTTGAATTTAATAATTATATAAATTTAAAACAACAAACAATTCGACACTCATTCCTGTAGAATTATTAATTTAAATAGATACGGACTTAATTTAATGTTGATGAATATTTATAAACAGCAAAATTTGCAAGAGTGACATTACAACGCTTCTCTCAAAACTAAATGTTCGGAGATGTCTCACTTATGAACTATTGATCGATATAATTGTTGTCAACATATTAAAGGTTATGTAACATTTACAAACAATGGAAATTATTACAGACACTACCAGATATCAAGGTTTTTCAAAGACCCATTTTGTAATTTTCAACGACGCTGATTAAATTAAAATACTGGGCTATCAAAAGTTATGCGCTTAATCGACTTTAAATAAGACGCAACATAGATCCGATATCCTGTCAAATGAAATAGTCTAATTTTGTCAGAAATCGCACAGTAAAAATGGTCGCATAGTTACAAAATAATGGCCTTATTTATAATACCCAATATCTCTTAGCAAACTTTAATATTGCATAAATTTCTATTTGAAGAGACGTCATTTGTATGCATACATTAAAATTAACAAATTAATTATGAATATTAAGGTTAGAGATAGGCAGAATTTTCAGTTATCTTTTTGGAATCTACGAATTCCAATGTCTAAATTAATAAATATTAAAAAAAACAATAACAGTTGTTGTTACGTTTTCAGTTTCTTGGTACAAGTGGAAAATTTTGAGATGGGCAAATTAAAAACCTAAGCAACGACGGATAAATGTCAATAAGGACGAAATTTTAAATGAACACAGAAACATAAACAAATGATTTAACAAAACGTCATATGAATTAAATCACTCTTTAAGATGTTAAAGCACAATTTTTAGGTAATCCATCGACAAGTCACAAACACAGTGAAGATACTCACAATTTTCACACACACACACACACTTTTACTGATAACAAAACGTCTGTTTACACGCGCGAACTTTGTTTGATATGAAACTTCACAATTGTAGACTTGTATTTATTTACTGTATATGCGTATAATAATAAAAGGCCTGTTTGGCCGCTGGTCGAATTAATACTGATCTTTTACAAGCTTAGTGTATAGTCAACTGATGAATGCTTTTTACACACTAATACAGATTTTGTATAGTCACTAGTAGTAAGTTAGTAGTGGTACACAAAGGTAGAGGGGGGTGGTGTACAGTTTTGTATTTCTCCTGGTCATAGCCATAACTAAATCTGAGTTCCTTAACCGACTGCTATTCTGTTCTGTTCGGTTCGGTACGCCGTGTACTCGCTTAGGACAAACCAACCAACTAACCAGCACATTTATACAGAAACTTAGGGCAGGCAGACCTTAAAAACACATGCAGAGTTTACTTGCTTGAACTGCATGCAGCACACAGTTACAAAAGTTATACAGTACTACTAGAGTACCAGTATCATTGGAGAGGGCAGAGGGAGGGAGCATTGTAGTGCATCTCATGATGGTATGTTTTACTATGCTGGTATTGAGATCAATGAAGTTATTTATTTTTGATAGAAAAGTCTAAAAATATCTATCTATAAAGTGATTCGTAAAATGTTTCACTCATATAAATCAAACCTGTTCGATCACGATTTTTGTTCGCAAGAATCAGGAATACGGGCCCTGGCATTGGAAAACATTTAGCCATGTTAAAATGTTTCATAACTAATTTGTAAATTTTTCCTGGTGGTTGGACCCTTCTTATCTAAATATAAACAATCTGTGATGCCTTGACGATGTAGAAAAGAATTCTAGCTGAATCTAATCTACCACAGACTCTCCGAACTAAATAATCAAATCCCTTACAACTTCTACTACACCATCTAAGTCCAATACAAAGATCAGAAATCATGGTTGGATGTTATGTTTTCCGTTATCCAGTGATGTTGTCAAAGTGAGAGTGGTACCAAAGTTGTTGGAATGATGAAATGAGACAAGTATGACCACCAGTTCTAGCTCCAGCTCCAGCTCCAGCACCGTGGAACTGGTTGTCCGCAACTCCTCGAGGCCCTTCTTCAGCACCACGCTATACAGCTTCGCTATCACTAATCCTCAAGCTATTTGCATCGAAGCAATAATAAATAAAACTCCAATATCAAGACGGTCATAGGATTACGTTTAGTTGCATAGCACAGACTGACGCGAGGGGATCCGTTGACGCACATCTTTACTAATCTAATAAGTTTTGAGACGTTCAATATAATTCAGACTGACAGACAGATGTGACAATTGGCGAAAATTACAGTACTCTTTTTGTAAGGTTATTATGAGCAAACACGCGACAATACAATGCTCCTACTAGCACAGTTGGAAGCTTACTGAGTTACAGATGGTCCCCTGCTTGTAATATGTTATTTAAGCTAATTTTTTTTATTATACTCGTATCTACGAATTAAAATGGTTATCTGTAACACAAAGCTGCACCTATAATAAACACAAATCCACGAGAACGTCTATCTAACAGTTATAGCATATAATATATATTGAAACTACACACTTGTCGCTTTTTCAAATCAAATTCAAATATTTATTAGGTAATATGTTTATCTTGAAAATGTTGTAGGTATAGAATAAAATTCTAATAAATTTTATAGCTTATTATATGACTTTTATCTTTATGTCAAGCAACACGGTGCTCTCTTGTGATTATTTACTACCAAATATTCAAGGCAACGGCCAATAAAATGCAATGTCAATGTCTTTTGAAAATTATCCATTACTTTTGTTACTTTTATTTTTTACTATTATGCATACAGGGTCTTTGAAAAGAATTTAATGGAAACAACTCTTATATTAGAGGTATTTCGTCCTATGGATACTCCAAGTTCAAGTTCCGCCGAACGATTGAAAGGTTTTTGTTTCATAAAAATACTAGCTAGAATTTGAAAACATATATAAGTGTTTTATTAGTGTCGCACTAATCTGTATGTAAAAAGTACAACACTTTTAGTACACCCATGTCTAAATAATGTCAACTTATGAATGAAAACATATAAATGTTGGATGTCGCATGTTTAAGTCGCTTCTATATTTTTTTCTCTCACTCGTATACACGTTCGTTCTCTCACTAACAACACAGTTCCATTCTCATTCGGGGCTTAGATTTGCAACCAGTCGCCTCGTGTGCGCATTTACCTTTAGGCAAGCCAGGTCCGCACTGCGAAAAATATACGTGCATTTGCATGTAAAAATTTTGTTTTCCGTAAATCGCCAGTGCGTTCATATAAATAACACGCATAATACAATTCAAGTCTGAAATTCAAATTCTTTAAAAAATAATAATCATTTTTGAAAGACCCTGTATATATATGACAAATTTACAGTTTTTATCCAAAGGATCGAATCCATTTTACGTAGGACGATTGAAAACGCTCGTAACGTTAACGTTAACGTTGAAAGAGAGAGTACTACAGTAACTATAGACTCACATCTCTAAATAAACCATACATTAAAAAACTGTATTCACATCTATATTATATTACTATCTATCTATTCCTTTTAATATTGTACGTGTTTTTACAACGTAACAAAAGGGTGTGAATGTGTGTGTGAAACACGTGTATCTATAAAGAGGTACGTGTATTATCATTCTTTGTTAGTATTAGTAGCATTTCGCCTTTAGCATTTAAGGTATTTTATATAGTCTCTTTTAAAGCATCTTATGTTCTCGTTTCTTCTCTTCGGTTGGGTTAAATCAGAAGTGGGAAACTTTTTTACTTTGGAACTTTAGACACTTTAAAGAGATAGCTGCTTTCTGCAGATTCCCCACCCCTGGATTGGAACGTTGAGGCTGGGCTGTGAGTTCAATGTAAGATGCTTTGGTATTTGATATACAAATGAAATCGAGGTATAGAAACGCGAGTGTATAACTTACGTAATAAAAATAACTTGTTTTGAATAAAATATACGAGTATGACGGGTAACAAAATTAATTTTTTGTTGTGAACCCGCTTGTTATTTGTTCGTTGTTGGTTGTTGGTTGTTGGCAATGGAAAGGCGGCTATAAATTCTATAATTTGAAAGATTAATATACAGTTAAAATGGCTGGATACCATTGATAATTCTTGTTTTAAACAGAGCTTATATATAAAAGATAAAATTCTCTCCAGGATCGGCTCATGGAAATTCTACTAGTTACGTCACTTGCAAAACTATTGTAGCACATACTATTCAGGAATAATTAAAATTTAGTAATTACAAATCATAGATACGGCAGATACCGCTGTATCTGCCAGCTCTTTTAAGACTGATCAAAGGGTCTTTTACAGATGTTGTTGCAGATAACGTAAAAAGTATTTTATTCAGTAGTCTTGTAACAGAGTATACAATTTGCGTATTACTCATTAAAGTTAATTCACTTTTTCTTGGAATCAAAGGTATTTATCCAATTTTATACCACGTTATATTATTTTATCAAAATGTCAAAAACAGAATTTAACTTTCATTAAAAAGAGTTTTGATTTATTCAATTTAATATCAAGGTTAGAAAATGAAATCGTTTATCATGGCTATATCATTTTCAAAAAATAAATAAAAACCATTCAATATCCAACAAAATTTTAATCATAACATTATCATTTAGAAAATCACTTTTGCTGTTTAAGCGCAGATGTTACTATTTCTATAAAAATGATAGAAATCAAATTAAAGTTCAGAGGAAAGTTAAAAAATATCTCAAACAAAGTACTCAACGATACAAAAGATAAATTAAGTTTATTTTGTTGCAAATTCACTAAACATGTGTTAAAAAACGAAATCAGAATAAAAGAAAGTACGGTTTTTAGATTAAGAAGAACTTAAACGCAAATGAATATTTAATTACAATTATTAAAGTCAAGTATAGTAGTGAAATTATACAGATTATGTATTACACAATTGTTGACCCAAAAATAGAAATAATTAAACTACAAGTTAACAAATAGTTGCAGGCTGAGGGGGAAGGGGTGGCCACGGTTTTGAAGTACGCCAGACGTGTTTATTGTGCAGCAGAGCGGAAAAGTTGACCAAATTATGAGGCATTGGACTTTATTGCGTTAAATTGAACATATTAAACTACATATTTTATTGTTACTAATATAGAAAATGTACTGTACATTATGTATCACTGGTTCTCAAACATTGATGCGAATAAATGAAGCGTACAATTTTGTTTTAATTTTTAAATGAAATAGTAAAGTCTATAAAATAATAAGTACACACAGTTCGATTATGCGATTCTTTGATAATCTGTTGACATCGCACAACGTGGCTGCTTCGAAAACAAATTTGTTGTCAAAAAACAAAACAAAATCATGTTTTGATTTATTTTAAAACAGTTCTGTTTTTCAAAAACAGACTAGTTATGTTTTTAGTGTTTTTCTGTGTGTCCCATAAAAATTATAAACATGATAAACAACAACTGACAAGCGCAAATGTGCACAGAAAACAAAACTGCGTGTTCAAACCAAGCAAACTAAAAAACAAGAACAAACGTGTTTTCCTTTAATTTTACAGACTTCAGATGGGAATGTGTTTTGTTTACTAAAACAGTTTTTAAAGACAAAAATATTTTAAGAACTGTCTCTCTGGTGTGAAACCGGCATAATAGTACTACAATACATGTCCCCTCTGAAGATAGGACAATTTATTTATGGAAATCAGTATAATCTGAAGGTAAATGCCATTAAAACAAAAACTAATGGTATCGTAGAAACAATATCAAAAATTCCAAGCCATTTAATTTGCTTATGATGCAAGATATAAAATACAAAAGAAATTAAATATTTAAAAGTTGCACCATTGTCATTTTATATTTCCAAATAAATCTTCGCAGGACATAAATGAGTATGCCAAGGCAGTCCAGAGTTGTGCGAGGTATTAGTTGAGAAACAGCATCACGTATATTTACAATTGAAGATCATTAACCATATGTTTTCAAATTGAAATCTAATCATTCAGCACAATCATGCTTAATGTGTGTAGGTATTGGTTGAATCTCAAGTGTTATCTTCATTTCAACAGGATGTGAAACCACTTTTCATTTTATGGTTTTTAGAAATTAACAATGTTAATCTCACTCACACCCATTTGGATAGTGGAACGTAAGAAATAAGGACATAAAAATACATACTTCTACGATACGGTGATTGATTAATAGTGAAACGTTATTCTCATGATAAAATGTATTAATGCGCCTCCACCCTAATGAAAGAGTCGTAGGTCGCTTCCTTTTTCTTATTTGATACGATAAACGCAATGCGTCTGAAGCGAGTCATACGGACCGGTGAACACTTAAGTTTACTTCTTTTTTATTACCATTCAAACAAACCATCATATTTTTATAATAAAATAGCTCTACACTGATAATTATAATTCATAATGCGGGCTCTGTGTATTATTCAAGGCCAAATCGAAGTACGTATATATACCCCCTCTCCACTTCCCCAACGTCCTCTTCAGCCTCAGGCAAACAAAAAATAATTTAATGCTTGTAGTCACATCAACTACATAAATCCAAAGCACGCCTGCTCTTCTGATGAGGGTAGTATCATGGTCCATGTCCATGTCCATGACGTTGTAGAACGGAGATCCTCAACAACAAATGTCTATCGTGCCTACCACAGCCACAGAGGCTGGAGGGAGCCCGAATAATAACGGGTTAGTACAGATTTACAGTAGTTACAGATTTTAAGATAAATGTGGTTAAAATTTAATTAAGTATTTTAAATTACATGTAATACACACAGGTAAACCACTGTCGCTCTTGGCTAACTTGGACTATAATATATGCAACAATTAAAGAATGTTTTTGAGATTTAATTAAATATTTAAATATACTTAAAAATATTAAATAATTCTTTGTTTATAATAAGTTAAACGATGTAGAAAATTATTTACATTAATTACAAAATAATAATTAAAATAAATTTGTTAACAACATGTAATGGTATGATTAGTATAAACAGAAATTAATGTAGCTAAAAGTTCTTAAGTGTTCTTAAAAGAATAAATAATCAATATTTATTTTCTTAATAAACAAAGTTTTTTTTATATTATATTATATAACGATTCTTTTTTGCAAATGATTTGCCTTTTTCGTAGAAAAATTGATTCAACAGGTGAATCAAAAGGCTGTACTAACAGATCTTTACATCAAAAGCTGTAGATATAAGGTAAGAAAAGATAAAGAAAGTTTGCATACCAGAAACTTGTACAAGGAACTAAATATCATTCCCACTCACTGCTTTTAGAGTTGATGTTTTTATACTTTTTGTTCCCATTTTTCATCCCTACGGTCTTTCTATGAAATTCTACAAGATATTAAGTTCTCCAATTATAATTTTAGATAGAATATCATTCTCAAAGCCGTCGACATATCTGTAAGTTTATCCAGCACCTATTGTGATGGACTTCTTTGGTTTAAATATCTGTATGATAGTGAAGAATCTATTCTGTTAGGGCTCCGGTTTTAGACACAGACTTAATCCGTCCGCACATGGGTCGTTATCGTTAGCTAAATGTAAGCTTACGAAGCGTTAAACTTTAAAATGTTCATAAATAACACTTTCTACTAATTTCTTCGCGCAAATTACCTCAAATATTAAATTATTAATCATTTTTATGCAATAAATGTCAACAATTAACACTCCCTAACAATCGTACCACATAAAATAAAGCAGAAATTAAAATAACACCGCGTTTCAAATGAAATTTGAAAGTATATACCGCATATAAATGAAACACCAGTGATATCATACAATAGCTTAGTTCAGGGCCGTCAGTTAGCGGTCAGGATCAAGCCCTACTAATTATGTTGGTTATTTTACTTCTATACAGTTGGTACACATGCGCCAGTAACTCGTAACCGTGAATTCATAATTTTGTTTACATTTTCGTTTCGCCCAAATGCGTTTCAATTATCCACAACGAATGTATGCGTATAATAATATTAATAACAATGGTTTTTGTCAACAATTGAATTTTCAGCGTAACTCTGATTACAGAATAACTAGTGACTGAGTTATTCAAACAGTACAAAACAGAACATCCGGTCGGGAATAATTAAAATTTAAAATAATTATTATTTAAAAAATATATTTACTCGTAAAAAAACGGGAGTTTATAATTATTCATATTTAAATACTCTTGTGATATATGAATAATTTATTTGTGACTTTTTTTAATGCACTTTTTATAATTAAATGTAACAAAGCTTTTTGTAAATTTTAATAGAAAATAATCTTTATAGTTATTAAAAGCTTTACTCGTTCTTTTTATATTATTAAAGGATTTTCTCCTTCCTTTTATAGCATCTGCATATGATTATGTTCTCCAATGAGTTAAAAAACAAAAGCTTTGGTTTCTGCACAGATTAATAGCTATATAGAAAAATCTTCATTAATTTCTTTACATTGCTAAACACTTGTAGCATTTAAAATCGGTTGCGCGAATTGGTTATTATGTTGTACCCGAAATGTTAATTATTGTATAAAATAAAAAGACATTTTTAGCATTATAAAGTGGACAAAGCCTCTAACATTAAAAAAAACTATTCAAATTTCTACAAGACATGAAATTATTTAATAAAATTTAAATTGTGCAACAAAACAGAAAACTCTAGCATCCCCGAGATAGTAGGACTAGGAGAATGCTTAAGGGGTTATAAAAAATTAGAATTTAAAAAAAAATCTATTTTATTTCATATATTTAAGTACACAGACAGAAAATTTTAAGTCAATCCGGCGATGTAAGTTAAACCAAGTAATTTCTGTTATATTATCATAAATATGTGTTTGAAATTGGTCAACAACATCTAATTATCTATTGTTTATTAATAATATACATACATGTATCATCAAATTCCTGTTATGAATCTTTGATGTTCCAGACTTTGTAACTGTTTATATATTTTTCTATATTAATTCATATTTTACCACCACGTAGGTGTTTTGTTGATTAATAAATTACTAAAATATTTCTACAAATATGTAAACACAAAGAGCTTCATGAAATAGCTAACGGATTGCGCATCTGTTTTTATTAAAAAGGAATGAATTGGCTAATAACAAAACAAAGCGGGGCGCGGTGTCTAGAAACGCATACCACGTGATGACAGCAATCAAATATCGATAAGATTGCGAAATTATGTACGAGTATATGTGAATTAGAAGAAGCGATCAATAAACCTATTAGATCACTCACAAAAATCTCGTATATCGATATTAATATTTAACAAAATTAAAAGAACAAATTAAAAATGTTGTGTACTATTGTGTTGTGTTGTGTAAAGTTTTCGAGATATCGGTATTTGTTGGTATTTTATTCGAACCGATAGTTGTAGATTGTAATAAGGAAGATAAAACTTTGATTATGTAGATATTTCGTTTCATAATTAATATTGATGAACCCAAACGATTTTGTTGTAGAAAGATAATAGCCCAAAATACCAGGACCATGAGACATCACTTATTTTTTCTTAACATTTTAAAACAGTAGTCTCGCTAACATATATATAAATTAACCATTAGACTATAAGTGAGTTTAAGTATTTTTTTTTCATTGATTTCAGAACTTGAACACATACAGCTCGGTTAATACAATAAACCATATACAAATTCGATTGGATTTGATTATTAATATATGAATACTAATTAAAACTAATTATTGACTTTTAATTGAGAGAATTCTAATATTATTTACCTATAATTACAAAACAACATTTTATATATAATTACGCTACAACTTGAGTTTTAGAAAATTCTATTAACTTTTTAAAATAAAAGTTTTATCTTAAATATTTATTTAAATAAAATGTAGATATACAGAAGTACTTACGCAGATGCTACCAGAGATCTCAACAGAAAACAACGTAGGTACAATAATATGGTAAGAAGATACTCGAGACTCAAGGCTTACCTGAAAACAAAGACAAACACTTGAAAAACAGTTCAATGCTTGAACACAGAATAATACACAATGAGTAAAACGAGTTACAAAATCAATAAAAATACACAACTTGATTAGTGGTAAAGTAATCTAAGCAAAAATAAATTGAAATGAAAAATAAGATAAGAATTTCTGTGCTATTATATAAAATAAGTAGTATTGGATACAGAGTGGATCAGGCCCTATATACAGGGTCTGTTAAGAGAACTATAAAATAAATTAGTTTTACAATTTAATAAGTGAAACATGCCTTCCTTGTCCATAAGCTTAAATTTAATGATGCAAGTCAATACTACAACAGGTGGATTAAGTTACCCGATGAACTTGGCTAATTTAATGGAGCACTCTACTTTTTATTTAATGAAAATTATTTGTTTTTAAAGTGAGACAGAATTTTGTCGTACTGGAGACAATTGTTGAATGTCGTTCGAGTATGATAAATAATTGCCGGCAGACGCTGTACAAAGCAACCGTACCTGGAGATGCAAGTTTGGTGCCATCGGCGTCTAGAACGAAGATAAGCACGCAGCACAATCAATACAAATAATAGAAAAATATGCATTAGTGTCTTAGTGTTGGTATAACGAAGTATGACCTTAAATTTCGACAATATAAGGCCTGTCTCACATGGCAACCAACTATTTGCTGCGATGACTTTTTGAGTATGTATCAGGACACGTGTCTGAGGAACTTTCAAGCAACTCTTGGACACGTGGAACACAAGGAGGTCGAGTTGAGAGTTGACCATGCGACATTAGATACATATTAAAATAGTATAATTATTATATAAATAAAGTAAATAAATATTCCAATTGTATTATACAATTAAATGATATAAATAATGACGCCATTACAATTTTTAATACATTACTATCTTACAAATATAATTTATAATCCTGTATTTTTTAAGATCGCTTTTGAATCCGACCGATGTCTTGGGTATCAGACAAGGTCAACCACAGCTAAGAGCAACCTACGTCGTACACTCCACTGCAGGATACATATTCCCGATTAGCAATTGTCGATAATAAAACAAGAGTTCAATAATATGAACTTAAGAGTTTATGTAAGAATGATATCATCGTCACCGTGACCAAGACAAAGAATGATTACATTTGCTCAGTTATTTAACTTTAACACTTCCGAGAACGTAACAAAGGAAGTCAATTTATGATCACGTTTTTATTTGAATAATTAATTAATTAATTAGAAATAATTATCTGCAACAGGTATATTTCTATCATTATTCTACACGCTGCTTAAAATATCATTCCCACTCACTGCTTTAATTTAATTTTGTATTTAATTTAAATTGTTTAGCATATGACAATACGCGTAGTCATTCACAGTACCATTTTTAATTTAATTTATATTTTAAATTTCTTACTTTTTTTCCTATCCTATCAATAATATGTCTGTCTTAATACAAAATTCTTATAGATGTCTCTATTTGTTTCACGTTTCCAGATATTGTTGTCTCTTTCTTTCTACGAGTAAGGGCTACTGTCCACGACAGCTTCATTTGTAGGTTGCATGCAAGCTGCAAATAGGGTCATTTCTCTGAAGGTTAGCATTGAGAAAGCACGTTTTGCATTGGGAAAATATCAAGTAATGAAGAAGATGTTATTATAGCATACGCTTTTATTAGAAGACGACGAACCAGACGTAGAATCGAAAAGAACATTAACCGCAGATTGTTTGTTGCTGCAAGAGAGTTATCAGAGGTTGATTCAGTATACCGAATGACTATTGTTCAATAATATGAACAAAATTGACTGCCGAGCTCGCCATTTTAAAAATAATATTACTTCTATGCGTCATGCAGTATGCTAGAGCTATGACATGTTGCAGCACAGGCTGCATGACGGTTGCGACGTTGCATCTCCGTGGACAAAGCCTTTTTTGTTAAATTGCAAGCTACAAGAAAGCGTACAACAAGCGTCCAAACTACGATGACAGTCCAAATAAAACCAATTCATTAAAATAGGAAATTTCTCTAGCAACAAACTAATTAAAAATAATCGTTACACCTTGATTAAGATAACATTAAAATGCTTATGCGTGCGTAGAATGATAATAAGTGCAATCTTAAAAACTTTCTAAGAATTAAATACCAGAAAATAGAAGACATCTTATATAGAATATCTTTTATAGAATCCAACGTTTTGCAAAATGTCTGCCGGTAAAATTTTTATCTAAAATGATAAATTTAAAAAAAGAACAATAAATTAAAAGGCGGTGTAGTTTCAACTTTCACCTGAATTAAAAAAAAGAACTACGACCTGGGCAAAACATTCAAAGCTATCAAGATGAGATAAATTCGAAAGATTACTGCGAATCCAAGCACGGTCGTTGTAAGGAAGGAGTTGTTTTTTGTTTGCCACTTTGTAAGAATAGTAGAAGTGCTAGGTATTTTGAAATTAGCTAATATTTCAGTCGTTAGGTAAAAAAGGATAATTACGTCATTTCTCTAAAAAAAATCAACTGCTGTGTTTTTGATTTCAATTCCTGGATCAACACTATATTTTCCAGGTTTAGCTTTTGCTTCGTTAAATTATTTATATACAAAATATTTAGTTGTTTTTTACACTTCTTTTATTAATGTCATTGTAGTTCGAAGGGTTTCGTTAACTCTCGGTTGTCCAACAGTTGGAGTACCTCGTCATTCAGATGACAGTGCAGTCTGCCATGAAGCTTGGAAGCATATCCCTTTATTTCTTCCTGTATTAGATACTACGTAATTTTCCTTTCTAATGTTTATTTCCTTGCGTTTTATAACGATTTGCGTAATTGAAATTGTAGAAAAAAATATATTCCTATATTAAGTAGGTCATTAGGTTATCAGTAAATATGTCTAGGCGAATTGCACACTGAACCAGAGGAAGAAAGGGACACATATGGACGATACCAAAAATACATCACATGTATAATAGATTTCGGAATACATATATACTATTACGCAACAACTCCGACAGCACACGCGGTTATAACTCAAAGAAATCTTAGTAAAATATTGAAACAAGTGATCATGTATGAATAAATTTCAAATACTACGAATACTAGTTTAAAAAATTTTTGTAGAAAAACGATACTACCTCCCCTACTATAGTCTAAAATTGCACACCCACGCAAAGTAGCTATCCAGCAACAATTAAAGCTGTAACCATAATCTCTAATGGGGTTTTAAATTACGTAAATTAACACAATTAAATAAATTTACAATTAAGTGACTTTCAATGTTAATTCTTTTTTTTAATTTTACATAGTAAATGAATGGGTGTGTTATTTATTCAAATCGAATTTGTTCAGTACAAAATTAGCACAGAACATAAAATGTGTCTCTGTTGACATTCTAGTTTAATATTGTATTGTTGTCTCTGGTAGAAATCTTACTCAGGGCAACACAGCGACGTGTTGGGCAACACAACGACGACTGCTGTGCACGCTACAGCCGTATGGCTTTCGAGTCACTCGTGTTTTGGCTTTTGCACTGTCGTAGCATGTTTCGCAACCATTTTATATCATTAGAATTTGTGGTTAAATTTATATTAAAAAAGTGTAAAATTATTTTATCATTAAACAATTGAATAATTATTCAATCTACAAATACTCGCATGGTTTTATTTCGTACATGCGAAGCTGGTCCTTCGATGCCTTACAAAGCCGATCCTTCGAGTTTATTATCCGCGTGTGTTTTACATTGTGTTTTTGGCGTTTTTTTACATTTGCCCCTTGGTGATTGCCATTGAATGGGTAATTGGGACGCTCTATTTTGGCGGATTCACGGAGGATTTGGATTTTACAATTACATTTCAAGAAGGTTTTAATTCGTAAATGCGAATCTACACTTCGAGAATTAAAACAAATTTGGGCTTACAAACCATTATTAACCGCGTGTGAATTCGTGGTGTTTTGAGGTTACATCTGTGTAGTAATCGGCACATGTGCAAGCTATTTCTTTACATTTACCCTATGGCGGCCTGGCAAGTCATCAATTGACATTGATTGGGTAATGTAACGCTTGATTTAAGCGGATTCACATATATTTTGGATACTACATGTTCACATTTCAAGAAAAATTGTTCAAGAAATTTATTATACGGAAAGGGGTGCAAGGAACCTAGAAGAGAGTAAAATACTTTTTTACTCATCAAGGTACAATTCTATTATCATTATCTACAAGTACCGATTTATTAAAAAATTGCTAAATTCCTGGATTAAGCTGGATTAGTTTTCTCATCCACGTTTCATCTAACATACAAGTACGAGTTTATCATCTAAGCAAGATGGAGGGGTTGAAGAGGCTTAAAACGGCGCGGACGACTGCAAAAGGTTCGATTTCAAGAATGGACAATTATGTCAGCGACGCAAGGGCCCTCGAATCCGGTACGGTAGAGCTGCTGGAGGCGAAGAAAGAAAAGTTGATGGCTACCTATCACACGTACGAGCTCACGCAATCCAGTATTTTAGAAATTGATGAACAGGATGATGAAGACATCGAGGATGTAGAAGAAAAATACTTTAATATTTTAGCTAAGTTAAATGCCAGCATCACCAAGTTAAAAGAAGTTAATAGGCCTACTTGTCCTAGCTTAGTGGCATCCAAGCTTCCAGCGGTGGAAATTCCAACCTTCGATGGCAAGGATATAACCAGGTTTAGGCCCTTTTATGAGCTCTTCCAAGCAGTTGTTCACAATAATGCATCACTGTCCGATGTACAGAGACTTTTTTATTTAAGAAAGTATCTCCTTGACGAGGCTCTCTCAATAATTATAAATTTGCCGCTTGTGAACAGCTCATATAAAGAGGCTCTTGATTTATTGTTAGCGCGGTATGATAATAAGGCGCGATTAATTACTAATCATATAAATATATTACTTGATATTCCAAACATGCAGAAGGGTACTGCAATGGCTATAAGGGCTTTTTTATGTCAAGTAAAACAGCAATTACAAGCTTTAAAAAATCTTGATGAGCCTGTAGACAAATGGGATATGATTCTAATCTCAATATTATGTAGAAAGCTAGATTTATTAACTAGTCGCAATTTCCATATGGAAAGAAATGTAGACAAACTGCCTACTATGGCAGAATTTATATCATTTTTAGAAAAACGTGCGATTGCACTTGAGGATAGCTCACCATATAAAAGTATGTCAAATGACAAAAATTATAAAGAGTATTCGTACTCGAGAGTTTCCAATGTCACTACTCGCTACAATTTAGCATGTAGATATTGTAATATGGACCATCCCATTTTTAGATGTCCAAAATTTAAAATGGCTCCTTTAGAGTCGCGTAATTCATTTGTTCAAGAACATAAATTATGTTCGCTATGTTTAAAAGCCCATAGTGGCAGGTGCTCCCTTGAGAATAATTATAAATGTCATAAATGTAAAGGCATGCATAGCAAATTGTTATGTAATAAAACAGATGCTGGTTCGCTGGCTGGCAAGACAACTGAATCTCCAGTTGTAATGTGCTGTAGCAATGATAGCTTGGGGGGTACCATATTGCTGCCTACTATGAAGGTAAAAATTGTTGACAATTTTGGTCGCGAGTTTCTAGTTCGTGCATTGCTCGATAGCGGTAGTCAAGCATCATTAGTGACTGCTGAACTCTTAAAAGAATTGCGTTTACGCACAAACACTCATCCTAGTAAAATAATTGGCATAGGCAATAAAGCCACAAAATTATATCACTCAGCAATTATAAACATACAGTCTAATTACGACAGAAATATTAATCACAAGGTGAATTGTCATGTAGTTGAATCTATCACTACGCATTTGCCTCAAATTTTTATTGACACATCCAAAGTTATTTTTCCCAAAAATATTAAGCTAGCTGATGAGCAGTATAATGTACCCTCGAAAATATCATTGCTATTGGGTGCGGATGTATATTTTGCCATTCTATTAGGTGGCTGTATTAAATTAAATAATGGCTCAGTTTTACAGAACACTACATTTGGATATGTAGTTGCAGGTAAACTGCATAATCAATTTAATTATAATGTTATTAATGAGCCAAAAATGTTTCAAAATCAAAATAATTATTCAAGTAATATTATAGTATCTAATTTTGCCATTTCTGACCATACAACCCTTGAGAATGTTATGGGGCAATTTTGGATGACTGAGAAGGTCCCAGAAAAGACAGACAAGTTTACTGAGGAATATTTAAAGGCTGAACATATTTTTAAAAATTCAGTACTACTTGAAAATAATACTTTTACTGTAGATTTGCCATTAGTCAGCCCAGTAAATGAACTAGAATTGGGGGATTCTTTCTCAGTCGCCCTGCAAAGATTCTGTGTGTTAGAAAATAGATTTAAACGAAATCCTTCACTATTGAAGGTGTATAAAAAATTCATTGATCAGTATATAGAGATGGGACATGCCAGGGAAATAGACATAAATTCTTATGATGTTTATAATACTCCTAATTATTTTTTAGCGCATCATGCAGTTACAAACGATGATAGCAAAACTACTAAATTGCGTGTGGTCTTTGATGGAAGCATGCGTTCTAAAAATAAGATTTCTCTCAACGATGTTATGCTGAATGGTCCTGTGGTTCAAGGCGAGCTCTTCGATATTCTCCTACTGTTTAGAACTTATGTGTACACAATTGTCTGTGACATAGAAAAAATGTTCCGCTGTATTCTCACAAATGACACTTACAATGTCTTACAAAATATTTTATGGAGAGATGATCCAGGTAAGCCCATCAGTTGTTTGCAATTAAAAACTGTAACATATGGACTCAAATCTTCTACCTTTTTGGCCACACGATGTCTCATAGAACTTGCCCATCGCTACAAACATAAATATCCTCTCGCAGCGAGAGCAATGTGCCATAATACGTATGTTGATGATGTCATAGTTGGGTGCGATGACGTGGAAGAGTTATCTGAATTAAAGTCTCAATTAATTGGTTTGTTACAATTAGGTAATTTTAAATTACACAAATGGTCTTCCAATCATCCCCCAGTGCTCGACGACATCTCTAGTGATAAAAAATATATCAATGAATTAGATTTGAATAAATCAGCCATTATTAAAACATTAGGTCTAAAATACAATGTTATTTTGGATACATTTACTTTTAAATGTCCTAACACGAATAGTAACAATTTGAATACTAAAAGAAAAGTGCTTAGTTTTATTGGGACTTTATTTGACCCGTTAGGATTGATTGGCCCTATAATTGTAGTTGCCAAGTTAATCATGCAAGAGCTTTGGTTTTTGAAAATAGATTGGGACGCACCGCTGCCTGACAAGCAATTACAGATGTGGGAAAAGTTCCTTAATGGTCTAAAGATAGCAGACAGCATTTCAATAGATCGACTTATAAAGGAGGAAAATTTTGTCACTGCAGAATTAATAGGCTATGCAGACGCATCTATGAAGGCGTACGGGTGCTGCCTATATTTAAGAACCATTACAGCAAATGACAACGTAAAAACAAAATTAATTTGTGCCAAGTCTCGTGTGGCTCCACTAGGTAAGGTACTTACAATACCCCAACTAGAGCTAAATAGTGCAGTTTTGTTGGCACAACTTGCGGTTAGAGTTAGTAATTTACTCAAAACTAGATTGGAACATAGACTTTTCCTTTATTGTGATTCCAAAATAGTCCTTGCTTGGATTCAAGCGGACAAATTAAAAACCAATATCTATGTTAATAACAGAGTAAAGAAAATAACAGAGCTCACAGATAAATTCTCTTGGTACTATGTAAAATCAGCTGATAACCCAGCTGATATAATTTCTCGTGGTATAGAACCACAACACTTAAAAAATCAAAATCTTTGGTGGAACGGTCCCCAGTATCTATCCAATTCTCATTTTAAACATGATCATTATTTTGATTTAAATACAGTACTTCCATCAGACGATGAAGATAAAAGCTGTAATGTTTGTAACATTGAAGTCGAACAAGCACCGTTAATGCTAGACTTGTTTAAAAAATTCTCCAATATCAATAAGCTACAGCGTGTATTAGCTTATGTGTATAGATTCTTTAATAATTGTAAAAAGGCAGTACACAGTTCAATTTGTTCTTATCTTACTATTTCTAAAAATAATATTTGTGGACATTTATCTCCACAAGAACTTCATAATTCTTTATTAATTATCATTCGCTCAGTTCAAAGGCAAATATTTTTTAAAGAAATAAAATGTCTCCTAGGTGGTATCATTATCAAGACCGGTATAGGTAATCTCCACCCTTTCATAGACAGCACTGGTTTAATTCGTGTTGGTGGCAGATTGCAAAATGCAGGCATTGCAAAAGATAAAATGCACCCATTCATACTGCCAAAGGACAACAATATCACTTCTATCATAATCAAAAATGAGCACTTACGTTTGCTCCATGCTGGTGCTAGATTAGTACTCAGCTCCTTGTCTCAAAAGTTCTGGATTATCAATGGCATACGGGAGGTCAAAAAGGTACTATACAAATGTGTTATATGTTCACGATTGAAGGCTGAATCTGCTAAACAATTGATGGGTTCTTTGCCAGCTGACAGAGTTACAGCTACAAGACCATTTCAGCATGTAGGTGTAGATTTTTGTGGACCTTTTAACATAAAGATAGCTCGCATACGTAAACCATTGATTACAAAAGGTTACATTTCATTGTTTGTTTGCTTTTCTACAAAGGCCATACACATGGAAGTGGTTTCTGATTTAAGAACTGAAACATTCTTGGCATGTCTCAATCGTTTTATTTCTAGACGAGGCATGCCTACTAAAATTTATTGTGACAATGCTAAAACATTCAAGGGTGCTGCTAATGAATTAAAAGAGTTGTATAATTTACAGACTAATAAGTCTCATAGAAATAATGTTATAAGTTTTTGTAATAATCTATATATAAAATTTATGTTTATACCCAGTTATGCTCCTGAATTTGGTGGTATATGGGAAGCAGGGGTCAAAAGTGTGAAGCACCACCTTAAGAGAGTAGTTGGTAATTTGGCCTTAACTTATGAAGAATTAAATTCAGTTGTCATACAGATTGAAGGTGTGCTAAACTCAAGACCACTGCTTCCACTAAGCCCAAATGAATATAAGTATTTGACTCCAGCACATTTTCTAATTGGCACTGCTCTGATTGAATACCCTGAAGTTAATTTAACAGAGGTACCAGTCAATCGTCTTAAGTTTTGGAATATTGTTAAAAAACTAAAACAAGACTTTTGGCAAGCTTGGTCTAAGGATTATCTCACACAGCTTCAGAGCCGTCCCAAGTGGAAATATGCTAATGAGAACCTGAAAGAAGGTGATTTAGTTATTGTAAAGAATCTAAACTCACCCCCATTAAATTGGCCAATGGCCAGAATCACAAAGGTCTTTTTTGGTAAAGATGGAAAGGTGAGAGTGGCGGAAATAAAAATTGGTGATAAGATCTACAACAGACCCATCACAAAATTGTGTAGATTACCACTGAATTGATTGTTGTGTACATTATGCAATTGATAATGTATGCTAAAATGTTAATTACGTTTTCTGTTATCTTTAGAATAATTGTTATTTTGTTTTATTTTATATTATTCTCATACAATTATGTAGACTATCATAGATTTAAGAAGTTTGTAAATTTATGTAGCTCTATGTATTAATGTATTTTTATATATATTTTAAGTTGGTTGTGGGATCAGCTACGTTCTGCTGGCTGGTAATTTATGTTCAGTACAAAATTAGCACAGAACATAAAATGTGTCTCTGTTGACATTCTAGTTTAATATTGTATTGTTGTCTCTGGTAGAAATCTTACTCAGGGCAACACAGCGACGTGTTGGGCAACACAACGACGACTGCTGTGCACGCTACAGCCGTATGGCTTTCGAGTCACTCGTGTTTTGGCTTTTGCACTGTCGTAGCATGTTTCGCAACCATTTTATATCATTAGAATTTGTGGTTAAATTTATATTAAAAAAGTGTAAAATTATTTTATCATTAAACAATTGAATAATTATTCAATCTACAAATACTCGCATGGTTTTATTTCGTACAGAATTAAAATTTACCATTCTAGGCGACGAACAATGGAACAGAGGGCAAAGTGAGTACAATGGATACCATATGTTGGTAGGTTTGTTACGCAATTCTACATTGTACATAAGTCATGACACCAAATAAATAGAAGTAATGGAGGTTCTACTGAATATTATTTATTGCATTGAAATTAGAAATTATTGTTGACAGTTGGCGTTGACGTTATTTTTAGTTGTGTTTAGAAATAAATAAAAATTATTCAAATAAATAATTGAATGTCAATATGAAAGCTTCCGACGTATTAAGTTGCATGTCGCAGTAGTGTGGACGTGTTGTACAACATGTTCCAACAAATGTTGGATATCGCATGTTTAAGTCGCACCAGTCTGTTCGGATGTTAAGATATAGATATGGCTAATATGGCGTGTGATTAGATGGGAATGCGAATAAGTCCACTAGACAACAACTAAGGGAGTTACTTTTCGAAGTAATCTCCTAGGCAATGCCAAGACAGCATATTTGTTTGCCATTTGCTTTATACCACGAATAGTGCCAACCTTGAAACGTTTACCTTTAAAAAATATAAACCTAAATGATGAAGGCCTGATGAGACGATGAAGTACATGATGAACAGTCACTGTCATACTGTTCCAATTGATTGGAATTAAGGCACATAAAACGTAGGTTTGATCTTTTTATTAACAATCAAGACTAATTGAAGTAACGCAAAAAAAAAAACAAAAAACAACAAAAATGGTGTCAAATTAATTATGAATATGTTATTATGAAACAAGAATATTTTCTTGGCAGGAAACCCTGACAACAAGTCGACGGCGAAGCGACATGGCGTTAATCTCGACAACCTGTTATGACCATTTTAGATTAATTCAATTTTAGATGAATGTTTGCATCGCTATTTAATATAACAAGTTATAAATAATTTATAATTAATAACCATGTAGCGTGTACCTCATTTGTATTAAATCACAATTAAAGCGTTAGGCAGTTATTAAATGTGACATGTTTTAAATCAAGGCATTGCTGCATTGGTTCAACGATTGAACCATGAATTATTGATGAGTTATTAAAACATATATGTCGCTGATGAAGAATGGCGTAAGTTAATAATTTTAAGGCATTGACACTAAATATATCAATTTGAACACCTGCTTCTACGACATTTACGTATATATTAATTAAATTGATAATCAGTGGCGGCGCTACGGTACTGTGGGGGGAGTAGTTGAGAAATTAGGAAGACAAGGAGAATGTATATATATGTAAAAGAATGTAACACCAAAAAAACATTAAAATAAAAAATGCAATAATATCAGTAAGCAAGCAAGTAGATGGAGTGCTCTGCTAGAAAAAGACACAGAGGACTTTTGGCAGCTATCTCTCTCTTTGTCTTTATCACAGTATTCAGCATCTTGCGCACTCTATTCTTATACCTCTATGGTTACATAATTATTGACTCTTAATTAAGAGAATACTTTTTCTGTTTTAATTCAATAAATTATATCTCAAAGACTAGCCACAATTGCTATTATTATTATATTTTCTGTATCAAATATTCTGTAATGAACATATTTGAAATAACAATAAAGATTAGTTTGCTGAAACCTTCAAAGCAATTCTATTTTAAAAAGGAAATATAAAACTAACACCTACGCTGACTAAATAAAAGAACGGTGGAACATCTGTGTCTGCTGCAACCTATTATGTGCTCGTATGATGCTGGGCGGCAGGCGGTTAATGCTCGAAGGATTTGTACAGCACAACAAAAACAACGGCTTGGAATGTTGCAGAGTAATCATACACGATTAGTCATTGTAGTTGTCAACAATTTAATTGGACTACTAAGAAAAGAATGTAAACTAAATGGAAGTATGAGTGAACTGCTTAAGTACTTAGGCGGTCGAACGCAGGAGATATGACTTATGTCTTAAAACAAAATTATTTTACGAATAGACGAATTGAATGAATTCAAATTTGGTGTACGATGACTCACTTCTAAATGGAACGAATCCAAGTACGTAGAAAAGTGGTGGCAAAAGTATTTTAATGTAGTTTATTAGTAGACTCAAAAGTATCCTCGGATGTTATAAGAATAAAGCTGCCAGCGTTCTTATTGTGTCGACCTCCATCAGAGTACATCTGTGCTTGTCGACATACACTGGTAATGATCCGAATGTTTAAGAATAAAAAACTGTTCGCCATGTAAATAAACTCTTTTATTACAAAAAATCATACGCATCTTCAATATGATGCCAAAGTGACTCCAAAATGTTTACTGGGATGTGCTACATTCTCCAATTTCGGTCTTTTCGATCGTTTCAGCAAAGGTTTAATTTTTTCTAATTTTAAGTAAAATTATTGATTCTATTTTTGATTAAAATATTTGCATACTATTATGTCTTAATCAAGCTAATAAATATTTCACATTACTTAAATATCCTAATTAGTGAAAATGTATTACAAATGCTAATTTCATCACGAGTTTACATATTTCATAAGTTAGTAGTTTGTATATTGCAATAAAAAAATAAATATGTCATTTAATAAAAATGTGACAATCATAAAAAAAATCAGCTGCTAATAAGGTATGTTAGTTAACTGATCTCACACAATATCGCAGAGGACAGAGCGTTGCAATAACTGTTCAGACATTCAGTCAACACAAGAGATACGTGCGTGCACCAAATTTGGTCAAAACTCATCAATGCGTAACGTTGTAACATACTGCGTTCTAATGAGAGCCGTTGTGCTGATGAAATAAACACAAGGAATTGAAAAACAAAAAGTACACCGTCAGGAAAATAGTTTTGATAAGAAAAAACTGTGAATGGGATAAAACAATAGGTGAGATGAATTCAATTGGTTCGTGATGATTTAATTAGATCAATTTCAATTTCAAACCAAAATATTTGTTGAAAGAATATACAAACACAAAAGATAACATCAGTAATTTATAACGAATCTGCTAATTAAAAATGTTAATTGTTGACGTTTCAATAACAATAAATACTTGATTTATCCGTCGTTTTGTTTGTCTTATGTCATTCCTTTAGACTTCAGGTGATATAATTCTTTTTCGTGTTCACGATTTTTTTTCTATATCGTGCAGTCACTTACGTTTTTCTTAAACATTCTCAAATAAGGCGTTGCTCGGCGGTCCACGTACGCGAACGCGAACGCGGAATGTGCAGATAGCTTTCAGTATAAACAAAGAAGTTTTAAAGGGATATACGAGAGGGGGAGGGGGAGTAAGGAGAAGGAGAGTTAACAAAAAGCAACATTTAAACATCTTTGCCTGTGAAGAGACCGGTTTATTGGGTTTTATTTGGTGGTCAGAAACACAGAGCATTGTACATCAAGAAAGCAAAAAAAAAACCATCAAAATGGCGTCGACAGTTCTAAGAAATGGTTAAGAGAATTTTAAATTGATGCTACTGATTGTAAGATATTAAATAGCTACCGTGAGCAAGGCAGAAGATGCTGGTGGATTGTGTAACAGGATTTTTAAATATTCTAATATTAGGTTGCAAATTATTGCTGTCATTATTTCTTTTAATGAGCGCACAGACTAATTGATCATCACTAGTTTAACTACTGTAAAAGCCTATTTCATTTAATTGGATTTTAATAGAAATTTGATTATGTTTATTTTAATCGTTATTTAAGTTATTATTTCAATAATTGAGAGATATATATGAGACTCTGAAAAACCTCTGGGAGAGGGGCATATCCCATTCAACTAGCAACAAAAATTGGTCGAAATTTAACCCCATTGTTCACTAGTAGCCGCAGCATTTGCTCGATATTAACGTCACAAAATATGACACTTCACCAAATTGTTTACTGGGTCACCACTTTGTCTGCAACCTGTTGTAGTTTCTTCATCTATAACTAAATGGCGCTACCAAATATTTATTATGCAAATTAAATCATTTACTACAAAGCTAATTAACGTGAGAAATTAACACTGGGAAAAACTTGATATATTTGACACTGGTTTCTTAAAGACGAAACAAATCTAGGTCTCTTAACTCACGGCCGTACCTTGTCCACGTAATATTGCATTGCACATCTCAGTTATCTACACTTTTATTTTAAATAATCTTTGAATTGGAAGAAGGTTTCTTTTGTTTTATTTCTTTTTATTTACGCATTTGTTTAAGTCTTGGGCAATCACGCTTAGTAGACAAAGAAAGCGTGTACAAAAATTGGCCGAGCATGAGCGACGATTAGTGCCACGGCTACATTGTCGTTCCAACAGTCCGTAACTTTAACTGCAAGAACGGAAAATGTTAGTTGAAAAGTTAATTGTTTAGTTAATGGAAGAAAATTGCAATCAATTCACAACTTTTTGTAATAGATTACAAAAGAGATAATTTATTTGTTGTGTTAAATATGAATGTACCAGTATAGGACCAATATTCGCTGTCATTTGTTAACCTGTTAATTCTGAAATACATGCCAGTTGATGTAATAGTAGCAATCATAACCGCCCTTTGCAGTTAGGATCACTATGGCAATATAGTGTTTGATAACGCTTTTATAATTGAGCGTCAAAGCTTCCGACGTATTAAGTTGCATGTCGCACTAGTGTGGACGTGTTGTTCAACTTGTTACAACAGATGTTAGATATTGCATGTTTAAGTCTCACGTATGTGTACCATTCTTAATGTATCTAGATACAAAACACTGACTAAAACATATGACCTACTGCTCTAAAATTTGGAAAACATTCTAAACCCATCCATTAACATCTAAAATCAAACTAGAAAGTGTTTCTAAAATTTCTAACATTTTTCTAAAAACATAAAAGTGAAAAACTGCTTGTTCTAATTAAGTGAAATTCTATTGCTATACAATAAAAATAAGTCATGCGTTATACAGCGTTAATTATCATAAAAAATGCGGGTAATGTGTCACACTGTCAGTGGCGATGACGTCACACTACACAGTGTGTCACTGAGAAGGTTTTGTTTGTAAACAAGGTAAGTGTAACCTAAAGAGCTTGTAATCTGACTAGACAGCGTGTATAATTTCGTTTACATTTCGACTGACATATAATTATATGTTTTTTTTTGTTTATTCTTTTTTTGTATCTATTTCAAATAATAGTTTCTCGTAATCACAAAAGAATAGATTTCAAAATGTAAAAGAAATAGATTATGTTACATGACACTACATTCATTACTATGACTATGATAGAATTATTTGTTTAACTCATTATGTAATTTATAATTAATGTAAATGAAGCTCACCAACACTTTGATGTCGATAGTGTTGAACATGACTATATAATAGCAATAAGAGCAATAAAATTGGTCACAAAAGGTTGATTTTTACTTGAAGGTAACAAATTTTATGTTAGATTAACCGTAAATACAAGTAATTGTATAGAGCAAATTTATGTGGTTAATGCTATTCGTATTTTAAACACAAATCGCGTTCATTGATTCAAATTATATCATCAAAAAAATCATAAATCACTTTTGCTATTTATGATATTACAGAAATAATCAGAATATTAGAATTTACATCAGAGATGATATAAACTAATCGGCAATTAAAATTAAAGACTGTAACATCTTAATAAGCAATATTTTAATATAGATTTTTAAATACAAGTAATTTAATAACGTCGTAAAAATGACTACTGTTATTTCAATAATAAATTTTACTGCTTCTTCGTAAATAACGGAATGTTATTATGAAATTTTGCTTTGGAAGATTTGTGGCAGACGTGTGTGTTGGGTTCAAGTTGTCTGTACTGATAATTATATATAAGTTGGCTGCCGTTTACTTAACTACATCCGCGTTAGTGTGTAACGGGTGACACCAAATATTAAGAAGATGAAACAAATGTCTACAAATTTTGATAACCATTAGCGTGAGAGCTCTGGTCTAAGTAAATTGTGACTGCCACTGCTATGAGGACACAAATCATTCGAAAGAAGTAACATTGTAGAAATCAGAATAAAAAAACACATATTTTTTCGAAAAATTTATACCTTCTCAGAGCTCCTGAATGATTACTGAACATTAAGAATAATTAACCTTACTAAATGGACCAACTTATTCGAAAAAATACGAAGAGAACCTATAGAGGATAGGTGTGATGAATTGGAACGGCAAGGCGGTCAGTAGGAAAGAATCTTAAACTTAAGGAATTATCTTTGATAATTCAGTGACTCTTTGAATTTCCCGCGCAGCGCCTTTATCTATTAAGAGGATGAAAAATTCATAAATTCGGCTACAAATTGCTACCCCATTCAGATTTTGCCACCCGCGACTATTTCCTGTTTCCAAACCTGAAGAAATAGCCTGGCGACTGAAATCACTGAAACAAATGCTTATTTTGAGAACTTTGAGAAAATCTAGAATGATTAAAAAAAATTGGAAAAACCGTAAAAATATCTTTTATTAAGAAATGAAGCGCTTAAAGAAAATTTTCAAACTCCCTGTGTTTATAATTTTCTAATGGTTATAATTAACAAAATAATATATATTTGAATGTACGTACGTAGGTCTCTAATTAGTAAGTTACTTTATTACATAATAGCACCGTTGGAATATTTAATTAAATATTCTTTAAACATTTGAGGCTTTGTTAAAACGATACGAACTTGCGCGAGTGTAATAATTACCAGAGATCCAATTAAGAATTAAATTACTATAAAAATGTACATTACGAAACAAGAAAATAAGAAGATGACAAGATATAAAACAAACTTTTGATTTATCAGAGTTTATTGACATCGGATTCGGATGATTACAAAGAACCAGCTATTTTATGTATGTATGTATATAGTTCAATGGACCCAGAATTGTACTGGCATATAATATATAGTAGGGTTCGAGTACTTGTAACAAAGTTCATTTGAATCGTTGAATCAGTGCAATTGTACAATACATTTTGATAGAAGTGATATTCACTGCTGATGTTATTTTCAAAATAACCAGAAGAAGAGTAAGAGAGTTCTTGTTGTAGAAATAAACACACCACTCAATAAGTTCGTAGGATGACATATAAGATAGGTTAACCAATTACCGCCCACCTAAGGGTTTTCCATTTAATATTTCAACAAAGGTTACCAGTGGAATGAAAACTATGAATATATTTAATAAAGCATATATATTTCTATTGGAGAATCTAGTTTGGATTAACAAAATTTCTAAATTTACCAATTTATGATAAAAAAAAGAAATATGTCAATGGGCGTTATTAGGCACCATTGATCCAAATAACGCCCGGACTAAAGTAATCAAAGAAATAACATTAAATGAAAGCATTTTCCAAAACAAATAGTAGCAATAAACATTTTCATTAAATATAATCAATTGCAGCTTCTAGGACAATTGAAATACATATCTTTTGATTCGATTTGTCAAGCAACTATAATGTATAAGAAATCGATATGTGACTTAATCCAGAACTGACCAAGACATCATGTGTAAGGAACAAAGCTTAAAGAACAAATAGGAACATATACCTTTCTCTCTCGCACACATTTTGGACACAGTTTTAATCTATAGGAAACATAGGCTATTCACACTCCATATATATATATGCTCTAAGTTTAGTTATTGACTTTTAATTGGGAGAAACCTAACAACAGTTGAACATCTCTGGTACAGACAACCACTCTTCTAATAACATGTTACTAAACTCTTTATAAAATTACTGTCAATAGAAGCAGGTTTCAAGGTTAATATCGAACCAATTCTGTGCATCTGTCACACCGCCCCACCCCACCACACACACATAACAGAAGAGAAGAGAAGAGAAGATAAACACAACGTTCAGTCTAGCCACTGAATAATAGGTGTCCCATACCCGTAAATAAAACATTTTACTAATCCAGTAAAGTGCACACACACACACTTACACACTCACACATACAAGCAGAAACTTTGCCTACGATATTTTTCAAAACACCCAACTGTAATCTCATCACGCACTTTGAATGCTTAACATGCGTAAACACGGTAGGGGGTGATGGTTTACGAGACTTGAAGGGGTGGGAAGAGGTGTTAGTGTGAGTGGACGACGTCTGTCAATGAATGTAGCCATGTCTACATCAAAAATGGACACATAAATTATATTCAAGTTTTACGTAACATTGAAATATATCTCAGACTTCATTAGGTACAGGGGCCGACCAAGTGGCCTCATTTCAAGGCACCAATTCACAGGGGTGCTAAATTCACGAATTTTATCATTTCCAAAAATCACAATGGTTCACCATGCAAGAAATATGTATTTGAGGCAGCAATGATTAGATACAAAATCGAATTGATAATATTTGAGTAGTCCAACAATCAAAGTTGGCTAGTTCATGAAAAATTAAAAATTAAATGAAATATACTATTGTCTTCAGCTGACTGGGCTTTGTATGATAGTAAATAAGGTTTTTTGATATTTTTTGTTATAAATCGTTCTCTTTCTCATCATATTTAAAAAGCCGAAGCATTCACGAATGTAGGGAAACGAACATTCGTGACATCCCTAAAATGTAGTATAAAAAATAGACCGAAGGTCTATTAAAGTGTCGATGATGGTGTTTTCTTTTAACTAATGTTATTTAACAATCTATCACAATCCAAATATAATTAAGTACATTTTGTGACACTGAACTTCGTCCAAATTAATTAAATGATTGTATATTAATAAGGAAATAAATCTGATGGAATACCCATCGTTTTAATCTTTTACAAATAATTTTTTTTAAAGTTTAATCGCAAAAAAACAACAAGTCATCCAGACGTACATAAATTGATAACGAATTGATTAGACGTATAAAAAAATAATAAAAAAACACGAAGTGAAAAGTAAAGCGTTAAAAGTTACCCCGTTAGCCAGACTCTCTATATATTAGACTGTATATACCCTATATACAGAATACAAAACTTTTGATCCGACCCAGTCAGTCCAGACTGTCTAGGAATGAGATTCGAAACGGAGCAAAAAATGTAATTTTAATTTTAAATGGTAAATACACGAATATAACACTTACGAGCCTTAAATTTTGTAGTGCAGGGTGGTGAACAACAAAGGATGATAGTAGACATTCCTTACCTGAAAATAAAGAGAAAAAATAGATTAAAAAATATGTACGAGTATAAACAATTTCGTTTGAATGCTGTGTATTCAACCTTCATTAAAAATTAATGAAATAAGTAGTGTTTTACACAAATATATTTATTTTAAATAACATGGATTGCTGTTTGTAGGGGTAAGTTATATCTACTGTTGTTCTACCAATGAATATAGTTAGGAATTCTCTATAGAAAATATCTCTTTTGTTCATCGATCTGTGATATTGTGTGCCATTACTAAATACAGAGTTTGTACTATGGATTAAAACAAAACTGTCATTACTTTTCACGAATATATTGCGTCATTCTGTTGACTTAAAACGACATCTCCTGCTGAAAGACTCTTTAAATATTAATGTCATAAGTTTCACCTTAGGTTTCACTTACTAAATATTATTAAATGCATTTCAAAATAAGGATTTGAAACATTTTACAAGCACATTGAAAGTAAAACTACAAACCATAAAATTAATTAATCAAAAAAAAACAAGAAATACAAGAAACGATTTAAAACCATTAAATATAAATAATGCATAACCTAATAAAAAATATGTCACAAGTCATAGACTGCTTTAAAGTTCATTCCCAACTATTTATTCATTTCAGTTTCAGCGACATTTGAATTTACATATTGCTTTAAAAGCAAATCTCTCTGTACACAACGTAACACAACTCGTATGTAGCAATATGAACCAAACGTCGCACCGCGTCCCGCCTCCCCGCGCTTCCTAGGGTCGAGTCAGGCGGTAATATATTAATAACTATAACACATGGAAAGATATAAAATCTATGTCTAAAAATAATAAATTAACTATTTACAATTGTTAGTATTTCTAATGTAATACTACAATTAATGCTGTCGTCATTAATAAATAATGCAAAGCACTAGGCAGCAGCGAGTCAGCGAGGCAGTGGGTACCGAACCAAGGTCTTGTCGACTAACAGCACATTGCTGTCAACTCATATTATAAAAGTACATAATGCAATAGTCCAGTAAACATTAGTCCTGGCGCAATCTGGAAGCATGACTGTATTAAGACATTGTTGTCTTTGCTACCAAACGATGCTACGAACACCTTCAACTGTTCGACGCAATATCCGGCCGATGCTGGAACTAAGGCCGTCCGCACATGAGGCGACTGATTGCAAACCTTAGCCCCGAATCTGCCCGAACCGAATGAGAATGCAACTGTGTTGTTAGTGAGAGAACGAACGAGAAAACACATGTCACGAACGAAACTAAACTAGTTTTGAGTACGTTTTCAGCGACTCTGTTTTTCGGTCGCAGAGCATGCTTTTGATGGTGACATCATGAGCAGAGATGTGCACACATACTATTCAAAAGTATTTAAATACATACATGCATACATACAAATACGACTCAACAAAATCTCCTATTATGCTATTGTTAAAAATTATATAGTCACAAAACAAAGTTTGTAGAAGTCGATATTATTTATCTTGGTAAATTTTATATCTTAGTCGCTGCTATGTGTTTTTCATTGTGTCGTAGATTTATACGTCTCAACTATTTTATAAAGCATGAGTCACCGGCTTTACCTCATAGTTTGAACTTTTGATATATTAATTGAACTGGTGTAACACAAAATTACGCAAAATTCTAACTTTTTTAGATTTTTTTCTTGAAACCGTAATATTTTTGCTAGATATATAAGTTTTATAAAATATGTACATAGTATCTGTAGCTGTATTAAGTCACTTAGAATTATGAATCAGTATATTTATGCCAGTTCAGTATATATTACAATGTATTACATTGTTGCATAAACGACTACAATGATACATACAGAGTAATTAACATAAAGTATTGCCAGAGGCGGCTTCCGGATTATGATAATATATAGCTCAAATTTAGTTATTTTTTATTATTGTATAAGGTTTTGTATACCATTAATATGTTTTATAGATATAGTCGTATATTATTCTTAATTTAGTACGTGTCAGAGAAGGCCTCTAGGCCTGTAGTACGAGTATAAACAAAAAAGATATCAATAAATCATAGTAGATCATAATTGTATGTAATAAAAGAAATACTTAAAAGAACTGTTTAAAACTCTTTTATAATATGATAATTAAATATTGTTTTAATGTGAAACATATAAAAATGTTGGCCATGGTAAAGCGTTATGTCACAATTGCTCTCACTGCCAACACGGCCGACGTTGACGATTACTATTCATATTATGAAACATTTCATAAAAATTTTGAATTCAATTTTTTTTAAAGTTGCTGTTTATGCAAAAGATATTAAAAAATCAAATGGTGCATGTCAACCGATGATATTGCTTTCGGGAATTCAGTCGCTATGAAGTTCCAAAGTCGAATTCACTAGTGTTCTTGGTCGCGAACTCCAGTCGCTAGGCGCCTATGACTTAAATAATTCTATTACGGTATTCATATCTACTATTATGTTGCAACTGAATAAATAGTATTTATTGCCAGTCCCTCTCGTTAACAAATACCAAATATATGTAGATGATACTGTATCAATTTTTATCATACAAGTACAAGTTGACATATTTATGAAGGTGCACACCCAAAACAAGCTCCCTCCACTCCCTAGCTGTTGTACCTCTCCTACTTTTTAAGTATTTAAATATTTACCATATCAAAATAAGTAATAAATTAATAATAATTAAAATTCATTTATGTAGAATTTATGTTCCATTGTCTTTGCTAATCTGTGTGATTATTTCATAACAATAATACATTAGCATTGAAATTGTTCCCATATTCATATCCATATCCATAATAGAGCTATGCAAATATCTTGTTAAGAAAAACATTAATCAAATATTTAAAAGAAAAAATGAAAATGAAGAAATATCATAGCATAAGTAATTAAGTATCAAAACTGTACCGCCTATTTAAAGTGGCGCTGGCGACATAACAGGGTGTGACACCTCTAGGTGTCGATTGATTGATTATTGCTAGTGTATAATTACCGGTACGTTAGAATGACAACCTTTCAAAGACACCTATGACTAATGCCGGTTTCACACCAGAAAGACAATTTTGAAAACCGTTTTGTTATCTAAAAATGTTATAAGTCTAAAATAGCATTTAATCAAGAAGCGCTAAAAAGGATCTAAATTAAGCATTCATAGAGAGAATATTATTTAAATAATAATAGTCAAAAGAATAATTTCAAAATACAAAAAAAAACCTTGGTATTAAATATCTGAGGCTAATGTAAAACTCACAAAAGAAAAGCATTGCATTTTTAAACAAACTATGCATATTTGATACCGGGCTGCAGATGAGATCCACTGGGGGCAGGACTGAGGTAATCAGCTTGCATTGCATTGCATCGGGCAGTGATTCTCAATGCGAACTTTTGCACAAATATTTCTCATCCTAAGGCTTGTCGCACAATACATACATACCACGTACCGATACGACAGTGCGTACTGTAGGGTGTATTTGAGTTGTTTTGCACTAACATAATTTATCATGAGAGCAAACTTTTACTTTAATTTGTATCGATACACCATTGGTATTAAAGAGGCTATTGCCTTCCCTTCCAGTCTGAGACGGCTGATTTCATTACAAAGTTAGGATAGGTTTAGCGTTGTAGAATGTATTCGCTTGGTTAAAATTCGCTGATATATTTGCTTCCAATCAACCACTCCATGTATCGGAATACAAATGAAGATAAAGTTGATGCGAACTATAATTGAAGTGAAATAGTGATAGAAAAGTCACAAAAAAGGACCAAATTGTTTACTGGGTAGAACGAATTCTTATAAAACATAGTGATTCTGTAGAAAAGGTTCCCAAAAAACCCGGTGCCCTATATTACACTTTTTGCAAACATAAAATATCTTTAAAATGAATGATTTTGACTAGAAGTGTTCTCTAACTAACAAAACCTTAAGAATCACTGCAATAGGAAGTAACAGAAAGCAGGATCAACGTTTTTCAATTGGATTGTATTGAATTGAATCGATCGATACTGATTATGACGAGATTTTCATTCACTTTTTATTCGTTCTTCAAGATGTACGAGTCTTATGGCACTGTCTCTGAAGCGCATTCCGAGTTTCCTGGTTACATCAAGTCCCGGTGGTGGTGCACCTGATGGCTGCAACGCCAGCGATCCGCCGATTCGCCATTCGTGAATACGTGAGCATTTCTATTATATGGATTACCTAGTTTATGACTCGAGAGCTGTGAGACTTGCCCTACTTCTAAAGATGGTGCTCGTATTACTTGAAATGAAATGTTTATAAAAAATATATGAACGAAAGAATCTATACACACACACAGACACAGCCGCACTCAAGACATTCGCTATTTTTAGATTATGTTATGTGAAAAACTAATCAATTCTGGTTTGTGATGCTATTCAAATGCAAATTCTAAATATATTAAATAATATCCGCTTATTGATGGATAAAGATATTTTGCTAAAGATAAAATGTGAACAAGAAATATTTATTTCCTGTAATAAAAGAAGTATTTATAAATCTCGCTGTTATCTAATATTATTCCACTAAAGCTGGTTCCAAATGATGCTACGAACATCTTCCAACGTTGGACACTTGATGGTTAGACACATTGTGTGGCCGATGCTCCACATTCCAACATTCATGTTGGAAGAACTTGATCCACATGTCATGCACTGCTGCACGAATCCTCCAACAAAGGAAGGTTTTATTATTATAGTTTTTGTTAAACAGTGTCATTGTCAATAATATCACCAAATTAATAAAATAAATAAATCATTCAGATTAAACATTCATTCCACCGTGTAGCAGGAAACTTGCCCTAACTATATATTGTTTATTTTGATTAAATAAAATCATAAAAGAGACCATTCTTGGATTGAATCTGTTTTCAGGTAAAACAGTGATCGTTCAGTGAAAACATATACTCATGAACGCCATAAATGTCGCTATACGGATAACGACTAACACAGTTGATATTTGGAGTGGACAGAACTCACGTTTTTAGTTATATTTATCTCTCGCACACATTTTGGACACACTTTCAGGTCCAGCATTCTCTTTGCTCTAAGGCAATTGAATTTTGTTCAAAGGCACCTTGATCAGTCACTGACAATATCATTCAGGTATTTCGTAATGCAATTGTTTCAACAAATATTTAAAATGATTTAATTAAATGGCAATATCTTTACGTCTCATTATCCAATTTTCTTCATATAATTGGTTTTGTTTCCGTCCCAGAAAGAATAATGCTAACAGTGATAAAGCTGGTAGTATTAGAATGACGCGTAATTTATTAACAGCAATATAAGACAACCTCAAACCATAATCTCGAGGTTATATTGTCGTATGTGGGTGTTTAGATACGCTATAATTTAAGTATTGATTTTAATCTTTATTAATTATGAACAAAAATAACAACATATAAAAAAAAATTGCAAATACATAAATATACGTTTATTATTATATCAATTGAATGTAAGACAAGCAAAAACTGCAAGCGTAATGTAGCATGTCTTTAATAATAGTTGAATTTGGCAAACTTCCGCTGTTTTGTCAGAACTAGTTAAGTATTATATGGAAGCACATCCTATTTCATTCACGTAATAGAAAATTATATATTAACAAGCAAATTTCAGAACTTTACAATATCTTATCCGTAATAGAAGCCTGTAATTAGAGTCGTCGACCTTGAATTCAAGATGAGTATGTCTTTAATTTAACTTTAATTGTAGATCGAAGTTAATATTATTTTTTCTACATACGCCACAATGTTTTCAATGCCACGCAAAATCTGTTTGCAATACAGAACATCTACCAAATTGATACTAGAGATAATAGAATCTGTGCCAAATCAATATTAGATAGAATTGAATCTAATGTATCGTAATACCAATACTTTAAAAACAGTTTCAGTTCTAATCTAAACGGAGTTTCATACAAGAAGATCAACAACGGAAATTAAACATTATATATTCCTAAATGACAAAATAAATTTCTGTTATTACAGTTTCATGTACCCAGAGTACAGTGGATACTGGATACTGGATGCTAACTCGGATTTAAAGTCTTATTTTTATATTACTTTTCATTTTAACATTCTATCCTAAATCACATTATTCATGAGCTCTTCGCAATGTAATGTGTATTCGTTGTGGAGGTTGGTGCTGGTGCTGGTGCTGGGATGTTTTGCATAATACATTTTACGAGCTCTAAAGTACATTATAGAAATAAGGTTTTTCTTTGTACTTAAATTATTACACTTAATATTTTAAGCTGCTTAATCATATATACTTGTTTAAAAGAGAGAAATAAAATATCAAGAAATATAAATGTTAGGTAATGAAATTATTACAATATTTATTTTATCTACAATCTATAGTATTCACTCTCCGAACCATAGATCAATTAATTATCAAATGGCATGTGTATTTAACCGTACGCAATTGTTTATCTTTAATGTTGTTAAATATACGTTACTCTTTTTATTATTCAATTGGTATTTAAACAGCGCAGACTTTAAAAACTTTGCAGACAATTAATCTTGTATGAAAAGTTTCTTATCTTCTTTAACTATGAGTTTAGTGTTATAGTCCTATATGTATAAAGAACTTATTTATATTGTAGAATAAAATAGAGAATTATGCTCATGGGGTTCTCTCACACTTGCTTTTCGTAGGGTGTAGTCACATTGGTACACTTTATCATGAGTGACTTTCACTATATATTACACTATTTATTCTTAAATTTCAACTTTGCTAAAGCGACTTCTGGATTTGGCACTACCATGACTTATGCCAACTGCAAGCTGTAGCTGCCATCCAAATGGGAAATGTTTCTCTCAACATGGTGTCACTTTTGATTTCTTAATATTAACAGTGTACTTTCGATTATAGTTTAAATTACCACGGTCCATGGGACCATAGTGCCTTTCTGTATACAATTTGTTTTATTTTAAGTGCTTAGCCATACCCGATATCCAATCCACGCTCCGCCCACGTGGGGATCCATGTGGGGAACCATACTGTGATATTGTTTTAAATTCGTGTGTAGCTGGACAAGAGTATCGAAATCGTGTTCAAGAACAAAACTGTACACTAGGCGCCCTCCTGTGGGGTAGCAGAGAGTTATGACAAACCAGGAAAGGAAGATGAAATGCGAAGGACGCTGGTTTAGCGAACGGTCCGTATTAAAAATGTATAGGTCATATGTTACGTGACATCTTAATGGCCTCTATATTTTGAAACCATTATTCGTGGATAGCTTACAAAACGTGATAATGTACGAAAAGAGAAATATTGATATATGGTTTATACTATAAGTAATAGATTATTATCGGGCCTACATTTATTTGATAAATAGCGTCTATTAGACCCCTATTCGTTACTTATTTCTGACCTCAGGTGGTGTTTTATGGTAAGCGTACACAGTACAACACGGAAAGCAGCCAACGCATTTTATTTAATAAAAAAAGTAGCAGAGGACTTGAAAAATAGAATAGCAGGGTGTGCTAAAGAGAGATAGAAACGATGACTTTTCCTCAGTTTTCCCTTCTCTCCTACATTTCATTCTATAATCTGAGTTTAGTACACGCACCCCTTTAGCAGATGAGGAAAGGAGCAACAGACGAAGACTTTGTTGCACTTACTTCAGTATTGGTAAAAGATGTAAGGAAAAGATAGAAAAACGTATTTTAACCTTTAACAGTCGAGGAAAAGGGTTAGCAAAGAAGATCTGCTTGTACTTAATTGTATTATAAGAAAGTTCCATTTAAGCGCATCAATGATAGAACGAGCTGACGAATAAAAACTGATAACACCACGAGCACGCACTAATTTGTTTCTAGTGTTTTAGATAATTGAAATATTTTTATTATAAAGCAACGTTGGTTAATTACGTCTGCAATTTTTTCTAAATCCCTAAAGTACCTTTGAGAAGCACTAACCCATCTTGTTTATAAACAAGTGGCGTACAGTATAGCGTATCACTGTATCAAAATCAGCCTTGGCTTCAGACGTAGACATAGGACTGAGTTCTGACGCCAGACGCGACGCGACTCGACGCACTCCAGACGTCTGGAAGATGAAGATATCAGCAGTTGTATTGAAGCTGAAGTACGGGTAGGAGAACGAATATACCCTTCCACGAAATATTTGAAATTGAATTGTTGAGACTAGCAATTTAACACTTGGAGAAATATACCCATACGTGGAATATAGTCATCTATTGTTGAATGTGAAGTTTGATTGAATTATCAGGAAAATAATCAAAAAAAAACAAAATTGCAATATGTTCTTGGAAGAATGTTTGAAATCAAGGAATTGTGTTCGCTTAAAGTGTTGCTATGTTACATGTGAAAGAAGTTTTTATAGTATTTTGCAAACATTTTCTAATACTCAAATATAACTATAAGTAGCTGGTCAATTGACTTGAAATTTTGACACAACGTTGCTAATACACAGCAAAGTGCTAATAACTATTTAAAGTTGATGCACTAAAAATAAATATAAAAAATATATATATATTAAGGGGGGGGTCTGGGTTTCAGCGTAAAAAAAAACACTTTTTTTGTGATTTTTTATCTCAAATATCGATTGAGCAATTTTATTCAAACCTTCTATACATTGTTGAGCATAGTTTTGACTATGTTCTGTAAATTTTTCATGCAAAAATATTAAATCATTAGCCCGTGACAGAGCTTCCCCCAGGACGTCTTGAAAAAAAAACAATTTGCGGTGTTCACTGTAACTCGGCCGGAAATTATCAGAAAATAAAAAACTATAAAAATTTAGTTAAATTATAAACAAATCTTCCCCCCAACGTTCTCTGATTATTTTTTTTTTAATTTAAAAATTTTTGGCGGCCATCTAAAGTGTGAACCGTTATTTTCGACTAAAATTTCCGCCATTTTGTGGGTGGGAAACACCCTTAATGTTAAAAAAAAAAATTTACTAAACGTAGGGGGTGGTATTTATTTATAGGTGGTATATGGAGTGAAGAAAATGTGTACAAAGTTTGAAATGAATCGGTCGAGTAGTTTTCAAATGGCAGTGAACACGGACTTTGAAAAAGTAGTTTTGAGAAAAACGCGTCAGGACTATAGCAATGAATAAACTGTATACCTGATTAACATATAATACAATATAATATACCGGATTAATAAGACAATAACTTCAAGAATATTGCTTAGATCGGCTTAAAATTTTAAGGACATATTCTTGAAATGTTAAACAATAAGATAAAACAAAAAACAAAAAATCGATTTTTCGAAAGTGAAAACCCAGACCCCCCCCTTAAATGAAAAACAAATTTAAACAGTGAGTGGAAATGATACTTAATTGTGAATTCTTTGAAACCCTGGCGGCTACAATTTCAAAGTGAAGGCAACAATAAAATCTTCTTTTTAGATAATGTTAACAATATTAATGTACATAAGAAAATATAAACATATTCAACATATGTACTATATACGACATATATATAAAGTTAAAACAAATCTCATTCTGCTATCTATAACACAGTTAAACATTATGTAGTTGTCTTTTCCAGGTTCTTATTTATCTGCAGTGGACGTCTGTAATGTTCACCGTGTGTCCACCTTGTCGAGTCGAAGAACAGTAATGTTCCAGCAACCGAAGACAACTTGTACTGGAGAAACCGACTTATATAGCTCGTTGCTAAAGCACCAACTCCACGCAAATGAAATAGAGAGTTGTGAAGTGCTTTGTTCAAAGAAAAGAAAAGTTGTTCCACCTACTGAATGTTTAATACAAAGCTGCAAATAATGATCGGCTCGAGACGATAGCTCAAAATTACCCCCACTCAGAATGTATGTTGAATATATAGTATACATAACATTTTTCACTTATTTTTATATATGATAATTGAACAGGATTAAGGAGAATCGTATGACGGCAACATTCTATTATCGATTTTATGAAAAATATTGGTATTTTTGGTTAGAAAACTATACTCCAAATACTCGTTAAAAGTTACAAAGATAGTATAGCATATGAAAATATACGTAATTCTTTATATAGTTCAAATTACGAGAATTCGGCGCTAACTCTTGCTTAAAAGAGGTTATAAATCTGCGATACGATAGGGAATTGTATGCACAACTTGTGTGAAGGCACAACTTGTTATAAGCATTTGTCGCCTCCGTACTTGTGTATATATTTTTTAATTGATAATTTTAGTTTTAGAAATATGTCAACTTCAAAATATGTGTAAAGAAATTATATTTTTTTAGTTGGTAACACTGACCAGAGATGTTACAACTGCTTTCTGATTAGATGAGCTAACGGTATATATTAGTTATAGCTACTTTCAGTGTAGTGTGTCGATAGAACTCACTGTACATAATGTTAAGTTATTAGAAAATTAGATAAAAAGAAATTGACAATTTAAATAATAAACTTTAAAAGCCGTTTCTTTGATTTCAGATAAGATAGTATATGATTTAAGTTAAACAGTGTAATTATTATAATGTGTATGTAAATTACTAAAATAAAAGTCTTTGATTTCAGAAACACATAAGTTTGATTAAAAATTTGCAATTCCTAAAAGGTTTTATATATTTATGTATGTGTATGTATGTTAAACATATAATAAAAACTTAGATTAAAACTGTAGATGAGAATGATACTTTAACTCAGAACTATAAAAGATTAAAGCGGAAGAATATCTTGTAGGTTAAGCAATATAACCAAATTTTGTGTTCAACTTCTTTGCTATTTCAGAATAATAATTTCGAATAACGCAAAGTGTATCCGTTAACAAATATTATTAACTATAATCTTTAGTACAGGCTGGTATTTCTGTAACACTATTATATGTATTACTTTGACAAATGTAGTTCACAAAATGTTGGAGAAATGAACAATTTTAAACCAAACCAAACGAGTGCCAACAGTGTGCTAATACAAATAGGTGTGTACAGTTGTTTTAAAAAAGAATTGACACAGCATAGTTCTTAGTAGATAGAACTAGGTGAGTTACTTAGTGTATTACATGCAATCAACTATAAACTTATTGTCCGGGGAACATTTAGTACGGATAAGAAAGGTACAAGATTTAAAAACGACATATTTTATGGCGCCAGCCCATTTAACCTTCTAAAACGGACCTTATCTGCATATTTTCATTATGTATTTTACTACAATATTAATACGAAATTATCATGTATTGTAATGACAGGTAAAGGAAAGCGTTCGCATGCGTTTATATTTAAAAAAATTGAATATAAACTTAGATTTATGAATTTAGAATAAAATATAGTATTGAAATATACACCTATGATATAAATATGGCTGAGGTATTGGTCAGGTGATACTAAAAATTTTAATAACATAAAAAAAAACCATTAACACATTTTTTTTTCAATTTGATTAATAGCTAAAAGGTTTTTTACTTTGTTAAATATAAACGTAATTCTGCAGTGGAAATCTTGTGTTCTTATTTACAGTGGATAAAATAAAATCCGTAGATTTTAATTAATTGTCAATGCTTGTCATATAAATCTTTGTTTTAATGACGCAGTCTCATCCTTAAGCTATATACTGCGAACATGAAACGACAGGTACTTTAAAGATGTATAAAACGAAGAACAACGTTACAGGCTCAAACTCAGACTCCGTAAAGGATCACGTCCTACTCAAATCGACACGACATGTAATTGTTTTGTTCCTCACGGGATTCCAGATGATTCTGCTCTGGCAACTCACATTCGCAACGATAAGTATGCCTTACATTTCATGACAATTTTATCGAACTACTTTTAATGTTAAAGAAAGAAATGATGGTCTTTAAAATACCACTATAAGGCAAGTCACACATCTGTAGAGAATATGATTTTTAAACCAAACACAACTTTAAATACAGAAAGATTTAATCTAAAAATATTTCACTTCTAAGGCCTGTCGCACACTGCAAGCGTATTTAACTACACTTTACCTATCAGGACACTGTAAATGTAATGGACCCTCGCACACTGCAAGCGACAAAGCGCTGTCATACTCGAACTGTATATCAGCGAATTTTAACCAAGCGTATACATGCTACAACGCTAAACCTTGTATAAAAAACAAATTATTCAGATCTCATTGATTGGTGAAAAAAGAGGGGATAACAAATTCACAACCAGTTCAGAAATAAACTATAATAAATTAAAGTTAATTAGCAAATTACGTGGTACTAAATGGAAAATTTTTAATCAATGTAACAGATAATTTCAAAAACCACTCATCAGACTTTGAATTATACTTGTACATACAAAATTATAAATATTTTACTGTATATTATCTGCAGAACATCACTTATAACGTTTGTATCCATAGCAATCTTGTTCTTCTTTCTATCTTATTGGTGTTTATCGCCCTTAGTTAACAGTTTTATATTCTGTAACCGGCATTTTAAGACGGTACTAACATTGCCAAGCGTTAGGTTTTCTGTTTCTATAGCCAGTTTTATGTTTTAAGCTTCAGTTGCTATTTTCTGTATGTATAAACATTCTATTTTAAAATGTTTTCATCTATCTAGTATATTTGTTTCTTTAGTACGAAACTTTATTTAGTTTTAGATATAGTTATGAAGTAGCCTTATTTGTGAACGGTGAAATCAGTTGTTAAGACACTTCTTTAAGAAATGATAAAATATTGAACATGACGATTATGTTTTTTAGGCTCTATGCGCATACGTCGCACTCTCTCGCACACATATACATATATATATATATATATATATATTCTCTAAGGATGTGATATATACTAATACATACTACATACTGATATTTGTGATACCTGCCAGGTAATAGAGAGGCTAATACCTCACAAAGTTATTATTAAATGCATCTAACGTTGCAACTGGTTCAAATAATCGAGCATCGATTATAAACAAGACAAAGTAGGCGTTCTTTTGTAATAACAAAATTACGTCCTGTCAGATTCAAGCGAGATTAATTAATTTTCTACGTTTAGTAGTAATTTGTACTTTTATTAAAACAAAATCTTCTTAAAGAGTCATTAATTAAAATATAACACAGTAGATATTGATGGTTCAACCTATCCCCACTACGTTTTTATTTAAGGAGGATGTAGCTCGACAGTACATAGGTACTCTTATGCCGGCTTCAAACCAGAAAAAAGTTATGTCAATATCCATATAAAAAAAAATAATTTTTTAAAACGTATTTCGCGATATGTGTGTAATGATGCACTGAGTATCACACTATTAAATCTGAAAAGTTTTTTAATTGATATGCCCATAATTAGCACACTAGAGACTTTTCAATAGTCAGTTAAACTACAGTTATGACATTAATTTAAAAAATGGGTTTTTCAATATCAGTTTCGTCATAGACCGACCATAGTTAACTAACGAAAAATGTAACCCTTGACTAACTTGCAGTTATATTTACCTCAATCCAAAATCAGAACTGAGAAACAAAAGCATTAACCAAAATGTATAATGAGCTACAGTTAACTTGAGAAATCTGCCCCTAATATATACAAAATAAAGACTTAAAGATTAGTTTAAGTTTAGATATTAGTAAAGACAACTGTGACGATACAACCTCCTTAATTTTATAAAACGCGTAAAAGAGCAAATACAACGAGATAAAAAGAAGGAGTGAGAGGTGAGAGATGAGGGGTTCAACACAAGGACCTCCAAATAGCTGGTAGTCTATCAGTTAGACAGGAACCATTTATAATAATAATGAATAAATTTATTTGAAAATTAATCAATGAATAAAACTGGTAAATGGAAAAGATTTTCAAAAGGAAATTTTAATGGAATAATTTATTCGCTTTTCAGTTAACTGTTGTGGATTCACAACTATATAAATGTTAAATGAATGGAGTGCGAGTAGGACGGTAGATGAGGGGATGAGAAGGTGGAAAAGAGATAGAATTATCTCATCTCGTAGAATGACATTTTATATTTAAATGAAACTGAGTTATCATATGAAAATATGAACTTGATTTCGAACTGAATATAAAAGTAACATATGTATGTATTTTTGTGATTTCATTGTATCATACAAGTAACAAGTAAACGATGCAATATACGTTGCAATCTAGTAGAGTCTAGAGTCCATTTTCTAAAAGGCGGCCACACACTACACGCAAGACCGTCTTAAGACAATTTGGAACTTGATTGCTACACGATTACGTCATTTAATGCCGGTTTCACACCAGAGAGACAATTCAATAAAGCACGAACAAAAACACCAATGTTTACACCAAAGAGACATTTTTTAAAACATTTTTGTCTTTAGAAACTTTTTTAGTAAACAAGACATTGTTGTCTTTTAGTATGCTTGATTTGAACACGCAGTTTTGTTGTTTATCATGTTTATAATTTTAATGGGATACACAGAAAAACACTAAAAACAAAACCAAGTCTGTGTGAAAAGTTTGTTTTCGAAAAACAGAACTGTTTTAAAATAAAACAAAATACGATTTTGTTTTAATTTTTGATAACAAAACTGTTTTCAAAACTGTCTCTCTGGTGTGAAACCGGCATAACAGAGACAGTATGCTATCTAATCTCATAATCGAACGATTGGGTAAATAATTTCTCTTCTTCTTTGTAGCACATCTAAGTATCATTATTAAATATATTGCAGAAAAAATGTAGTAAGCACTACAATTAAAAATTACATCATTTCAATAAGATAGAATTTCTACTTTTAAAATCACTCAAATTATATGATCCAATCCGTAATTTTGTTATTGCAGCTACTCGTAGCTTCCAGAACACCGGCTGCAAACTGATGCTGCAACACTGCATTAAATGAATGGCTGTTGTCCACTTTACAAATGCGAAACGTCAGTGAATTATGTAAATACAATATTTCACACAATAAAATATTGTAAATATTATTGTAACATTTCACACGTAAAAATCAGAATTTCAATTACTACCAACGCTGCTCAGTGGTTAGTGCTCTGTAGTCTGAACACACCTTTGACTCTGTATAAAGTTTTCATAATTTTATTAATTAATTCAGTCACTGTGAAATATTAGCGAGTAGTCTAAAGACTACTAATATTTGAGCCTAATATTTATGCAAACTTATAGTAGGATTATATTTAAATGGAAAACATTAGTCAGGAAAATTATCATCGAATCGTGCATGTTAAGTAAGTGCCCAGCCCAATCATATAAAAAGATAAAACCTAAATTTAAATCTTGAAAATAAGGGTGTAATCTATTTTTTTCTTATATCTTAAAAACTATAACATTCACAAAAATATTGTAAAGAGCTTTTATGTAGATGATAATATTATCTACAACTTTCAATAATAACTTTTTGTTGTAACTTTTAAAATAAAAAAGTTACAAGCAAGTAAGTTATCAAGTAAGGTAAGAAGTATAGGATTGAACAGTATCACTCACACGTTCACCGCACCATTTGGTACCGGCTTAAGCAGATGATTTGTGACTTGATGGGGGATTGTCAGATACAGTGAGCTACTGAGCCATGACAGTAATTCGCATAATATGGTCACACGGTGCGAGTAGCTGTACGACAGTCACTGACCAGACCAACTCGCATCGAGTAACCTTGCCATTACTGTATAACATTCGCTGATTCCAAAAATGTATTAATTCGTAATCTATTACCCAACAAACATCCTCTTTGTTCCTCTAATTTCAAACAAATTACACAAACTTAATAAAAAATTCAGTGTACAGCAGACAAAAGCTGGTAATGTATAAATCGATTTGTTTACTCAACCAACGTGTTTGAAATATAAACAAGTCACTAATTGTTTGTGGTCAGGTGAATTCAGCGAACCACATATCGCTTTAATAAATAAAGTAACCGTATAACTATATATTTTCAATCAATGCTTAATTTATTTATTTTATTTATTTATGTGAACAGATCCGTTTTAACTGTCGAATATGTTGAGCCTGTCTTTGAATTTGGTTCGCTAATAATTCGAGTGTGCATGACCTTTTAAATAAAAAGGAAAATATAATTATATTTATATATGTATATACTTTAGTACTTTTCCAGGAAATGTTAAAAATTCAGCTTCAAAACGTACTAAATTTTTACATAAAAAATTCATTAAACAAGATTTTCTTAGAATCTCTCTCAAAGTTCGTTTTGATAATATTATCTTAAAACGTTATCCTTGAATGTCCTTCCTTCTAAGGATATAAAAGAGTCGCTAAGAAGTTTTAAAGCTAAGTCACAAACTAGAGCACGTTTCGCAAATAAATTCAAATTGCTGGAATCAATAACTCGGTCACCCAATGTTCAAGTGTATCGGGTTTGGATTACTGCAAACAGTTACCAGTTTGTATCACACTGAAATAGCGAATGGGGTTGGAAAGAAGGGTGGGGGGATGTTAATATATACTCCAGACGGTGTTTTTATGTATAGCGACTCTCAAACGGTGAATGCTTCAAATATATATAACATATTTTAGGAACTGTATCTTTTTTATCAAACTTACACATTATAATAATTACACTGTTTAACTTAAATCATACTATCTTAGCAGAAATCAAAGAAGCGACATTTAAAACATGTTAGCAATAGTATAACAATATATAAATATACAAACAATATAATACAAAAAAAATATTGAAAATTATGTTAAAATTAATGTTCGGAGTGTACTCCGAAATAGCTTATGGCAGGGTAGGCGAACCTTTATGCATCAACGTGCCATTTTTTCTGAAAAATGTCGAATGAGGTCATTGACGTGCCATCAAATAATTTTGACTTTCTGATTATTTGGAAAATAATAATAATAAATACTATCTATCAAAACTCTTTATTAAATAAAGTAAACAAAAGAGGTACATTTTGGAATATTTTTATTACATGCATAAATTAAATTATGTACTGTAAAATTAGTGTGACTTCTGTTGCTGCAGGTTAGATGACAAATAATTTATGTTAGGGTTGTAAGATGTTACTTTTAGCAAAATGCATGCTGAACTGGATTCATCTGTCAAACGGTTTCTAACCGAGTTTTTAATGTTATTCATCTCTGAAAATAATGACTCACAGGCATAGGTAGATGAAAACATTGTTAAAATAGCATGATCCAGCTTCTTCAAACAGTTAAATGTGTCTAGTAACGCATTCCATGTTTCCAGAATTTTGTTATTAGCGTTTTTACTTAAATTACTTGTCAATCTTTCAGTTTCAATTAATTCCAACTCTTTCCTTGTTTCAATAAATTTTTGAATCCATATTGAGCTTAATCAATCAACTGCATTTCAAATTCTTCAATTTCCAACCAATCGAATTGAGAGAAGTTCAGTTTATGAAATGACGCCACATCAGGGCACATAATAAATTTGAGTATTTCCGACAATTCTTTGAACAGAGAAAATCTCCCTGAAAATTCCTTGATTAAAGAATCGATCACAGAAATAAATTCTTCAGTAAATTTTTCTTTGTCTGCTGTCTCGTGAATATCAAAATCATTGATATATTTTTTCAAGTTTGGACAATACTAGTAGTTTCTTGTGATAATATCGTCTCTGAAAACTTGCAGTTTAGCCTCAAAAGCGCGAATGAGATCTATCATGACAATAATTGTTTTGTTTGTTGTGAATTTTGTTAATGTCAATTTTTTGTTGATCTGTTATATTTTCGGCAAGCTTTAAGCTTCTTTCTTTTATTGTGTTTTTTGATAGAAGAGTATCTTTGATGCGCTGAATTATCTTATCTTTATTATCGAAATCATCAAAACATGCTAACCAGGCTTCCTTCAAAAACTCTCCTTCTTGAAAAGGTTTACTATGCCGAGCAATGACATTTGCAGCCGCGTAACTTGCCGCGCTTGTATGACAATTTTTGCAAACAAATTTAATCATAGATGTCGACTGTTTATTTCTGTCATTCAATGCACTTGCAATTAATTCTTCCCCGCGTACCGAACACTCCGTAGTGTAGGATCACTCGCGTTCGATCCTACTTAAATACTACAAAATACCTATTACTTAACACATTTTTTACACATGTTTTATGATCGGCGACGTGCCCAAAATATTGTGTCGCGTGCCATCAATGGCACGCGTGCCATTGGTTCGCCTACCCTGGCTTATGGTATTTAAAATTTAAAAACATTGAAAACTATTTTTTAAATATAAATTCATACAGCTTATATAATAAACATTGCAAGTTCAAACATGTACACACCTGCAAGAATTTGACTTCGACAGAACTCGTAAAGATTCGTCTCATCTCGTCACTAATTCTAAACACTGAATGCACATTGCAACACTTTTAAATAATATTGCGCAATACATGTAATATAAAAATTTGAATATAATTTGTAAATAACTTTATAAATCATTTATATTATCACTAATTATATAAAACATAATCCACTAACACAAGGAAAGAACACGAAAATGTCTTCACACAAACAAATTTACGAGGGGGACGCGGGGTATATTTTGAGGTTATAATTTATGCAATCGAATATTTTACAAAAAATAAAGCACTTTGTAATAAAAAACTTATTTACACGTATGTGGTTATTGTTTATAGACACAATTATAACACTTAACTAATTTAATTAATGATTAATTAATTAATATTTTTATTTATTTGGCGAGAAAATGACACCGTACGCACGTATGACACAATTCACTGAGTGAAACTAAGTGAACATAGTATACCTGTCTCGCTCACACATTTTCTTCCAATCAAATAACATAATATTGTTTGTTTACAGTTCTTTGCATAGCGATGCAATTAAATTTATTTTTATAGGTAATAGATTTCTTTGCTTAAATAAATATTTGAGAAACTTATCTGTGCAACTATCTTATGAGAGTCTATATAGTCGAAACTAAAGTTATTCTTCAACAAACTGATCAAAACTTTCAATTAATTTTCCTAACTTTTGATTCAATGTCTCTATTTCAAATTCCAGATTACTTTCCTAAACTATGACAAACTAAACTACCCAAATAACTTCTTTGCTGATGGTGTAATATTATTTATCTTCACACCATGGTCATATGGTATGTTAAAAACCTTCAAAAGTGTTCAATAATGCATTTTTCTACAAGCGAAAAATAAATATATTAGGTAAAAACTTTTAGGTTAACATAATTGATTGTTTTTTCTTGGCAAAATACAATATTTAATTAAAAGATGAATCAATTTGCGTATTGAAGTAACAAGTTTCGTTCTGAGGACGTAATTACACGGCGCAGGAATAAATAAATTAAAATGACGCCCTGAAAGCGTAAACAGCGAAGTGCCATGTATAAATTAAGTAGAAGAAATACATTTTTATATTGACACGTAGTTGCTTCATGTTCCAGTATGTAAATTAAACTGGGATACGATTAATTTGTCTTAAGATCTACGGCTTAAGTTGACAAATGCATGCTGGGAACCGCACCGCACCACACCGGTCCGATTCTGTTGTACTTAATATAATATTTGAACGACTGTAAAAATCTTATAAATAAAATATACTTCGCTGTTAATAACAAAATCGTGAACAGCGTTTCGCAAGAATGTTGTGCAATTACTTGTGCTAATAATTATGCCACTATAAAGATATTTTATAAAATTCTTATACATTTTAAGTCGCGTCGAAATATGGATATAAGACAAGAAAATTTCGACAAGAAATTTCTTCAAAAAAATATTTATATTTAAAAAATGATTCGATTGATGTCGAATGAAATATTTGCATACTATCTGGTCATAACTTCCTCAGCAATTTCTTACAATACGCGATGGCATCTATCTTGTAATATCGCTTAGCCATAACTTATTATACTAATAAAACAATGGTAAGATTGTTAGTGTACATACAGAGCCGGCATTTGAAGTAGTAACACACGTAAATCACACAGCCGTGGGCCGTGGGCAGGATTAGGGATGTAAACGTTTTCATTAAACCGTATGTAAATATTGTAATTGATGTTAAAACATTGTTCGAGTTCTGAGTCAGCAGTAACCAGTCTTATGGAACATTGGAACACACTCGTAAGAATGTACTCGCCTGCCGGTGCAGTCTGTGCTGTATTGTACATTGTACATAGTACGTGAGGTGTAATCTCTAATGCCGGTTTCACACCAGAGGGACAGTTCAATAAAACACGAAGAAAACCACCAATTTTTGTCTTTAAAAACTGTTTTAGTAAACAAAACACATTCTCATCTGGAGTCGGTAAGATCAAAAGAAAATACGTTTGTTGTTGTTTTTTAGTCTGCTTGATTTGAACACGCAGTTTTGTTTTTTATGAACATTTGCACTTATCAGTTGTTGTTTATCATGTTTATGATTTTTATGGGACACACAGAAAAACAACAGTTCAGTGTGAACAGTCCGAAGAACTGTTTTAAATTAAAACAAAACATGTTTTTGTTTTTATTTTTTTTTTGATAACAAAACGGTTTTCAAAACTGTCTCTCTGGTGTGAAACCGGCATAATATTTATTTTGTAACGAAGATGGTTGCTTGGTTAGTTGGTTACACTGGATTGTACATATGCATCAATAGTACCCCCACAACAATTAGAGGTCTATGAGGGCCGGGAATAACGATGGATCAAGGTCATGCAAGGACGTAAACCCCTCCAACGAGTCTTGGTTTAGTCTGAAACTTGTAAGAAGGCACGGGAACGATACACCAACGAAATACAGTAAACCATCTTTAATCCTGCATTCTACATTTCGACATATTCTGTAATCCAACACCGATTGAATCGTTTCCATTTAAATTTAATTTATACTTTGAATTGTTATGTAGAAGAACTTATCTTTGGTATTTTAATGAAAACTGACGTTTGATAGACCAACAAAATCCCTAATTGCCAGATTAAAGAGAGTTTACTACATTACACGATATTACTCCAAATATTATACTCTATTTATTACATATTGTGTGAAAATACATTTAAATACAAATTCACTGTATCGAAAACAACAAAAACGAAATATTGCAGAGAAAAGTTTGCTCTGTGTTACCTTAAAACAGCACAAACCTACGCTCAAAAATTGTATGTTTAGTATCAATTTAATGTGCTAGAATTATTGATTTATTGTTATCTGAATTGCAAAGATCCTTTTACTTTTTTATTACAAACAAAAACGATTATAATTCAAACAAAATACTGATTAAAAAATATCTATAAATATATAAGATTATTCAAAGAATTAGATAATATTTTTATAGATCAATAAAAAATAATATTGTTTAAAGTAAGTAATTTTAAATAAAGAATAATTAAAAGTATGTATACAAAATATAAATTGACAGTTTGACAGTTCTTGTATTACCAACATATAAACAAAAATATGTATATTGAAATGTCTAACCTGCAGATAGTTGTTTGTATTCCCAACAGATGGCAGCAACACCTTGATTGTTACGTTTGTAAATAAAATATAATCACATTTCAGGTTAGAGTATTATTTAAAAAAAAGTTTTTAGCACATAGTGTTTGTTTAAAATTAATTAATAATTAATAATTCAGAACCACCAGCACTTTATATACTAGACACAATAATAAAATAGAATTGCAAAGTTAAAAATTAGAGCACTTGTCATTATTAGAGCACACATTAAAATATAACTTTAAAATTAAAAAAATATATTTCCAGATAAAGTAAATATTTTAAAGTCATCTTTAGATGTTTATTTATAAGTAGGAATAGTTTCTACATTTTCAACAACGCTTTTTATAATAAAAAAATGTATTTTTAAATTCTCGAAATCACTGACAACACTGACACTTCAATTTTAAAACTCAACTTAATTAGCTCAAGCTTCACTGGAGATAGTGTTGCCATCTTGAGAATTTTGATATATTATAAATGGAGTATAGATTTTAAAAATACATATTAATTATTATGTTTCTTTTCTTTGTTTGGCATATTTACATAATATACCTTAATACAGAAGGATTACAAACCCGATTTTGATAAAACGTTGCAGACCCCATGAATCAATTTAAAACACAATTATTCAATTTGAATTAGAACGAGTTCTACATTTAATGAATCTAGAAACAAGTTTCCATGGAATGAAATGTTTCAATTTATAATGCTTTTAATTAAAATTGAAACTAGATGTTTTAATTATTACAAAATAAAATTAATGCAATTAATGCAGTTAAGAGAAATTTGTAATTCATTCCGTCAAAGTGAATATCATATAAATTACTAACATAATGGAAGCCGCACTTGAAGAGGAGATTTGTATATGAATGAATGCACCAGGACTCCAGGAGTTTCAAATGTATCATCTAAATTGATATAATGAAGTGAAGGAAGTTTGTGGAGCATGACTATGTTATGATATCCCATTAGAGCAAGTATTTAAAGCAGTGCTTCAGAAATGATGTAAAACAAAACTTAACTCGGTAAATTTGTATATGACCTATAAATTAGAAATACTAATTTTTAGGGACAGTTCCCGAAACTAAACTTATGTTAATTTTGTTCCGGAGAGAGAATGCTGGACCTTAAAGTGTGTCCAAAATGTGTGCGAGAGAGAAAGGTATATGTTCCTATTTGCTCTTTATGCGCATGCGTCGAAAGTGACAGTTGTCAAGTCAGAGCTGTCTAGTGACAGTTGTTAAATATGATATTCTATTGATGTAGAATAATGTAGATATGTATAAATATAAATAAACTATATATAAAGGTAAATATAACTAAAAACGTTACTTCAGTTCACTCCAAATATCAACTGTGTTGGCCGTTATTCCCACAGCCACATCTATGCCGTTCATGAGTATATGTTTTCACTGAACGGTCATTGTTCTACCGACAGACGAACTTTGTACCAACTAAAGAAATATAATTTCTTTAGATATTTAATATTTATTATATCTAAACAGTTGTCACTTTCGACGCATGCACATAGAGGTCAAATAGGAACATATACCTTTCTCTCTCGCACACATTTTGGATACACTTTTAATCTATAGGAAACATAGGGAAGTGGAAGTGTATGTTTAGTCGTATAAATGTGTTACTGTCAGTATCTGAACGATGGTTGTCGATCTCAGTTGCTGCCTCAGTATATCTGGAACCTTTCCCTCTCGCTTCTCTAACATGTTTATACGATAAATCCAATGCGTTCAACGTAGCCAGAGTAAGGCACAACTATTTACCATAAAGGGGTTCAACAAAAGTGTTGAAATTGACACCCTTACGCTATCGGATTAGAATTAACCTTTGACCTTAAATAAAGTGTGCATTTCACTATAAGTAATTTAATTGGAACCAATCTTCCATTCTGTCCGTATTTAATTAATAATTTTAAAGGTGACACCAAAGCGATGAAGATGTTGCCGATCTATTTATTTATCCCTTATGTTGTTTGCTATTTTACAACTCAATGAATATCTCTCCTCTTCAACGAACCCTTGCCCTAAACAAACACAATCAATGAATGATTCGGATTCTGAAAGATAAAACATTGGCAAAAGTTATAGTTTAGTTAATTGTGTAGGTATCACTAAGAAATATCAAACAAAAACTATTAAATAATATTATTTAAAGTTTTCTATATTTTTATAAGTAAGCATACCACTAGTGCCACCTCTGATTCAATTCCATTACTGCTACGCAAACGCAAATTAAAAATTACGAATATAACAATATAATCCCTCTGTTAACTCAGGAACATTAATTAGGAATAGTGGAGGGAGACTAATGTATTAAATCCATCCATTATACAGGAACCTAAATATAATATTGAGTAGGCGAAATACAAATTAATATTGACACAAATTAATTACTGTATCTATGTTCAAAACCATATTGCTTTGTCAGCAACTATAGTAATAAATCTTCTAATTCCCCTATGTATAATCATTAATATAAATTTTGTGTTATTAGCTAGAAAGTTTTGTGCTTAATTTAGACTATAAGTAAGTCAATAAGCTTAAAAAGGATAAGCATTTAGTTTATGTGGTACTAGTAGCGCCATCTATGAAATGAATACAGAAATATACCATGGTGTAAATCTTGGATAAAATATTTCACAAAGTAAAGAGAAGCTGCTTTCAAAGAGATGGCAGATACAGCGCTATTAAAATATATTTTTCAAATCTATTTTATATCACAATCAGCTGATTTACGGCTGTCAAAATATATCTATTTATATGTTTATAAACATAAATTAAATAATTATAAAAATATAAATATAAACACATATTTTAATGATGCAATTATTTATAATTTCAACTAGCAATAAATAATTATTTTAATGCAATGATTAAACACTTGCTAACAAATTTTACAATGTTTATTATACCTAAATCAAATAAAAGTCCTTTTATCAATGAATCTATTACTGATAATGTCAAATTAGTTATTAATATTTATCAACTTATTCAACTTTCAAGTACCAACCAAAGGAAAATAAGACTTGTTTACATCTTACATTTAAATATACTTGAAAAGTATAGATAAAAAAAAGTATTTGCATATGATAGGATTGTTATTTAACAAGAGGCAGAGGCGTACTGGTATAGCCAGTTCCGAACTAGAACATAAAGCAATTTGCACCCAAAAAACATTTGTTTGCTAATAAATAGAAGTTATAGTGCCAACAAACCAGTCTTTTGGTTTATATGTATTTGTATCTATTTCAATTTAAATTTGGCTGTTAATTCTTAAAAAACATACATTCATGTATATAATAGCTAAAAATCATGATAAGCAGATATTAATATTTGCATAATACACAAAAATTCATAGTTCAAAGTTCAAGGCTAAATTACACACATGTCCCAAATTACCTTTCTATATTATGGGGCTAGTCCAACATAACATTACTGTACTACTGTAAATAATAATTTCTAGAGCCCTCTTGTATATGTATATACAACAACCGACCCTGTATATATGTGCTATATTTATTTATTACATAAATAAACGTCAACGGACGTGGAAAATCGCTATAATATTTTTTCTAATAATAACTCGTATGTAAATATAGGTATAAAAAATGTTTTGTTATGAAATATTTTAACAATAATGTGACTATTTTATAAATACAGGGTGATTACAAAATATACAACTTTAAAAATGATGTCATACGTTCTTCAGTACACAAAATAGGTGACAATATTTGATTACTGGCATTTCTTATAAATACTATGTTTTTGTTTAATAAGAATCAATAATTATTTTGGCAGCGCGGAGAATTTAAAGCGGCAATTTTACTTTCGATGAATAATGTGGTTCAATGATGGGTTTTGTTGTGTTTTTGGCCTTAAATTCGGTAACAACCAGGGGCGACTGTACCTTAAGTGCACTCATGCGCTGCACTACCAAATACTTATAACTTGAAACAAAAAAAAGAATCACAAAATATCATATAATACGTTAATAGACTTTATACTTAAGAAGTTGCAAGGAATCAAATAAATCGTTTGAAAAAATATTTCCCGTGCGCTCTCCACAACGCACGTAGCTGCTCAATATGACTACTATAGAATATGCGATACATCGCCTAGCGCGTGAGACAGAAGATACTCAGTGCAAACTATATGAAGAATCTGCCGTTGACCATGCGCCGCATGAGAATGAACACACCTAATATAACCATCAGAAGCTCCCCAAATATTTAACACATCTAAAAAGATAATACAGATATCATAATAGTAGTACAGTGATATCACTTTCACAGATATCACTGTGAGTGTTATCACCTACTGACTTTTCGTTATCTCTTAACATTACTGTTATCAATTCTTACTTAATTTCACATGGACTAGGTTATTCCGTCCTTTGCTTCTGTAGAAACATCTTTCATAATGTCATGTACTCTTAGATAACGAAACATACACATGTATTTTGAAACTATGTTAAACGCGTTAAAATAGTTATTTATAATTTTTTTATTCGTTGATAATATTTTGGAGACGGGATGTTTATATAAAAAAAATATTGAGAAATTTGTATTAATAGTATTGGCCCAGATTAATTAAATAAATATTATTTAAGGTAGTACACTTGGTTTCTTAAGATGTCTTAAAATTTATTTAATTTTAATATACTATGTATAATATTTAATGTGTTATGTCACAATATATACATATCACGTACCGATACGACAGTGCGCCAAGCCAAACTTGTGTACTGTAGGGTGTATTGGAGTTGTTTTGCGGTAACATTATTTATCATGAGAGCAAACTTTTACTTTATTTTTTATCGATACACCACTGTTATGAAAGAGACTATTGCATTCATACGTAACGGACGGCTTTGTCGTTTGTAGTGTGCGAGATTCATTACATTTACAGGGTTAGCGCGTATACGTCCAGTCAAAATTCGCTTGCAGAGTGCGACAGGCATAACTCGTGATATACTCACTAAATTACATTGGCAACCTCCTTACATTCTGGTCTTATCCATATGTTTATGCATTAAGAAGGACAAGGTTTAAAGACGACGCTGCGGTCGACCAATACATGTGCAATTGACTACTTTTTGTATTACAATCTTCCGGGTTATATTTGAATGACTGTCGTATGCATAACCTGCAACTTATTATAAAATACTAGTTCAATAGAAGTATATCATCTGCATTAGAGCATCTAACTATCTACAAAAAAGTAAGTTTAACAACTATAATAACTTAATAATAGTTTAGCATTTCTTAAGGTCAATATCTTCTTGTTATTTATAATGATATTGCAATATTGGTACACCTGAGTAGTAGTAGCAGTGTAGCCATCAATGAAATAATATAATTCGCATATTGCGTTTCATTAATTATAAAAAATAATAACGCCATATGAAGATACCTGGAGGCAACGCATCCGTGACCGATAGCTGGTGGCCTTGAACAAGTCACATTATGATGTCTTACGAGTTACGAGTCGGGAGTCTTACATTAGACAAACGTGAAACTGACGTGAAACTTTCAAAGAACTGACCAACTCAGCGTGTTCTGTAACATATGCAGGAGCTGTTCTTGTAACATCTGACGGGGAAAATTAAACAGAAATAACAAGTGACTGCAAATATATATTATATTACGCATTACAGTTTTTATTTATCAACTATTAATCTCAGGTTTCATTAAACTTCTAACATAAAACTGCGACTGATAATAAATTAGGATCCAACTTAAATAGACGCAATATTATTCAAGATATTACCAATTAAAACAGTCATTTATACCCATAAGGGGGTAAGGTCAAATCGATACAAAAAAGCATATTTTCGATAATGTTTTTTGACGACACAGTTAATATATAATTATTTCTATAATTACTACATGATAAAATAATATTTAAAGAATACTTTGTGAAATTTTCATAAATAAATATCAAGAAATGAGGCATTGACAGCGAATCTCCGCAGACGCCACAAAAAAAATAACATTGCGATGCCATTGATTATCTGAATTAAAAAAACCAAAATGATTTCATTAGTTGATAAGTTTCTGCAGGTAACTCTGTCGAGTATTGATTTTGATTTGATTTAAATTGATTTTTCAATTTTTACAGCACTTAGAAGTCAAAATACTGATTTTTCATGAAAAAAAATCAGAAACTATGTTATTTTAAAACAGATTACAGTACAATAAAATGGAAAAAAAAATTGAAATCTTGTCACAACCTTTTGCAGTTGTTAAATAAATAGTGTCGAATAGTTTACCTCCCCTGATTAATATAAACAAAGTATAATTGCCATAACGTTGAATACAGTTGTTATTTATATTTATAACATGACGTCATTGTTGAAATAGTCAGCTGGATGCAATGTACTGGTTGATAAAAAGTTTAATACAAATAGAAATACTGCAGCAGTATGAAATTACATAAGTACTCTCTTATATTTACAGAAACTAAATATATAAATAATAAAAATAACGTTGAGTGGTCCCACGCAGTAAATATTTGTATATTTTTATTGTTACACTAAGTGGCATTGTTTTGATTTGAATCTAGCTTTATATTATGTAAACAATAAGTTTAATTACGTTCAAAGTTTATTCGTGATTACGTCCAGGTGTATTCACCGTGTTCCGAATATCAATATGTATGCTGTTATTAATTTTTACTGATATAGAATAAAAAGTACCGTATGTATTTATACCATAGACAGCTGGTAGTGAAACTAACTGGATGCCTGGCATATGCCAATCAGCTTTATTTGTTGCAAACAAAACACAAAGAAAAATATATGGTATACATATTTAATGCTACCGCTTTTTTATGCTGCATATTTAATGTAATATTACGATGCTGAGTCCCATCACCGACGACTTCCTATTATTAGCGGGCATCAGAGAGTCGAACTGTTCATGACTACTCGAGAAAAAAAAATGTACCTCATTTTTGTTTTGAAATTACAAAAAAAATTTAAATCTTTGGAAAATTGACACCCCTTAAGACGTTTTTAACTACCATGATCACAATTTTTCAAATTTTTTGAATATTTTTGAATCGGCAACCTAAGTAGCACCATTAAAAATCTCAGAATGCTAGTAGTGGTTACACAAAAACTAAATAACAATCTAAATAATTTTTTTTATGTTGGAAGAGAGCTCGAAGACACAGCAGTATGTTTCAAGCATCAATGCCCAATGTACCGACCGAATCATTTTTTGATTTGGAAATTTTAAATTTTGAATTTTTTTAAATAAATATTCAAAAATGAGATTTTTTTTCGTTTGTTTCGAGATGGTAACTTTGCTGTATTAACCTATATAATTTTGTAATATTTTTACTTGTTCAAATTAGCTAATTAATCCGACTACGTGACAATTATAGTATATAGACAATAAGTACTCTTACCAGTCCTTCAATAGCTATCGCAGATCAAGTCAAAAGAGTAAAGTTCAACATACCTGTAACAAAAAAATAATCTTTAGTTTTCAATAATTAATAACTCAAATTAAATTAAAATACATTTGAACAAAAATTAAAAATAAGCAGTACTTTTATATAATAAAGATGGTCGCGCACAACTGTCTTGTCAATGTTATCTTTATCGTAGAAAGACTGAGACAACACCATATAAACAAATTAAATAAAAAGAGACAACGCTAATAAAGATTTTTATAGAGATATCTTTTCGAAAGTGTACGCGTCTTTATGACTGTCTAAACAGATTCTAATCTCCAGTGTGCGCGCAACCTAACATGATATAAGAGAAAGAACATTAAAATTGTAAAAACACGTCTATAAGTTTGAGTCATGTTAAAACCTTATAGGTAAATTATTTATAATACTTATATTCAAAACATGCAACTATAAAATATGATCTCAATAATTCATTTAAGGGAGTTGTCGTGTTAGAAGCCTTATACAATTATAATAGATATAATTATCTAACTATTCTGTCAATTTGAAGTCAATTGACCGCATGTATTGTGGAACAGGAATACACATATACATACAGCTGGAACGTCGGTTTTTATACCTAAATCCGTAATACAACTTATACATCATATTGTAATACAACGACAACGTCCTTAAATCGTTATATTTACGCGTAGCATAGTTGTAACAGGTTGGACTATAAAATTAGTCGTAAAAATATCTAAGTCACAATCAGTACCAAAAGCAATTAGAAACGGAACATAAAATGCATTCAATCATCAAACTATAAACTTTGTAAATTGCAGGAAATAATCCAACAGCCCTACGAGTCGCGTTATAACGAAAGTAGGTATTCCCATACGTGTAAACCGAGTGTGACTACGCTGTATCATTGATTCATTCCACACTGTACTAGTTCATGCCTATATAAGTATATAGGCATATGTAATATAGGTCCATTGCCCTTGCAGAGATTGTCAAAGTACGGTCTTATATAGATCACTATATGTTCAGATTTGCTACAAAGTAATGTAAATTTACCCCCACTAATAAGTGATTGTCACTGACAATTGCATTGCATAGCTCAATTTAAAGTACCAATTGGCCAATTGCAGTACAGTCGATGTAGTAACTGATACAATTAATTATTTATTACAGGGTGAATCAAAATATAATGCTTAATCATACTTTCAAAAAATATAACATATGTTAATAATAGGCTTGTGTCCTATGTCTTAATTTCTATAAAACTGAGCTATATATTGATAAAGTTGGTTACTAGAACCTCAAATGTCCAATTATTTTTTAATAACTCATTATATGTTAAGAGATATTAACAATTAAAAAAGTCATTTTGTCTCTTTAATTATTAAAAGTATTCAACGTTTTAAAAGAGATAGCATATTCAAGATAGAACTCTGGCAAGTTTACAGGTTACCAACCTACAGCTCATAAATCTCTGCTATGTGTATTTATATATCAAAATATCAAATATTATTTACAGCTATTTCAACAATAATATTTCAATATTAAGTCTGCCGTAACAGGGTTAAATACAATAAAAACTTATTATTCCTTGACTTGACTTGATTATTCTTTGACTTGACTTGATTATTTCGACTACCAACAGCTACAAAACATTACCACAGCACTGACCTACTCAACAAATAACTGACGTTAAAATGCATTTCATGTCTAGTGCTAAAACTACAATTCAAATTTTTAATTACTATATCTCCATCAACATTTAGTTATTTAATAAAATAGACATCAATTTCATCAAGAAATGAAAAATCGACCACTAAAAAATAAGGACACAAGCCCATTTCTAAAAAAAATTTCTTTTAAGATATAATAATAGAAATAATATAAGCAAATTTAGAAACTCTTGTACTGTATTTAGGCAGTTCTTATGAAGATAGAACAGCTGGCAATCTTCCAAAAATAGCATAGTAAATAAAATAAAGAAGAAGTAAAATAAACATATTTCTTTTTTTGATCTTATTCATATTCTTAATGTAAAATATTATTAAAACCCACCCTAAAGCAGTAAAAAAAATATTTTTTTAACATTCTCTCATATATTACAGAAGGATACACTTGTCGAGGTCGAGTATTTCACTAAAAATGTCCTTTGTTTATATTACGTGAGGCTATGAAAGTCTGGTCATTAAAAAACTTGGCTACAACGCCGCATGCGCCTGCGTCTGTACAAAGTATTTGGAAGAAGTGGATGGGGAAGACAAGTACTGAGATGACAGTTCGGATGACATGGATAAAAAAAAACAATTAAATGTAAGATTAGAATGAGAATATATATATATACGGGTATAGCAATACGAGTCAGACTTGTAATTAGATTTATTACTTAGAGTAATTAACTATATAATCATAGTGATTCACTCGGCAAACGCAACGCTGGTTTAGTAATAATTAGCAATTAAAGATGATTGTCATTCGTGCAACAACTAGCATACAGCACTTAAGGTGACCAAATGCAAATATTAAAAAGTGAGTCATTCATTGAAGTCATGACATAATGTTTGAAGTGTACAGTGTCGGTTTAACGGTATGTCCTACATGATCTATAGACCATGGTCTCTATCGGCTAGGAGCCTCAATTGCGTCTGGATTCATTTAATTTGATGGCACTGGTGATCCTTAAAGGTAACCGTCCAGGTAAGATTAGCAAGATCGCATCAACCGCATTAAAGAGGGTGCGGTAGAATAACTTCCCTATTTAAAAAGCGCGCCATTCGTTCGTTCGAGAGGCGGGACAATAAAGTTTTGGCCCGATACAGTTCAGTCACCAGGGTACTATCACTTAGAGTAAAATTCTTTAACATGGGATAACCCGCTTCTTTGAAATTATCCAAGTATTAATAGATTAAACAATCCTCCATGTTCCCTTGCTAAAATTAATTATAAAAAATGTTCCATTAATTCATTAAGTTGCTAATTTTTATGAATCCTAACAAAGTAATTTAAATCCCGGCGTAACGTCGGTGCTGTTCTGCCGTTCTGCTGGTGGGTTATCTGTGAATTCCATTACACGTTAAATTAGTAAACTTCGTCACTGTGAATTCATTATTCCTGTTGGAACACCCGTGTTCCGTGTCCCGTGTTTTCTGATCGTTAGTCTTCGAACAGTGCATATAGATGAGTTGGAGTATTCAATCAAACGCGGGCACGGGCGCGCGCTACAACGAATGTTTTATTACTTAATTAAAGTTGCAGAGTAAATACAAAACTTTTAATTGTCTGTTATTTTTGGAATAAATGGATTTTACTCTTGTTGATTACTAAAATAATGCATTTTGGTTCAGTATTAGAAGAAATATTTGCTGGCTAATAATTTACTTAGGGTTTGATTTTGATTTGAATTTCTAGTGCTCTTATATGAAATGAAACAAATAATTTAGATTATTTTGCGGCGATTTTAACTGTTAGGTCATGTTCACCAATGGCTGTTCTTTTATAACTTGTTCATAATAGTCTAAAATAAGGTAAAGGTAAGGTAAGGTAAGGTAAGGTAAGGTAAGGTACTAAAAATTCAGTCTTTTTAATTTGTTTAAGAACTTTAAAGCGAATACACAAACATACAAACCACGTATCAACACCGATTCAAACTTGTACAATACAGTAGGATGTATTGAAGTTGTTTTGCACTAGCATAGTTTATCATGAGAGCAATCTTTTACATTAATTTTTATCGATACACCACTGTTATGAAAGATACCTTTGTATTAATTATATATCTAAGTTCTGGTTGTCGTGAATTTTGAATTTTAAATGAAATAAATTTGCTATATATGTAATAGTTGCCGCAATCAAATTCTCTGATACTTTTTGAAATTTCCTGATATTGCCCAGTTGCATTAAATGCCTGATAATTTCCGGTTTGTGGCCACCTTGGCAATTTTAACCGAATTGTCTGCTATTACATCAAATTAGATTTGTTTTTTTATTTCATTAAAATTAAAAGACTGGTCCAAGTATAACTTTAAATGAATACTATCAATTATTCGCTGAGCATTCGAACTTTGATAAAATTTATCCCCACCGCGAAAAAACCAATCGAATTCAAACTTTCAAAATAATTAGATAATGATATAGATTATACAGTAAATTCTCTTTAATCTGTCATATTCTATAATCCGGCACCATCCATACATCTTTTAATCATTTGCATTTTATCTAGAGTTATATATCTTTGGTATTTCCCTTCGATAATCCGACAAAATCACTAATTTGACCCAGAACATTCTCGCGATGGACTTTATATCACAACCACGTCCTTAATTTCAGGTTCCAAGTAGTCATAAAATTTTATTAGCTTACAGAAATATATTAATTTAAGTGATCTTAACACTAATATTATTCCAAACAGAATTCCAGCTCCATGTCTAAAGTCTCCAGAACAATAATGTTCTTGTTCTCCAAACGTTTTCATCAACGTAACGATAATTTGACGAGATGTAAAGCATCGAATGTCTCACGTTATCCAAATTACTTCACAGAATTCTCTGTCAAAGGTAGGCGACGACAACGACAACAACGACATGAGGATAGAGACAGAGGGCCTCTCAACGACTTGAAGCACAAGAAGGAACACGGAACACGGACACGGACAGAATCTATTCGGCAATTAGCGTTCAATTAGCAACGTGTTCATGTTTCGTTCCCTGCTTTGCTCTAGAAGGTTCTGCTCTCGGTTTAGATGGGGCGTATAAGTAAAGTGTTTTAGGGCGAATTGCAATTGTTAAAGCAGTCTAGTTTGTGCACAAAGGAAATCTTGACAAATGTTTCAACTGAAGCTATATGAATATATGTACTGTTTGCATAGTCATAAATATTTTAGATAAAATGATTAATTATTTATGCTTTGAAATATCTTATCAAAAGAAATATATAGTATTATGCGGTTTTTAAGGGGAAATGCACCATCGGATTGAGGATTTACTTAGCGTTGGTGTGTTGGACACAAATGACTGTTAATCAAATGTCTGGTAAGGTTAAATCGATCTAAACAACGTATATTTTCGATAATATTTTTTGAGGACACACTTAATATATAATTATTTCTCCACAGAAGTCACAAAAAAAAGTAACGTTGCGGTGCCACTCATAACACATCACTGGATTTTCTGAAATCGAAAAACCAAAATGATTTCTTTCATTATTGATTAATGATTAGAAACTTTGTTATTTTAAAATATGTTAAAATTTAAAAATATAATAAACTCGACAGCGTTACCCCTCGGCATTTATGTAAAGAAAGAGTGTGCCAAATTTCAAAAGGATCGATGCAGTAGATTTTGAGCTAGAGAGGGCACCGACTCTGAAAAAGCTATGTGTGAGAAAAAGCATTTAAAAATTTCAAAGTAACACGAAAGCAGACCAGAGAGGTGAAGACTTAAAACTCTATATCTCCGACAGCTTTACTTTAATCGATTTCTAATTTTCACACAATAAACTTAATATGTTGTATATTAATATAAATAATTAAAAAAATTAAAGAGAAAAAACCGCACTCCCTTTTAAACAACAACTGAGCATATAATAAGGCATATATTTGCAAGGGTACTTTTCAATATTACCAGGATATGTTTGACGAGTAGCACCAACTTTTCCGCTACTCTCATATGTTAATAACTTTAGTATAATAAGTAGAGACACTTATTGTACAATATATAAACGAATATTATCTGAAATAATAAATACCTCAGCTATAATTTGAACTGTTAGAATTTCTATAAAACAGCAGTAAAGTCCCATGTGGGGATCAACGGCGTGAACATATCGATATCCAATAAACTGAATTGAATTGCAGAAATGTGTTCGTGTGAACAAACCCAGAGGGATATCATAAACCTCACTCACATTGAAGGGTTCTGACTTATGTGGTGCTTGCTCTCTGCTTTATGCTCAGCATGCATCTGCACTCAAATTGTTGTGAATATAAAATGCAAAATGCAGAATGCAGATGTAAATCGTAGTATGTCAACTGATGCATTAATAATGCCCTCTAAATCAGCTAGGGTGATGTCGGAGATTGATAGGGGAAGTGCACTCTATTCACATCTCAGTGAAATATAGAAAAATCCGTATCACTCCATTTTTATGCTTCATTGTAAACCTCATTTCAAATGCACAGGTTTAAACGGAAAAACATATATCATATATCAGAACGAATTCGTTATTATTATAAAGAACCTTGTTACTAATAATGTTCCGGTAATAATTCACTGATAGAGCATACTGGACCCATAACCTGATTTGCATATAATCATGTTACATATTCGTAACAATTACAGCTAGTTTAATGGGGGTAAGGTTTCAACCTTTTTTATTTATATTAATGTACAACATATTAAGTTTATTGTGTGAAAATTTGAAATCGATTGGAGTAAAACTGTCGGAGATATAGAGTTTTAAGGTTGCACCTCTCTGGTCAAAATCTACTGAACCGATCCTTTTGAAATTTTCTCAATCTTTTCTTACATAAATGCCGAGGTAGCGCTGTCGAGTTTTTCTTTCTTTTTTTAATTTAATCGTATTTTAAAATAAGAAAGTTTCTGATTGAAAAATCAATATAAAAAAAAACTCGACAGGGTTACCTGCAGAAACTTAACAACTAATGAAATCATTTTAGTTTTTTAAATTTAGATAATTCAGTGATGAGTTATGAGTGGCATCTCGAGATATTTCTACTCGTGATGATAAGAATAAAAATTCTGTCCTATATGGAATATACATAACGTTTGTATTGAACTACTAGGTTTAGTAAAATACTACATACATTTAAGGTAACATCGATGTTTTATGTTTCGCGGATTCTATTTCTACAAGGAGTACTTTTACCTAAACAAAGAATAATCTAATTCCGTACATTCCAACGAAATCCATATTTTATGTAGTAAATTCATGAATTTTTCAATGGTGTATCACATAGAGTTACTTCGCTTGTGATTTATGCATCTACCTTCCCGCTGCTTGGCCACGCAACCATGTTCAGCTCAGCCAAGCTCGGCTCGGTATAAGTCAGGCTGATTTATACTCGTACGTACAATATGTATTAACATTCCTATGTAAAACTGTAGCACGTATGTTACATACGTAATGCACACACATACAGTTAATAATTCATGTACGAGCATAGGCATTGTTCTAGCATAAATTAGTTTTTCAGACTTGTGTAAACAAGAGAGCCCCGTCATGTCATTATCAACATTCATCATTAGCAGATTCCTGGTCTTCTTTCATTAATGTAAATGAAAATGTAGCTAAAATAACACGTTTTTCTCTATCACAAATATACTTACAAGAGAGAGATAGAATCGATATCTTTTTATATCCTATTCGAAATTTTTTCCACTTAAAGTAAATCACTAATCCAGATTTTGTATAACTATTATCCTAAACAATTACCAATCCAATAGTTATGTCTAGGCATTAGTCTGACCCATATTAAACCTTAGTATTTCTATCTACGATTTAATCTTTTTTTATATTCTTCTTGGAAATATTACCTATTAAATAATAATAAATCCTTAAAGTAATAACTAAGCGAATTTTAAGGTAGTTCACTTGTGACAATTATAGGCAAAAGTACAGTCGTATAATAAGTACAAACGTTCAAAAACACTTCATATAGAATACCATATTATTTTCTAATATGACGAAATCAAACATAAAATAAAAATTTAAAACGAATTAATTAAATATGCAATATACAATTATGATTCTGATAGTAGTCGTCCTCGTAGCAACCAACTCCTGCAGAGCTTACGATTCTATAATTATATGTACATATAAGTAGGCAGTAAATATTACTGCATTAACAGAAAGAATTTTTTTAGGTGCGGTCCTATTTCATTTATGAATTGTAACACACAAAGTAATACCAACCTACTGTTGTGAGTTTCAAAGCAACGTACAACGCAAACGCTGAAAGCTCTAAGTTCACCTTCCGTGAGCTTTGATGAGCTTTCGTGTTCTCGTCAATTACATTATCCATGATATATGAGTTTCATTTTATTAAAGCTATAAAAATATTTACTAATTTAAACATGACATCATTTTACTTATTGTAATTAATTAATTTGACAATTTAAATGGTGAGTAAATATTTTCAGATTATTCACTACTTGAATACTTCAAATATATATTAAGTACTTCAACAACAACACTGACTAAAACACTGACTTTGTTTCTGTAATTTTTTCATGCGACTGTTTTTAATAACTTCAGAATCCAAAAGAGGTGCCAGATTTGTCTATTGTCGATTCTGTCAGATTTAAAATCGAATCTGATTGAAGATCGTCTAAAAAGCCGTCATAACTGAGGCTTCGATTAAGGATAAAATAATACACGAATAAAATCAATATTCCGCTGATTCCTATACTTCGATTTAAACTAGGTGTGGAAACCAAACTGGTTTTGGTATTATCAATTTTCCAACGCGTAGCTTGATAACAAATCGTTAACAAGACGTTTGATTGTGATTTTCTATCTGAAAAACTGTTTATTTTATTAGGCGTGTGCACTAATACAAAGGGGGTTTGTGTTTATTATATTATCAATAAAAGTGATAAGATTTATTTTTTAAGGTGTTTTAGCCTTATAAATGTCCCGTTAAACATGCAACGCGTGTAAATATGTTAACACACGAAATACAAATATGGCGATGATTGATAACGCACTCACAAAGTTTACGTGTAAAAATAAATATCGAATATATACATAAATATATTCCATTTTCTATCTGCTAAATTGTTCAGGTCTATTTCATTCGTCCATTTACACACCATTTTCAATTATTTTTATTTATTTACTAAACACAACTTTAAAACAACGTCAACACACATTGAGATTACACTGAAGATTGGAATCCTTTTAGAAGTTCCGTCGAAGAATTGCAACATTTTTGTTTCATAAAAATACTAGCTAGAATTTTTCAAAATTCTAGAATTTTGTACGTTAAAAGTACAACACATTTAGTACACTCATGTCTGAATAATATCAACTTATGAATGAAAATATATTAATGTTGGATATCGTATGTTTAAGTCGCACCAGTGTGTACGATACATTAGATACAGAAAATCATAGAGAAAATATTCAGTTCATAGGCGTACACAGAGGAAATAAATGGGATACATGTCCCCGTTTAAACCGTAAAGTTTCCACAAATATATATTTTTTAAATTGGATAAAATGGGCATATAAATTTATGTAAAATTAAATGTCATTCACCAGATCACTCGCCCCTCGATACAATTTCATGTGGATGTCAATGGTTCAGCTGTATAAATATTGCATTGTTTATACAGTAAAGGAATTTGTTGTTAAAATAAAAACGAAACCAAAATAGTTGATTTAACTTGTAAATGCATTTAGAAATTATATAACGAAATAAAACGCTAGATGATTGGACTATTAATAACGAGTTGTGTAGAATGTTGTGCAGAAGTCGGTGTCCAAGTAGGTCAGCAGCGTCAGCGTCACCGTCGTTGTCTTTGTTAGCGTCAGAACCACGCGAATGCGGACGCGAACGCGAAACCAGACATGGAGGCCCGCCTCAAGAAATACACGCTCCCTCGCTCGCTTACTCGTGGTTTTTGAAACATTTGGTAATTATGTAGATTATGAATGAGTCATCTTGTTTAAGTCAAAAGTACATTTGTAATTTACATGGAAATTTGATATAATAACGTTCCCGTTTCAAAGAATGAAACTTATAATATATACACTATATATGTAAAAAAAGAATGGTAATGCTTGCGGTGGTGTCGTGGATAGAATGTAATACATTTTTATACAATGGGCTTGTTAACTCATTTTTTAGGGACCGTTTTTTCATTATTGATTGAAATATAGGTTAAAATATGTGCATTGGCGTTTCTACTTTTTTAATTATCCAAAAGTTTACGGAAATATAGCTATTTCAAATTTATATTTACGTTTCGACGTTTGTGGTAGCTCTGCGTATGACGTCACAGCAGAAATCAGTAATCGAGATTATTTTTATTTTTTGACAACAATCATAACATAAAACTTGGAATGCACAACTCAGGTGCTAGTGGGGTTGCACCAAGAAATCGAACATTAAAGAAATCCTAACGTTCTAAAATAAAGTTCTGCGAAGAATAGTTAACGCACCGTGGTATATCCGCAATGATGACATACATAGAGACCTGAAGATTAACACAGTCGGAGAAGAAATCAAATCTATAGCAGCGAAGCACGAATTGAGACTTCGTACCCACGAAAACATCGCCGTGACGCAAATGCTGCTTGATAGTAATGATGTTCGAAGACTTAGACCTAGTAATCTAATCATGTAGAATTGTTCATTGGAGCAATCTCTACCACACCGTGTAATTATTGAAATGTAAGCTACTAGATATCTAGTATATCTATACTTAGTTGTAGTATTTTAGAAAAATTAGAAATAAAATGGTGCACAAATCTATTTAAACTAGAATTAAAATTACAGTGAATGCAGGCTGTACGACGGAGCCTTAACATATAAATTTTACACTAAAATAAAACAAGTTTAAGGAATATAGTTTATCGGTTAATGACTTTACTTATGCAGTAATTAGCGCGGAAGTACACATCCAAATTCCGCATCAAAGTGGATCATTTAATACATGTTTATCTTAATGACCGTTGTTAAAATACGGACACGCAAAAAAAAATACCCGGAAGGCATTGGAGTCGTGGAATGCATGGCATCTCATTTGAGCGAGCGCAAAATTTCCCAAATGAACCTTTTTTAAAGTGGCATTAGTTGATCTAAATTTGATAATAAAAAATAATATTTTCTTGGCTATCTTATCAAACACCCTTCCTCTAACAATACACTTCCAAGAAATTTCTTTACTTCATAAATTAATAATATATGACCTACATAAAGCACATAAAAGCATATTCGATGTAATAATGACCAACCACACCCTAAAGCCCATTCTATTTCTGTTCGCGTTAGAGTTCGCGTTCACGTTTTTGTCACGGCCTATAAAACTCATTATTTAATTACAAAAATAATAAAACATTTTGCTCTACGCAATGTGTCATCTTGAAAGAAATATTATACAGGAACTTAAAAAGCGTAACGTGAAATAAAATATTGTGCCAGGTTAGTTAACTGATTTACATTTACTAGTGTAGTTTATAATTAGTAAAGGTTGTAATTAAAAGAAAAGAAATGGCTACACAATTAATCAGGGCAAGATTAAGTGGTAAAGAGTGAGAGGAAAGTGAAAGATACGAAATGGGAAGGGTGAAGGTAGAGGGATAGCCATAGAGATATAAGAATAGAGTGCAATAAAGACAAAGAAAGAGATAGCTGCAGAGTGTTCTCTCTGTCTCTTTCTTTCTAGCGGAAACGCTAATGGTGGCGGTGAGGTAGGGGTTAAGCAAGTAAGCAGAAGCCCTTTTTAAGGTTAAAGACTTTTATGTCGACAGTTCACTCTCGGCGAGACATTTGTGAATGTGTCGAGAATGAACATCGCTATTGGTCTCAGTTGTGGCAAAAGATCGCTTATCAAACAAGGCAACCAAACGCGAGGCGACAGCTACTGTGCCTGTCTCGGTGAGATTGAACTGCCGGCATTAGAATAGCTATAAAAAAACTCAAATAAACATTAATAGGTTTTGCGGGAAGACAATTTTCTGGCAAATGTGTGTACAGGAATACAATACCAAAGCAAGCCAACATTGCTGAACAACCATTATTATATAAACAAGCTTTAAAAACAAGTTTAAGAGATTTCTTCTTGTTTGTTATTGTTTATTTTTTATTGTTTGTTATTGTTTATTTTTTATTGTTGTTCTTCTTTTGACATCTTTTTGAATTATTCTTTCATGTTTTTTCAATACAAACCTCGAGATACTCAGCTTTAGTAAACTTTTGTACCATTGTAAGTTTAAAACAGGGAGAGATTTCAGGACCTAGTTGATCCCACTGGATGAGAATATTTCTACAACGAAAGGGCCTGTCCCTTTTCTATCTCCTATCGGATTTGCCGTAATCTTTTCTCGTAAAAGCTCTAGGGACTTTATAAGGGACAGTTCACAATGTATTGCGATGTTGTTACGATATATTAAGTACATAAAAATATTATCAGATATTTGTTTACGGGGCTATACGGTGTTTGATTCCTTGCATGTAAGGACACAGAAAACTGATAGCGGTGAAGATTACAAAGGGTCACAGAAGAAACGCATGTTAAATAAATAAATCGTTGTACCACTAGATTAAACAAATTTAAAAAATATATGACTTGCTTTATAGGGGATAGATAAGAACTAAAAATGGTTCTGATATGAAATATTTTTTATCAATAAAGTTCTGCAAGGAATGGTTATTGTACCGAGGTATATCCGCAATGACGACTTACATGGAGACCGGAGAAGAAATCAAATCTATAGCAGCAAAGCACGAGTTGAGACTTCGTAACCACGAAAACATCGCCGTGACGCAAATGTTGCTTGATAGTAATGATGTTCGAAGACTCATTTCTTCAATGCCTATGCTTAAAATGAAAGATATTTCCAAATGAATACAACCGTTATCAATCCAGTAATTAAATGATATTGTTTTGTCAACTCTCCTCGTAAACTAGGTCAAAAATTATTAATAATAAAAATATTTTAAATAATTTTTTGTATGGTTTTTGCATACCACCTGTTATTTACAATTTTTTTATTATTATTTTTATGTTAAATGCGTCATGTTGTCAACACGCGGTGACCTTTTGCAGTATACTCATTTAGGAAATATACATATAGAAATAATTACATATTTATAACTCCAGTAAAATTCACAAAATATCAGCCGGCAGGGGACAACTTCATATTTAAGGAAAAGGTTTCCTCGTTAAACTATTTTATTTAGAAAAATATATTTCAATAAAAAAACTAAATTGTAACACACTTAACAATAACTAAGCACTTGTTTCTTAATTTTAGACAGAAATTAAGGCAATTCAGAAGTTTAAAACTAGTCTATCTCGGTCACTGCAACCTTAACTTTACTTTATAAATAAAATAAAAAAATATATCAACAAAAATGAAAAAAGTATGTTGTTTTTTTTATTTCTACGTGACGTTACATAAATGGTCTGTGTACTCAATACTCGTGATGTACCAAGGCTATGATTTCATTACAAATAATAACGATGTTCAATGCTATGGAGTGTGGACCAACTTCCGTGCAGCCAGCAAAGTACAGTAAGTACCATCATCAGCTAAATAATAGGCAGCCCACATTTATCGGGTCTATTATCAGTTCCAAGTGACATCGTATTGAACACAGTCTATTGAATTGACTTGATTAGAAACATTCTAGGTCTAGGTATGTAGTAGTCAACTGAATGGTTACAAATGCATCTAATGAAGCGCACTGGAACATATCTTTGTACAAATTTGATGTCTTCACTGAGTTTGTGTAACATTTTTATAGAATTGTACTATAATTCAATTTACAAAAGTTCGACAGTAACTCATGCTTAAATGAGGTTATAAAAGCCTTAGAGTCTAATTCTAATTAATTCTAAGAAGAAAATTAGTGGGGTAGTACTTTTTCATTGTATCGTAGATTTATACGGTATAAGAATAGATTGCGCGAAGGGTACGGCCGCGTGAAAAAGGAAGCGATAAAGACAAAGAGAGAAATAGCTGCCGAGTGTCCTATGTGGCTTAGCTTATTGGCGGTGAGGTACGAGGTAAGTAAGCAAGCAGACGCAGTGCTCGGCTAGAAAGAGACACGAAGAACTCTCGTTAGCTATCTCTCTCTTTGCCTTTGTCGCAGTATTCAGCCTCTTGCGCACTCTATTAACTTTATGGGTACAACTTATTTTAAGCATAAATCGCCGCCCAACTCTCTTAATTTGAACTATATATATTTAAAATATTGATTACTATGATTTTTTTTATAACTCGCAATATTATAAAGAAATGTTAATTATTTAAAGATACAGAACCCAGTAAACATTTTGAAGTCACTTTGACATCATATTGAAGATGCGTCATGATTTTTTTGTCATAAAAGAGTTCATTTATAGTTCAGTTTCTCACATTTTCTCATATAAAATGTCTACTTTATCGGCTACAAATGGCGAAATTACTCCACCTGTCGGAATACAAATGAAGATAAAGTTGATGCGAACTATAATTGAAGTGAAATAGTGATAGAAACGTCACTAAATAAGGCACGTCACCAAATTGTTTACTGGGAAACTACTTGACGTATAATTAAAGACATGGTAGTTTCTTGAGAACGTCATTAACGTCTTTTAAAATTTGTAAATTTGTGTTTGCATTATTTTGAACTCCTAAATATATAAAAACTATACCGATTAATGTAATGTATGCTAACTTTTATACGTTCGTGCATAAATGATCCAATCTGTCGCCTGCAGAACAAACTATAATCGGGTACATATATTTTGCATGTATAAAACGTAATATCCATATTTTATGTTTATCAGATAGTATGTGTACTTAATCACCGTTGACTATACTGAACACATGGGCATTCAAAACAAAAACAAACGATCAACATAAAACACAAGATTGTGCATAACTTTCTTTCTGGAAATAGCACGTGGGGACATAAGACACCAGTTGGCGTCAGTCGTGAACGACGCCAACCGTCGCGGTGTATTTGAACTGTGGTCGTCTTTTGGTGAGTAGTTGAACACCGCAGACGCGGTTTAAGCTAACATCTCTATCATTTGGAAACAAAAAACTCGTTGGTTCATAGGCAAATATATTGAGCTATTATATAAACTTTTTTATTTATTTATTTTCATTTTTAATTGCCCATATTTCCAGGTCAATTAGGTTTTGGAATTGGGTAAATTCTATAAAATGGTTCGCAATAATTAAAGAAGACAAATATTACGTCAACAAGATCAAGTTGTTAAATAATGTTGAGCCTTATTCCCACTCACTGTTTCGATATTTAATTTACTGTTTTTATCTGATATTTTAATCTAGATTTCAGGTTTTCAGAATAGACATTCCTTGTCACATTCGTGTTTTAATTTGAGTTTAGTTAATTTAGTTGATACGCATGCGTCGTTAGTAATATAAATTTTGACAGTTCGACAGTTGGACAAAATTGAAGGTGACAGAATTAAAATTGCTATTTTTAAAAACAATTAGTAATAGAAATTGTTTTTATTTCTATATTTTTCAAAAACTGACATTAAACTTCTTTTAAATATAAATTCTACTGCATTTTAACAGATTGTCACATTTTAGAGGTTATAATTTAATATAGTTGAAATGAAAACATTGGACCTTGTAAGGTTCTAAAAAAAACTTAGAAAACTTAAAAAATAAATTAAATTAAAAATGGTTCTGTGAATGACTACGCGTATTGCCATGTACTAAACAATTTAAATTAAATACAAAATACAAAATTAAATTAAAGCAGTGAGTGGAAATGATACTTAATTCTTTCAAATAACTAACACAATTTATAATACGTAATATGAAGCATGTGCATATAAAAAACTTTTACCGCCTTACAAATAAACCTATTATATAATTTATACCAGGTATAAACTGATAATAAGACTGTCCGAACGAGCTTTATACCTGATATAAATTTCATAACATATACAGAGTATCTTCGGGTTTAATCTCCATATCATCATATCAAAACAACTTATAAACCAGCAGTGTAGTCCACATATATGAAGCCATGGTACAAAAAATACAGCCAACATTGTGGGAGGTCGTCGGTGATAGGACTCAGCGTCGGCCAAGTCGACAAATAAGCCAGCGTTAAATAAATTAACATTTAAAATAAGTAGAAACTTTATTTTATCTCAAAGAACCCGTAAAGTTTACCGGGTTATCGGAGATTAGGCCAAATAAAACAAATAGAAATCATTCAAATGACCTTCATGAATTCCACGTGTGCTTACACCCGTTGCACACTTGTGAAGATTATTTTTACAGCAATTAATGACACGACTAGTTCTATTTTCGTTCCACTTCGTCACGTCAGTATTCCAGAAAGTAATATTGATTACATTACATTAGTGTTTTAATTATATTATTATATTTATATAATAAAAACAAATAGTTAATTTTATTTTCAGAATTATATTTTTAAATAGTTAATCCTTTTAGTTTTTATGTTACAAAGCGCTAGCTAGGCAGACTCAGACAGCGCTGGAAAGCAAAGCACACCTGTAATGCATCATTAAGATATAAATTAACCTGTAACTAAACAAAACACAGGTGTCGAAATGGTTTTATCACATGTTTGAATATGTTTACACATGACTACAAACAAAATAAAAAGTAATCCTGAATATAAAGTTAGTTGAGTGGATTTAACAAGGAAAACCATGAAGCCAAGAAGCCAAACATCGCGACTTGAGCTCAAGAAATGATAGTTGTAGTTATAAGAAGAAGAAGACATGTTCACAATTTACTTTTACACTTTTACAAAATATTACTTTATGAAAAATCACATTTTGAAACTTCATTAAGTAGATATGAATAAAATTGTGTGAATAAGGTATTTCTCTGATATATTACACTTAGACTTAAGGTGAAACGATACTTGGACATTTTTTGATTGGCAATATAGATGGCGATACTATACAGCAGGTTAAATATTATCAAAAAAAAACATGTTTTTTTACGTTTAAATTGTTTTATGTAAGTAAGTATAAACGCGAATCAAAATCTAAAGCTGCAATTAGTTAGATGAATAACGTATCTACATTTTAAGCTTTCTTCCACTGACTTTTAATGAGTTGGAACCGCAAAAATATGTTTTGAAAATGAATATTGCTATATTTTCTAGTAAAATTCCAATTTTTATATGACTGGTAACATTTCTAAGGTTTATTATGGTTCTCAAAATTTACGTTCTGCTCTGCGCTGTCTCTGCTCATGATGTCACCATCAAAAGCATGCCCTGCGACATACAAACACAGTTGGCCAAAATATGCTCAAAACCAGTTTGAAATCAGTTTTCTTTCATTCGTGCCGTGTGTTTTTTTTTCTCACTCGTATACACGTTCGTTCTCTCACTAACAACACAGTTCTCATTCTCATTCGGTTCGGGCAGATTCGGAGGTAAGGTTTGCAACCAGTCGCCTCGTGTGCGGACGCCCTAATGTCAAACCCATCTCTTTTGAACAACAGAGACACATACGAGTGTGTATATCATTTACTACTAACAGCTGGGTTGTACTTATTTCTACTATGACGTCATACGCAGAGCTAACAAAAATATATATTTTAAATAGCTATATTTTCGTCACCTTTTGAATATTTAAGTAAATAGAAACGCCAATATACATACATTAACCCATATTTCAATAAAAAATTAAAAAACAACCCCTAAAAAATGTGTTCACAAGCTCATCGACTTGAATCTATTGTGCACGGTCCTCTACATCCCTAGTAAGCTTCAACTGACTGACAGAATAACAGACGGCTATATTAAGTCGAGTTGAAACGAACACGAAAACACACAGCCAGAACATTACAACTTATAAAGTTATGTGTAACAACAAATGGAAAAACAGACGGCAAAAACTTTGTGTAATTGGATTTGGATTGGCTCTCACATAAATATGTAGTATATTCACGTTGATGGCGTTATGATTATTACAGTAAACATAGAATTAGAATATTATCAACTTATTGTATTATGTGAGTGTATATACAATATAACTATACGTAATGATCCGTTAAGTTCAAAGGTTAATAACTTATTATTGTGGAGTAATAAATCAAAATATGGATTGTTGTTTTTATAACAAAAAGAATATAACTATGCTTTATCTATTTGTAAGCTAATGTCCATCGTAAACTCGATATTATTAACAATAATAACAAGCGAATGCCAGTGGTTATTGTTATTTACAAATACTTTTAAACAAATTAATTTGAACAAAGGTTTTTAACTTTCCGCTAAACACAAAATGTTTTTTTCAAAATGTAATAAAACTTTTTTTTTGCAAGAATATGATTGGTAATATCTTTTACATTTATTTAATCACATGAAAAACTCGTTAAACTTTGGTGAATAATAAAACGTAACATTAGGTAAAAAATATTACGACAAATGGGTAGTGATATTACCACCACAACAAGTATATAAAAGTAAAAACAATCAAATAACAAAATAAACTATACCCATGTAAAAAATATAACGCAATGTAACACTATAATTAGCTTGTAGTAAGCTAGCAAGTGTAAACATTACAGAGCGGGATAATTTCAACATGAGCAGTATAAAATAAACCTTAAGTATGGTACACATACGTGCGACATTCAACATTTGTTTTAAGAAGTTGTACACCACGTCCACACTAGTGCGACATGCATCTTAATAGTCCAACAACCTGCTTAAAAAAAATATTTACTAACAAGAAAGTAATAAAACTCAGTTATTTAACAAGGTACCTGCTAACTCGTGATTATCCTTGTTCATTTCATTTGTTCATTTAAACAACTAAAAAAAATGTCCAGGCACAATGTTATTATACTGGAGACTGAGTAGGTACTCGACCCTTTTATTAGAGATCACTTACAAAACCGTAATTTCTTTAGATGACGCGACTTAGCTTTGAAACATTTTTGTTTCATACAAATACTAGCTAGAATTTTTAAAAATAGCATAAGTAACAGTTTTATTAATGTCGCACTAGTCTGTACCATACATTAGAATTAACTAGTGGCAAGCTGGAAAGTATAACCTTGCACAGCGAGACAATTTGTTACCTGGGTAAAAAATAAAGGAATAGAAAATTGTAGACAAAATAGACAAATATCTCGTAACGGAATTTAGAAGTCAATGTCAAAAGAAACCAGAGTAAAAATAGAATTGAATACAGACTGTACGAAGGAGCTTAAAGACATTAAACATTGCAAAAAAAATGAGATAAGTACCGAACTACAAAACCCCTTCCAGAAGGATGTTTATTTCTATACAATCCTCTACTGTTACAGCGATGCATGTTCTTTTACGTGTGGCTTGGTCCCTCCCATACTTTGCAATATGTTGCACGAGTATTTCAACTTCCGTAGTGCATTTGTACCCGTAAACAGACGTGTGCTGCTATACCTGGTAAACCCATGACTAACATATTTATGTTTTCTTATCTTTCGTCTTACCGTTTTTTCAGACATAACTCATTTTGTTAAATCTAATGTGAGACACATAGGCGCCCGCAGAAAAAGACTATAGATTAACTGTGACACCCCTTCTGCGGACGTCAATGTACTAATAGTGATGACTTCTTCAAAAAAAAGCCAACGGAAGTAAGAGTACAGGCACCGTAGAAAGAGCTGATTATAACTGTGGCACTTAGAAGTATCTTAAGATAAATTACGTGGAGTGTACGACATTTAATTATAATTCCAGGCGGCGACAGTCGATCAGTAGTAGGTAGAAGACATGCCTGGAGTTTTGAATAATTATGTAAACTATTTTTAAAAACTTTCTTTGAAAAGAACATTTTCAAAATAGTATTTACTCGTTTTTATAGGAAAATTAAGATGAAACAGTTATAAATAATGAATGTCCCATTCGTCCTTATCTTTAATCTCTGACGGTACACTAGCCGGGGCGCTTTATGACAAATATGTCTATGACAACGTTTCGTGGACCAGCGCTATATTTTCAAGGTTGGTTGTTGTGAAATTAATTGACTACAACTAACCTTCGTCTTACTTATGTTTTCGAAAAACAGATTTGTTTTAAAATAAAACAAAACATGATTTTGTTTTGTTTTTTGACAACAAAACTGTCTCTCTGGTGAGAAACTGGCATAATAAAGAAGTTAAACAAACCAGAGTTTATGAGCGTCCGTAATAACTGATGACTTAGCGACAAGGAGCGACTTAGGAGACAAGTTGGATCTGCTTTACATTTTAAAATTACATACGACATTTGCATCTTCGATTATTAATTACGACTAATGTAAAAATATAATTGAATCAACAGTTTATGTAGAAACAACAGGAAGTGGTTAGGTTTTAACCGGAATACATTAAAGAAAGGAATAATACAAACACACACAAAATATTAGTCGAAATTAATACAAGTTTTTATCTGCATTCTACAAGTAAAAAAATAAACACACTTAACAAATATTGCATATAATTAAAAGAAAAAAACAAGTTATATATATTCGAAAACGAGGCTAATTAATGTGAATTTTTTTTGTACATATATGTCATTCAATGATACAATTGTAAACAATTTTATTAACTGTAGCGAAATTCTCTAAATATATTAACAAGTTAACTGTACTGGGTGTTAACCTTGCTTAATAATTGTTATGTAAAGATAAACGTTCATAGGTTCGCACTAGCGAACGCATTGGTTTTATTGAATAAAAAGCGTATGAATGTTAATTATGAATATAATTACTGACTCTTAATTAGGAGAACCTTAAACTCTAAAAGCAAATGCGGTAGTACCCTATTTTCTCCACTCTGCGCACTCCCCTGCCTTCATTTATTTATGGTATAATTTACCCAAATTCCCCGACCACTGCCATAATGATATACATCGAAATAACTTTTACAATTATCAGATTTTAATCTGCATTTAAATTAATAATTATTGTGTTGTAAAATGAACGTGAAAATGTTTTGTCACTGCAGACGCAATATTATAGTTAGCTATTTCAGGTTCATGACCTTGATGCTTTCTCAACTCCCACTCTAACAATGATGAGTGAGGGGTCCGCGGGGGGTTACTTCGTGTTCATAAGAACGCAAGAGCAAGTGATAATGAACAAAGTAAACGACAACGAGGTAGTGTTCCTGGCACGTCACCTCGACGACCGACAACCGACGCGTCGGCTCGTCGTGCCTAAATTGATGTTTTACGATTTTAACAACCTCATGTAATGGCAATGTAAAGTACTTATGGTAACCTTATGGTAAAATAATGGTAATTTATACGATTTTTTGGTTATGATACTAGTAGCACTTTAGATTTTTAAATGTTTGTTTGTTTAAATGTATTTTGTAAGCCAAGAAAGATTTTAGATCACGACCCGGTGATTTGGGCAGAAAAATGACAATAAAATATTAACATTTTCTTTATTTTTAAGTTCTATTGTGCCGGTTTCACACCAGAGAGACAGTTTTGTTGTCAAAAAACAAAACAAAACCATATTTTGTTTTATTTTTAAAAAGGTCTGTTTTTCGAAAACAGACTGTGTTCACACTGAACAGACTGGTTTTGTTTTTAGTGTTTTTCTGTGTGTTCCATAAAAATTATAAATGTAATAAACAATTGACAAGCGCAAATGTTCACAAAAAACAAAACTGTGTGTTCAAACCAAGCAGACTAAAAAACAGTTTTTGTTCGTGTTTTATTGAACTGTCTCTCTAGTGTGAAACCGGCATTAGAGAGGCATTTTATAGATATATTTTCACACATAAATATTTTAAAAATTGTTGTTTTTGTAACCAGGAATTCAAAATCGATATTAGTTTCTGGGACATTTCGGGCTTCCGCGAAGTTGGAGAAGAAAAAAAGAGAAAATAAGGATTCTATTCAGATCAAAAAATACGTTTCACTTTCTCCTATTTTTAATCCTCATTGTACTAGCAGTAGGACTATATATTTTTATCTCTCAGACGTTTTAACCTTCAAGTTATTTCTATCCAGTTGTAACTTTAACCAAATAACCGTTCTTCAAATCAAAAATATTGCAGATCTATTTACTATATTCGATTAATTTCGATTAATAACATTATTTCGGAAACGTTTTTAGTCACTAATTATAACAAATAAAATAAATTGGATGTATGATCAAGTTTTGCTGAACAGAAATGGTGCATACTCGTAAAAAGTGGCAACATTAGAAACAGTTTTGTTCGAGGTGCTTTCTAACCCTGTCTACAGAAAAACTTAGCTGTTATATACACAAAACGAAAATTAAAAAACATTTAATAATAATTTATGAAAAATATATTATTTCAGGAGTGTTTGTTCTCTTCAGGAGCTCTTATTCACGGCTTTACATAGATTTAAATTTAAAATCTGTCATATTCGTATTCTTTACGGTGCCTTCAGCATTTAATCTTCTTCATTCTCAGCCGTTCTACAGGGGGTACAAACTAAACGTATCTTCTCATCTTTTTTGTCTGTCACAATCTCGCTCCCTTGCTCTTCAGACCCCCGGGACGATCCAGTATGGTGCATACTATATGTATAGCATAGCACAAAACCGTTAGCCGGCTATTCAAACATTCATATCCTGTGTGCAAGACAAATATTCTCTACTATATGGAGTTGCACTGGTAGCTTGGTGAATGCCAAACAGTTCAAGAACAAGGTCTAGGTGGAGATGGAGACATAGACATAGGGTCGTCCTACTGCGTACAAAACGATGGAATTTACTAAGGATGGTAGTCTTATTTTGACAAATACTTTCAGACACCTTAATCCAACTTTAAGGAGCATCCCACCCACCATTTTAAGTGCAACAATAATATAAAAATGATTTTCTTTAGAATGATACAATTCTTTAATCAAATACAGACGATCGCACCACTGAATATAGACTGTTAACTGTGAGTAAATCATTCGATACTTTTTGAGGGGTACGTTCTGGGAGGTAAGAGAGGAAACACGAAATAGATATACTTTTATCTCTTTCATCCCAAACACATATTTTCACGCTGTATTATAACCTAAAAATATTACTATTTTACATGCTTTGACATGAGTATATCTCTGGAGTATATGAGTACAGTTTGTGTATTTAATTGTTTGGGATTTATTTTGAAAAATTCTTATAAACATGCGTTTCAATAAATTTTCTTTCGATTTGCATCTTATATTAACAAAACAGTTAATAATATATAAGCACGGTATGTAGAAAAGATAATATGTTAACTGCATTGGCAAATATGCAACTGCAAATATGTAGATGCCATAACTATAATTCTTAATATCAAGTACTTATCTAGTATTAACTTAATTTTTATTTTCAGATTTAGAGTATTATGCAAGCAAAGGACTAATATATGCTATGTACTATAGGCGCATCTTGTAATCCCCTGACGCCCCAGAACGTCGTACGTCTCACCACTAAATTATTAGGGACTGCAGTTTGTACTAAGTTAGCAGATAATATTGTGTGGTTTGTGTCTTTAGTGGTGTATGGCATTTGTGGGACACGTCAAATACTATGCTCGTGGTCGACTGACACAGCTGAAACGATAATATTTAAGGCGCCAAAATTTAAACTAAAATAATCGTTTACACATATATAAAACGCTATAGATTTTAATGTATCAAGTTTTTTTTACTTTTAATTATAATAAAAATTATAATTTACTTTATATTATTATAAATAAACCTGCTTTGATTTTAAAACAAACCGGAAATGAAACATGAACAAGTTCAAGGTAAATTTAAACTGAATATAATCATTTACAATTATAGTAAAAAATGACCCTTTTACTATATACAATAGAAGTTCATAATTAAAAAAAAAAACTAAAATATCTTATTAATAATGCATGAAGCATTTCTAACAGTTTAATAAAAAAGATTTAAATAATATTAAAGGTAATTCTTAGTCACGCATTACACTCATATTATAAAACAAATAGAAATAATGGTATGCTACTCTCAGTATACTTATTTTATATTTTCTCTAGCAGATTTTTCTTGAAATAATATTTATGTTTGCAGTTTTTTTTTCTATGAATAAACTCCTGTAACAATATTATTTGTTTTATATTTTCTGCTAATTCTTAAGAAGATAATTAATTATAAAGTACGAGTACATACAATAATAATTGCTAAATATGCATGAGTTAACTTCTGAGTCATTGCAGCTAATGCCTCGTACACACTGGTGCGACATAAACATTTATATATTTTTATTCATAAGTTGACATTATTTAGACATGAGTATACTAAATGTGTAGTATTCTTAACGTACAGACTAGTGCGACATAAACATGCGAAACTAATAAAACCCTTAATTATGCTTTTTTAAAAATTCGTATTTTTATGAAACAACAATTTTCAAAGCTAAGTCGGAACATCTAAAGAAATTACGGTTTTGAATGTGAACTCGAACAGAAGGATCGAGTATAATGTCATTGTGCGTTGACGTTTTTTTTAATTGTGTTTAGAAAATAAGTAAAAATTGTGTTTTCTAAAGCAGGTTAAAGGAATTCGTTCGAAATATGAAAGCTTCCGACGTATTAAGTTGCATGTCGCACTAGTGTGGACGTGTTGTACAACTTCTTCCAACAAATGTTGGATGTCGCATGCTTAAATCGCACGTATGTGTACAGTACTTAATATCTTAAGGTAATGTTAAAATAGGTTAAATTGAATGAAAAACATTTAACAGAAATTTATAAATCTTAAATGAAACCTGAATTATCCACATGCTTTAAAAAAATTAGTTACTAACCGGAGCAAGTAAATCCGGTTTTAGGAAACCCAACCGAAATTCAAACAAAACAAAAACTTCCCTCAATGTAAGATCACAATAGGAGTACATAATAATACAAATTCCCTGCTATTGCATTGTTATAATCTGTTAAATAAATTATATAGGTCATTACTATTGTTGTATACACAATTGCAAACGAACTGTGAAGAAATAAAAAAAAAACTAAACTTATTGTTTAGATTGTACATAAATTTAAAATGCAGTGACAAATATTATACCTCTGACGTCATCGGTTCACAGTTCCATTGAATTGACCTCTTGGTTATAATAATCAAATGTTAAATGACCAATATACATTACAATATACTTGTAGAAGTATAGTTTGCTGGTTGTATTACTTAGTACATCAAAATTAACTATTGTACTGGCTATACGTAAAAATATATTTATAAAGAATTATGCATATTTTACTACAGTGTTTCACAATCTGCATCATATGTATGGGCACTTGGAAGTATTATTAAAAAGACGTTAATGACGTCATTAATTTCGCTCTCACCAAGCTCACAACGACTCATCTGAAGAGCCTAACTTAATAAATAAACAATGTTCATTATCATTTAGAATGTACATATTTCTTTTATGAAAATTTAATTTTGTTTGTAGATATAGCTTTTGCTACAGAGCTTTTTAATCAACTATCGCAATCCTTATTTTTTCAACGCTCAAAACCATTCAAAACACTCCATAATTCATTCCACTCAGGTGGAATGGTTGTAACGCATGACTGGTAAATAAATTAAATAACCAAACGGTAAACAAATATACCAACTATATAATAAACAATTCTACTAATACACAGAATTTTTATATTACAATTAATGCGAGGGTGATGAAATCGCAATAATGTAATAAGAAAAAAAGAATATTTACATTTCTTAAGTATTTCTTTTTACTGTTGTGGCGCTATCATTCCAAATCTAGTTGCAACTTATATATTTAAAAAGATATAGAGATCAGAGGCGTCCGCAGAAAGTTATTCAGACGGATTCAGACTATTTTTTCTAGAGTTGATTTCATTATCCAGTGGGGGGAGACAAGTATTTAATTGATCTCTAACCTGTGGACGCCCATGTAGTTATATGGTGTTCTTAAACTATTCTACCATGACGACTATAAAAACTAGAGTAATTTCAAACGAGTCTAAGCAACTTCGAGCCCTATCCATCTTCCAGGACGTTCAGGTACGCGGATCTTCGCTTCTTACTTGCAGAATCCACGATAATCCCGGTCTCTGGAGGCCTGCAGCTCCTGGAGTCACACGGACTGGTTGACGGTCGTCAGGTGACACCCAGACGTTGTGTAATTAATATCTAGTCACGTGATACCACGCTGAATAATTGTTTTCTTTTTGTTTAGAAAAACGTTGACTTTTTAGATGATGATAAACTTTGAACTTTGTGATTTTCATTGTCTTCTGTTTTGTCTTTAATAGTCACTTGATAATAATAAACTGTTACTTGCAAAATGGCTATTACAGATTTTTTCTTTAATGAATTGTTTTTTTTATTTATCCGATGTATATACGTATAGTTCAAATTACTTGAGGTGACTTATGTTTAAGGTCAAAACGATAAAAAAAATGCATATTTTCGATAATGTTTTTTGACGACATAGTTAATATATACCTTTTCTAATTACCATATTATAAAATAGCATTTGAAGAATACTTTGTGAAATTTTCATAAATAAATATCAAGAAGTGAGGCATTGACAGCGAATCTCCGCAGACGTCACACAAAAAAGTAACATTGCGGTGTCACTCATAACTCATCACAAGATTATTTAAAATCGCAAAACCAGTACATTTTGAGCTAGTAAAGGCACCATCTCTAAAAAAAGCTATATGTGAGAAACACGTGTTTAAAAGTTTCAAAGACAAAACCAGACCAGAGGGGTGAAGTCTTAAAACTCTGTATCTCCGACAGTTTTACTCCAATCGCCCTCAAATTTTCACACAATAAACTTAATATGTTGTACATTAATATAAATAATGTACAAATAATAAAAAAAGTTGAAACCTACAATTGTATTGTGTTATAATTATTTTTATTAAAGCCCAAATATATTTCTAACAGTTATTTATCTAATGAACATAATACTAAACAAGATACTAAACAACAATAATAAAATACAAGTGAACTTTGATTTAAAAAATATGGCTATCAGAAAACAAACCTTGACCTTATATACCATATGTATACAAAATAATTTGCAAAATCAAAATATAACAAATTTATTTATAATATAAATCACGCAATAAATTTTCAAAATGTTTATATTTATAATAAACAAGAACTTTCCGACACGCGAATATAAAATAAATTGAATTTATATTATTTTGCTATTAGTCATCGAATTTATAAATACATAGCATAGGCGTCCGAGGGGGAAGTGGTCAAATGATATACTAACCTCACTCCTACGAATACAAATATAAAAATACAATGATCTGAAGATAATACCAATTTACACTCCCCTGGAAAGTTTCTTTCGGACGCCTCTGTTGTTTCATAACATGTATGATTATCTTACACGAAATTAGTTAACAATTTTGCGATATTAATCTGTTTTAATTGTAAATCGTTGTGTTATCTCTGTATAAATCGTATCTATTATTTTTGAACATGTTATTACATGTTTACGGTACTTAAATTAGTTAACGGCCTCGCCTGTAGGTGGTGCAAGAAGCTATCAGTTTTTATAATGCAAAATGTTTAATAATTTCTTATCCATTTTTTTAAATAACATACATAATAAGGTACTTAGGTCTTACAAATCGTTATAGAAATAGATTCGTATCAAAAATGCAAAAAATAAATGCACACTATCTTAATAATACAAGAAATGCAATTTTTATAGATAATTACTAACAGAAAAATACGAGTTGCTTATGAAAATTTGGCCGCAAGTACTTTTAATTCAAATTTAACAGCTGACACTGTAGGTCCTCCTCTGATGACCTATGGAGTGCGCTAACTCTCTCTCTCTCTCTCGTTCTTATTAGCGTTAGGTATATCTGCAAGCGTATATAAGCGAATTTTAACCAGGCGTATACATGCTACAACGCTAAACCTATCCCTATCTTGTAAATGCAATCAACCGGCTTAGACCAGAATGGAACAGTGGTGTATCGATAAAAATTAGAGTAAAAGTTTGCTCTCTTGATAAATTATGTTAGTGCAAAACAACTACAATACACCCTACAGTACACAAGTTTGACTTGGCGTACTGTCGTATCGGTACGTGGTATGTATGTATTGTGACCCAACACATGCAAAGAACACAGTCGGCTAGCTTTGAGAGTTCTAATCGACGTCGCTTAAATACGCTTGCATAAAAGCGAGAGAGAATCGCCGTCGAACTCTCATAATTTGAACTATACTATATTAATAATCAATAAAAAATTGAAATAACTTGCATATTTACAAAAACAAGTGTAACATTAAACTACTGTTCGATTGCTATTATTTTATTATCTTTTGTATTAAATATTATTAAATAAATAAACAAATAAGTACGAGTGTTTATATGACCATTGTACCGAGGCTTCAAATACAAGGCAATAACTATGTCCTGCAAATGAACAGAACACGTCTGCGTGGGTTAAAAATGTGTTAGTATTTATTTTATTCAATAATTTGTAATAACCATGACAAGATAGAAATATACATGGTATAAACATAATAATAGCTGGTCGCATGTTTAAATAATATTAGAGAGTCATATCTAACAAGAAAGAGCCTAAGCAAGCGCCAACGATGCAAACCGCATGCACGGTACGACCAGATTATGAAACAACCCACGGTGTTATGTCCTATCAATAGTTAAAAGTAAATAAAAAAAGGTAAATATCAATGATAAGAGGTGTCATGACATATGTCAACGTTGTGTTTTGTTCAATACGAATACGAAATAGATAACGAAGGATAATTTTGCAGAAAAATGTATTTAAAAACACTTTTCTTTGTTGATTCAGTCTATGAGTTTAAAAAGAATGTTAAATAAATAAAAGTAGACCCCTGTCGGCGCCGACTGTAAAAAATAAGTTACGATAAAACAGAATTTTATTACTTTAAGGACAAGGCATCCCAAATAGCAACCCCTCCCACTCAATTAAGGAAATATAAGTAAACGACAGAGCCTCTTCTATTTCATTTCACACAACTACACTTGGTGCTCCTGGACACATCGCCAAATAAACGTTTAATATACTCAAAAACCAAAGAAAACTAGATATATTCACATGACGAGAATTCAGCGGCGACTCATGCTGAAAAGAGGTTGTAAGACCCGTATAAATATAAGATGTGATAATGAATTATACTCCACGCGGTTAGCCCCAATGAAATGAATAATAACATTATAATATAGGAGGAAGGATAAATAGAAAAAAGTTATTTTAGTTGAAAATAAGATGTGTACGGTATTTATAAAAGAAAATACACTATTTATCTTCCAAGCTAAATTCATATATTATAAAAATGAGTATTAATTTGTGAATAGAATGGCCAACCCTATAATACATATAATACAGTATAAACATCCACATATACTTTTCCAAATAAACGGATTTGACGTCAGCGACTAAATAGAAATATAACTCACATTCATTAATAGAACTGCAAATCAATAACCCAAACCCAGGCACAGACGGTTATCGTTGCCATTTGCACGAATTTCACGATGTGTGTCATCAGATAAAAGCAAAGCCGTTAGCACGTTAGATTTTGATTAAACGTATGGTATTGGCTTGTGATAATGACGCGAATGTCTATCAGTTCTAAGTAGGATATCAACCGCGAATGATAGATTAGTAATCTGTGTCAGAAATCTTAACTATTTGCCCGTTACACAGGAACCATGCTGTCTATAATAGTTAACTCAGAGCCAACCTGTAGCCAAGCATTGAAACACTCAATTCAATAATTCAATCATTTAAATGGTTTATTGCAAATGTGCCTAAAAGGATTTACTTATTATAATGTTAGTGCATTTGATACGAGCCATGCGGACCTCTGGATGCATGCTTAAATGTTCGTTCTATTTCAATAAAACGTATTTGCTGCACCAAAGCGATGTTTACTATTGAAGACTATAGTTGTACACTGTGTAGCCAACCACACGTGTTTACACATTTAAATACATCAAGCAAACTGTTAAACGTCAAATTTATTAGATAAGACAGTTGAATAATACTTCAAACATTTCCAAGAAAACAAACACTCACAGTATACAGAACATAGTACAAAAGCAAAAGTAACCCAACAAGTAAAACAAACTTTTCTTACACACAATTACTATTGAAACAATTTTATATTAGTATTACATTAGATTTTATAACCCATTAAGGTAAGTTTATTGTTTTTCTTTTCTTATTGTTGGTGTTACATTACTTAGTGTGGTTTATTTCAGTTACAGTCGAGCTGCGGTTCAGTGAACCAATGAGTAATTCGGTATTACTGGCAACTACGTGTTGAAACTGTCAGCTTCGATGACCGCATCCGTCTGGGTATGTACCATACCATACCATACCATACTATATCATACATTAAGTTGCTATGTATATTGTCTCTAATATATAGCATATAAATAATATGTTATAGTAAATACAGTATTATAAATGAGCAATACTCTTTTTGTTAGTGCGCCATTTTTGTTACTGTTGGCAGTTTTTCTTGTGTCGTGGCCCCATACTGTGTGTCACACCGCTACCTAATAAGTTTATGATGATGTATGTAGTACTTGATAACAACCAAACCCAGAAATATAACCCCAAAGACACAGCAGTCTTCTTCAAGAACCAATGTATTTAAAATGCATTAATCTTGTATTAATTATTATAAAAAATGATTAAAGAATTAATCTTTCCATGGTAAAAACTTTAAAAAAAATATATGTTATGCTTTTGGAATAAATAAAAGTCTGAATCGCAGAATTAAATGACCATCAATTTTTTTTGCTGTGGAATCGACAAATAAAACTACATCTAACGAATACGATGATATTTTTGGGGCGCGTGTAATAGAATAAGGAATAATATATATAAATTAATAAAAATTTGAGTCGAAATTAAAATTTAAATGAATCTAAAACTGTATTCTATTAAAAACAGAACTACTAAGACCCTGTTGAACTGCCACATATACAAAATCACTTCTTCACATCAAACCCAAGAAAAAACACCAATTGGAACATATATATCAACTATAAAATATTCCTAAAATTCAACAATAAACAAAAACATTATAAAGAAATATAATTTGAATATGACTCACAGCTAATACACAACGACATAATCATCTACAACGGAAATAATTGTTTTATACTATCTTCTTAATTTTGTGAACAATATTGAATGCTATAAGATAACAATTATGATAAGACACCTACAGTTACCATAAACCACAAATAAACAAAACCTTTTCAATAGAATTCCGTGTCTTCATTTTAAAGAAAGAAAATAAAAACAAAGTATTGTATCTGAGTATAATAGCATCTTCAATGTATTCAAGCGTACTTATCATATAATTAAATCTAATAAAATGTTTTAAACAGTTTCTGATGAGAAAGTAACCCTTGTTTACACGACAACAATATTCCCGTGTCCCGTGTCCCGGTTCCCGGTTAAATGAAATGGTACAATCTAGTCGTGTTACAACAGGCACACAAAGCACCTGTACTTTCACATAAGTGAGAGACTGGCACGTATGTAAGACAACGGGTGACGCAAAACTATAAATGTGTTATATATTGGTTTCAGAAGATAAAATAAACGGGTTGTTTTGAATATAACAGGCTCGTAGTTACTGTACTGTTACTGTAGCACCCGGCACCTGGATAATTGCACACTGTAGTATTGTTTGGTTTTGAGCCAGGTGCTGCTACTGTGACATATACAGGTACTGCAGATGGAAACAGTGCTCGAATTAAGTAAATACGGCTCACGATTTTCTTACTTTTATTTAGTTGTAGTATCCTAGGCGACCTTCTATCGTCACCCTATTAATATAGGTAATGAAATCTAACTACAAAATACTGCTCTTGTTGACTAAGTGAAAAGTACATTGCAGATTTCTGCATTCAGTGTTTGAAAGTACTCAGAAATATTGCCACATCCTTAAACTGAGTGAATTTAAAAAATAAAATGAAACAAAAATTCATACATTGATATTATTTAATATACACATTCGACCCCTCCCCCCCCCCCCCCTCTTCTTGATCCACTCGTCCGAACTTGCCACACATTGCAAAAAAAAATCTTATTTTTCTTAATCTTAATTGTAAGTAATAACGTATAGCAATATATAATTATTTCAATTCATTGCGAGCGTTTTTGTTCCTTTTGTGAAAAATCTATACCCATCAGTTGGGCCCCCAACAAATTTTGATACAGAGCCCGTCTAAGGCACGCTATGTTACTGGACTCATCCCCGTTTTATCAACAACCCTCCTTTGCATGTACGTAATTAATGGATTGTTGTTTTGGACTCAATCCAAATTAAATTTTAATCCGAATTTTAATTTTCCTTCTTATGCTGCCTATATATTATAAGTAGACACAAATGCCTGCATCTCCAAGACCAAATAAGGTCAAAGCACTAAGCAAAATCCACGGCTGGTGGGAATGACTTAACAGTACCTCCTTGCGTACAAGAAAATGATAAGAAAAAGAAATTTGAATCAAATTCGAACACTGTTAAAAATAATAATAAAAACTACATTAAAGACAGGAGTATATATAAGTTTAAGAATACGTTGCCTTATATCCATATAAGCAGGTCAGGAACAAACATAACATATTTAAAATTCGCTACGAAAGAAAACGTTGAACTTACAAAGAGCAAGGTAGGTGTGGTGTGTTAAACAATAATATTGTAATCTCAAAAAGCAGGTGTCAATACGGTAGTATAGCATAAAGTAAGTACACCCCATATCTATATGCGGAAAACAAACTATCGGAAATGTTTTGTGACACCTTCCCCTCTAACCACCGCGCGCACACACACATGGAAGAAAATAACAGTTACTTTAGGCATATGTATGTATAACTAGAAGTATTCTTATCAATTCTATGTTGATAGGTAGAAAACGGGCTTGATAGAACAATAGAAAAGGCGATTATTGATAATAGAATATACGTTTGTTATCAGTATTGGTACAGTCTAATTAAAATTAAGCTTCATTTTAAAGGTCAGAAGTTAAATATATGTTAGAGGTATGAAATCGTAAATATACAGAGATAAGAAGACAGTTTGAAAGATAATGGATCTACCTCCAGTTTATTTGTACAATCTACAACGATAATTCTGCAAAATCACAAATTCCACAGCGATCGCGAATAACCGTTCTCAGGTAAGGTAAGGTAGAATCTAATAATTACAAGTTTCCTAAATCCTCTGCCCGAGGGTATAAATTCTAATTAAGTTCATATCAGGGGATGATTTAATTCTTGAGTAATCCAGTTGGAATTGGATAACAACATATGCCATAGTATTTTAGGAATGTTTAAATTTCAATATAGGTAAACAACACTACCTTCGAAAATGTTAAATAGTGAACATATTCAAAATATGTCCTACATCTTTCATAATGTCGAAATGCAGGCAGCAGTAATACAGTTCAAATAATTCAAATATTACCTAGCGCCCTATATTTGGTGACATAACTGACAATTACTTAAAATAGTTAAATATTATTGGACCTAACAGGTTTACAAATATTTGCAATTGATTTAAATAAATGTAAAGCAACCTTAGTGTAAGAAAAATAATCTAATTGCAAATAGGTTGAAATCGATAAATAAACATTCGAATCAATTATGCTTAAATCATTCATATAGAAAGATAAGAGGATTAGTTAATTCTTAAAATGTGATGCTGATAATATCGCAAACCAACAAAATATTAGTGTTACTCATTGAAACTTACAATGAATCCCAGTAAATAACACAAAAATAGCAAACAAAACATTTATTTCCAGACCCCGACCAAGTGATGATTGAAAACAGGTTTTCATATTAACCAGAAGTTAGATAGTAGAATAATACATGAATGTGTAAATAATTCTCGCTGCAACGATGCGATAATAATAACAAATTATTATTAACATTCATTTATAAACCATTAGAAATGTGTGCTAACCATTAAGTAGTAAATCACGCTATGATCAAGAACGCGTTACATTCAGCACAAATGCAAAATAAGTAATAATTATGCGTTTTCTCTAGACAATAATCCCACAGAATCATATATTTAAAAAATTTATGTCAAGACTATAGTAAATAATGCTGTTAATTGGCAACTTTATTCACTCTGAATAAAAATAAACAAATAAAATAACCTCTAAATCAAAACAAGTAATAGACGTCTATAAGATGACATATACATAAAAATCAAAGAACGAAAAGTATCAATAAAGTAAGTAGAAAACAATTATGCATTTACATAAATAATTCTGTCAAAAGTCTGTCATTTTTATGACATGAGCAAAAAAGTTATCGATTGATTTTTGAGACTAGTTGTCTTCTGCAAGTTACAAGTGTATGTACTTTATCTCAGTAAATATTAATTAATAAATTTTACGTGGTTATAAATTAGATAATAAAGAAGTTATATACAAAAACTCAACACGTTATTTAATATATTTTATTGATTAATAAATGAGACAAGGTGCAATGTATTTAGAGGCAGGTTTATACTTGTATATTTATTAACAAATTTACTAACCTTCAGATAGTTCTAAATCCAATTCTGCTAACTTTTCTCGTACATCTTCTGGCAACTTAGACACGTCTATATTTAATTCCGCCATTATCAAAACACTCACTAATCACTTAAAAATATTTAATAAACACACATAACACTTTACTCACGGACCACAGTATATAGCCATCTTGGTTTTATGTGATTTTTTTTAAACGAATAAGATATAGTAGTATAGTGAAATTATTTTTGTACGTTGGCAATACTTAACAATTGTGTGTACAGTTGCTATTGACATCTACCATGAAATAGATGAAGTACGAACAGTTAGATTAGACAGTTAGTTAAATTAAATCACTCTATCGCAGGTAATATTAAGTAGATGGCATCGATATTGATAATAATATTAAATAATAATAATATTAAATATCATACAAACAATGTGAGCTTGTAATTCCAATTAGAAATGGATATCACTTAATAGAAATGAATGCAACCCCCAGAAAACCAATAAGCAAACTTTTGTGCAAACTATTTGTGTAGTTCCTTAAACAGGTAATAAATCATACAGCAATAAGAGGCAGTAGTGTAGTCCCCATTGCAGACCCCAATTCCATACTTGCTTAAGAGATATAATAGTAATAAGTAATTTAAATTGATACACCAATAGTTTTTAGATTCTATATGTTCTGTAACAATAGTTTGAATTGAGAATAACTTTGTGCAAGCAAAACTATACAAATAAATAAATGATAATTTTAGAAGCTAAAGAAATAATTCGCCTTGTCATATAATTAAGATTATCTATGTAATTTTTAATTGGTAATCTTAAATATTCAATAAAACACATTTTCTATTCCAAAATCGAAAGAACTAGTGGTTCAAATATTTGAAAAACTAACAAAATGATCTAATTTAACTTCTATACAATAACTTCAATAATAAACTCATGTATCCCGTAAATGAATGTAAGTACATTTCCTGTCCACGTGCACCATATTCAACTAATTAATAGAACAATAAATATTTCTACGCAATCAAAGATAAACTTTTGGCTTTTTATATATTTATTTGACAATTGATTTTATAGTTTACAGAAGTTGATTATTATATAATAATTATAAAGTATAATCATTCAATAAGCTCACATAGATAAATGTTTATGTATAATAATTATGTTATTTTCTTTATGGTTTTATATTATTAATGCTAGATGTGTCGGATAGATGTTACTTCTAATGTATTAATGGATTTCTTATATTTTCAATGCAATATTAATATTAGGAGTTATGATTTGAACGCACAAATACTATATAAATTTTCCATAATATAATTAATATTTAATGATTTTTTGTTATATTTTTCTTAATAAATAATTGTAACATTTATATATTTTAAACACAATTTTAACTATTTAACATATATTAAAAGAATTGTTAGAACTCTATTTAAAGATTGAAAAAAGGTTTAATACTCTCTCTCTCTTTCTCTCATACATATAAAATTGTCACAAATATTTGATAAAAGAAATATAAAAAATAAACATTAAATTCGACAACTAACTCGTACTATATTAAAACTATATTATGTATAATAAAAAGTTAATAAAATCTTAATAATAAAAAAATCATATTACAGTAATATCATAACAGCTATTTTCTACATTCACATTTTAGTTAGTAAAAGTCTGGATAGATTATAGAGAGCACAACAATTCGAATCAAAAATGTTCGTCCATCAGAGTCGTCGATCGATAAGAACAAAGAATAAAAACATAATATCCTTATTAAATATGCAATATTCACTTATATATTAATAAGACATTCGGAGCACATTTATTTTAAATTGCAACATAAATATATGTTTTATAATTTTGTTATTTCAGATGAGCAATTAGATTGTATATTTTTGAAATTTCAAAATAATAAAACAGATCGCAAAATCAACTGCAAATAACGTTCATTCCTAAAGATAATTACTAACTCTACCTACAATTTGTTTAATATTTTTATTTTTATATTAACATGTTTGCTTTAATTCATACTTAAATTTATAATAATTTTATTATATAAACTAATGTCTTCCCTAATAGTATCAAAATGGCCGCATTGGACATTGTAAATGTTATTAGCAAAATTGTTTATAAATTTAAATATAAATAAAAACTTTTTTTATAGATTTTACGTTGATATAATAAATCTTAGTTAATTTTGCAATAATTTAGTTAAATACAGCAAACAATGTACTCAAGGTTTTCATCATGAAGTCATGAAATGAAACTGACCAATGAGAAGCAATCCGATCCCTCGTGATCATTTTCTGATTTTAGTTAATTACTGGCAGTGATCCGGCTGTGGGCATACGGGTTGCCTTTTATATTTTTACATATTTCCTACAAGAAACCAATCATTGCCATATACAATCTACTTTATTTCAAATGTTTATTTCAGTGATCGATTTATCTTTTGCTTATGTAATGTTTAATTGCATTTTCCTGTGTAAAACCATTTTACTTACTAGAATATTTGATATTCTATCGGGTACTCTGGTCCCAAAACAAAATGTTTTAACATTATGTTAACACTAACAAGTCCTTGATGTTGTGACTTCAGTTTTAAATCTATTACATTTACTAATTAAGATTAGATTCTTAGAGATCATAATTTTTAAATATTTCTCATCATCTGTACAATTTTGTTCCTAGCTCGATATATTTTAAAATACACAAGACTATGCAATTCACTCTAAAATTATTATTTTTATAAAATCTTTAAACAATATTTGGTTTTTCTCTAATTTTATTTTAAAAATGGCCACAACACGATTTTTAATAATGTTTTATAAATAAATTTTAAACTTTAAATACAATTTTACAATTATCATAAAAAAAGAAAGTCTATACAAAATTTAGTAATTGGGCACATATGGAAAATAAAAAATAAAGTAAAATTTATGTAAATACAGCAAAACAATATTTAAATAACGAAAACAAGAAAGTTTCAAAAATAAAAATGGATAAATGGCCTTACTTTACATTTGTATTCAGTCTGAAATCTTGATTTTGATGAACAACGCTATCTTATGGAATGAATTATGTCCTAGGTATAAATGCGATGCCCGCAGGTGCTGATGTAAGAATCGGAACAATTCCCAAAGACCAAAAGACCAAAAGACCTGGGTCTCCTCTGATAACGAAGTTGTTCTCCAGCTTTCAAATTCTTAGTCACCACTCCACATGCACATACAAACTAATGGGGTTCTTTCCTCGAGTTCTGCTGTCACCAGGACAATAAAACTCTCGGAAATGGCCTCCAGCTATTATTTTACACTTCAAAAATGTATACTTTTTATTTTTACATTACTTTTTTATACAAAATTAACCAAAAATACAAAAACGTTAGAAAATTTTTTTTTGAGTTTATTACAGTCGTTGGTTTACTTGTTCGCATTTGTTTTATCTATGGCGCAGTAATATCATTAACATTTAAAAAAGATATTTATACTCGAAACTACTAAAATAATGTGTTATATATATTGTATATATGCAAATTGAATCAAATTTGAGTATACTATTACAAATATATACCAAATTTCATCAAATTTTGGTTCACAATTACACACACAAATTTTAATTAAATATAATAATATATATATAAAATCTATTGTTGCACAATTACTAATATTAATTAAAAAATTAATAATAATATAAAATCTATCTGTATAATTATATGCCTCTCACATATATAAAATTGTAAAAAAACATATTTATAATATATAAAAATTGTGTTAAATTTTTAAAAAGACTTCGTAATGCAAAACTAAAACTTTTTGTTTACTTCCTACTGTTAGTATAAAATGTTGGTTGATCATTGCTGTTATTTTATATTTAAAGTTGTTGTTTTATTTCATTTTGTTTTATATACCATAAACGGTTTTTTTAATTTTTTTAATTTTTTTTATTTAACATTATTGTTCATGACGTTTTTATGACATTATGAGTTTTTTTTAGGTTTTATTTCTTGTTTACATTTTTATGTTCATGGTTCATGATAATTTATCTGTGACAGACAGGTATTCATTTTGACTCTTTATCTTTGTTTTCTTCAGTTTCTTTCTCAGCCTCCTTCTCTTTTTCATCAGACTGCAAAATAATAAAAATTGATAATTAATAAACATGTTTTGAATATCTACGACATTTTTATTGCAAATCTTTCTCACCTTTTCTTTTTCGACTTCCTTTTCGATTTTATCTCCTTCCGTTTCTTGTTCAGCTACTTTTTCCTCTCCTTCTTTAGCTTCCTTGCCTTCCTTTGGCTGTTCTGGTCTGTTGATAATCATAAATAATTAATTATACATACAGAAAAATAAGTAAGTCAATAATTCGAAATGTAATAACTTACTGTGGTTTTGGCAAATGAGAGTTGAGGTCTAAGGTTTTGCAGATGTCCTCCCAGTCGGCGAAACAACGTTCCTTCATTCGAGAAACATGTCCAACAAGATTTGGGCAATGTTCCGTCATGTAGTCTCTCAATGGGTAGGAAATTTCAGAGGAGATGAAGTGCACTTGAGCAAGTGTTGCGAAGGCTACAATATCGAGCTAAACAAAAAAAAAACAATTTGACTCATTTATCCAACAAAACTGAAACCGTAATAATTTTGTCTTTAAACTTTTCTTAAGTTCTTTAACTGGTTTGAATCTTTGCTTAGACCCCAATTTTTGCTAATTCGCTCTGCAGATAGGAGTCTTTAACTTAAATAAAATATTTTTTGCATAAGTAATATAAAATCTGACTTACTGTTGTAGGTTCATCACCGAAGAAGAATGGTTTATCAGCAAGCATGTCACTCAGCACCTGGAGATCACTGTTGCCAAATTCTGCAATCTCTTCTGGTTTGTGGACTCCAATTCCTTGAGCCTTGACTTTCTTGGCACCCTGGAACCACTAGGCGTCACCAACCACAGTAACAATAACATTAGTTACACGGACACTACAGGCTCTAACGCATTACTGGCATTCACATTCCGCGATTGCATCAAACGTAAGCAAAGGCGGGGGAAAGGGAAGGAATGGTGAAGAGATGTGTACTAAAAGGAGCCATGCTTACAAAATTATATTGTAACATTCAACATTTACACTGGATGAAACGGATGAAAATATCTTTGAACTGTTGAACTACTTTGTATGTAGAAAAATTCTTAAGCAGAATCATACATTAAAACAAATTAAACTGACAGTATATATAAAAATCATTTAATGAAGAAGGAACCCGAATTTCTTTCAAAAAGCATCTTGGTCCATTCTCTACTGATCCAATCTTAAAACCATAGGCTCCTCGGACAATTTTAATGCATAAGAAATTAAATAATATAAAATATATGTGTCCTGTTACTTAAATTATTGTCAGGATAATGAATTCGTTAGCAAGCAGTCTTGAAAACATTGCATTGCTTTATTTTTATTTTTAATGTTGAAAACTGGTTTAAATTTTGTTATTTGCAAGAAAATTCAGAGAGTTACAGAAAAAGCACGCGCTTTTAAATTAGAACTACTAGCTTAAGGTGAAACGATACTTGGCCATTTTTGATTCGCGTTAAATGTTATCAAAAAACAATGTTCTTTTATGTTTAAATCGTTTTATGTAAGTAACTATAAACGCGAATCAAAATCTAAAGTTATAAAATTTATGACAAACCCTTAGAAATGTTACCAGTCATATAAAAATTGGAATTTAACTAGAAAATCTAGCAATATTCATTTTCAAAACATATTTTTGCGTTTTCAACTCATTAAAAGTCAGTGGAAGAAAGCTTAAAATGTAGATACGTTATTCATCTAACTAATTGCAGCTTTAGATTTTGATTCACGTTTCTTACATAAAACGATTTAAACATAAAAAAACATGGTTTTTGATAATATTTAACCTGCTCTGTAGTATGGCCACCTATATTTCGCGAATCAAAAATGGCCAAGTATCGTTTCACCTTAATATAGTTTATACTAGGTATTACAATTTATTTCATACGATTTCACCACATTTTTCAAACGCTTTAAAACAGTTACATGCAAACAGTTCATGCCAATATGAAATACCCATCATGCTTTTGCCGAATTCAGAAGCACAAAGACGACATTATATTGGCATTTTAGGTAATTTAAATTGAACTATTAGAAAAGAATCCTCTGTGAATTAGTAATCTAATTAGCCGAGATATGATTGTTAAAACATGTCTTAATTTCTATAAAACGGTATATTGATAAAATTGATTATTAACAGCACCTCAAACGCCCAATTAGTTTTTAATAATTTGTAATATTATAGGAGAATTAAAATTCATTTTTATCCATTAAAGATATTTAAATATCTGGTGAATTATGTCAACTTTTTATTTTATGTAGGGATCTATATCTAAGGTGTAAGTCTTAGATAAGATGCCTGATAATTAAATAAACTATTTTTGTCTTGTTATCTTATAACGCACCTATCTATAATTACTCAAGTCTTCTTTTCTATTAATTCAATAAATATCAAGACCTTTACACAACTAACCTTACGACCAAACGCGAATTTAAAGAAGAAGTTCAGAATTCCATTTGGTATTCTGGTTCCCAATGCATGTTGCAGATTCACTTTGTATCCTTTAATTACGTTATCAGGATATTTGGTGCGCCACCAGAAGATTACCCAGATGAGATGGTTCTCAATCATAGAGACCTAGAAAATATTTTTAAATTAAATATCGTACAAAGAGTTTTCTTATATTGTTGTAAGTTTGTATTGAGAGTTACCATTGCGTGCGAAACATTGCGTTGTTCGGTAGTCAAACCTGCATCCAGATCCTTTCCAAAACGTTGAGATAAGTCCTTGATAATAATAGCACTGTCAGCAATCTCTTCTCCGTTTAATTCAACGAAAGGAAGTTGTCCTTTCTTGGAACGGAATTTCATTTTGTGGTCGACATTCTGAAAATTAGAAAAATATAAAAATTAATGATGAAGATTTAGTACTGTACATCTTTATTTTTTAAATTTTCTATTACTTAATAAACAAGAATTCTTCTAGATGGTAATTATTTAATTAAAACCCAAATAGAGTTTGTGTTAGTAAAGTAAACAAATGCCTGAAGATCATCATATGTTACTTATAACGCTGAGTAAATAAAGAAAACTATTATTAATGTTATTGAAGACCCTTTCCATTTGACTAGGCTACATTCCCCTACTGCTTTGTGGTCCATATATGACATCTATGGTTTATATACATGAAAAGGTTTCCTCTGTCTTGCTCCCTCTCCTTGTAACGGGCAATTTCATGAACCGAGCACTAATTCTTGGGATAATCCGATAAGAAAAGGTTTTTGTGAAATTCAAAATGAGATACATTATCAAATGGACATTATTCAGTTCCGTTTGTAGCGGATTCTGTAAAAGGATGCTGATAAGACCAGGAAATAATTGAATATTAAATTTAATATATATCAAACAGAGTAGTGTAAGATTCTAAGAATACAGCGAGGTTGTTGAGAGTGAGAGCAGCACACACTGTGGTATATCTTTGCACTTTTTATACGGTACATAAATTGACATTGTAGAAAAACTGCATAAATAAGCTCTACCTAATAAGCTTTAGTACCAATGCTGCTACTAAAATTATTTTATTTATCAATAGTTTTCTTTTACTGACTGATTTATTGCAAGATAAATTTTACTGTCAGTCTAAAACGGTTACAAGGGAATCGTTCGATTCGAAATAGTTATCAAGGCCCTAAAGCTACTTGTACCAATCGTTGTGACCCACATTCTTTACATTTGTTGTCGAAGGGTGATTTAGTCCTCAGTCAGCCCTACATATCCCTTTTATTAATTTTGAGAGGGAGGAACAAGTCAGCACATCCTGATCCTGATTTATTTCAATCTAAATTGAACAGTATCAACTTAAAAGAGGGTAGCTTTACCCTATAACAAGGGTAGTACGTTTTGTGGCCAATTTGTATTACTGTTATAACCCATATTTTACTGGAGGATTGAAGAAATTAGATTAACGAGAAATTATTATACTATGTGTAACATAACCTATATTTCTATGTGTCACTAAGACATTAGATTCTCCTGTGTTGCTTAAAGGTTATTAATCTAATAATCTAGAGCTAACGTTTCCAAGCTTTTGATCACTGGTTGTTATTTCTATCCTCTCCAAGATGGCACTGCCTGACTGTACTTATGGTTTGCATCTTCCTTGTAAAAAGTAACTTATGTGTGATGAAGCACGATCAGCAAATGCCTACAATAAGCCTTAGCAAATATTACCCACAAACGATCAAGGAAATGTATATTTATAGAATATCCCGACAAAGTTCACATAACAGCGATATTTGAACAAAGGAAAATAAAGAAAAACATATAAAATAAAAGGAAATAGACCAAACAAAGCAAAATAAAAAGAACTTAGAGAAAAGGCGGTAATAAATATATCTGAAATTCATCCCTAAGGACTAAAGGACCCTAAAAAGTTCATTCACCAAAAAACAAAGTATAATTTTTACGTAATAAAGTCAAAGTACCACAACAAACATTTTTCGAAATAATTTATAGTTTTTGTAAGGTCTATTTCTTAATTTGAGTGTACTTAAGGGAGTTTGAATTTTAAAAGGATGTTTTTAAAACGGATTAAATAAATATACAAGCTTTAAAACTCGTTACTTGGTTGTTTTTGTCTATAAATCAAAATTTAAAATAACATAGTCTGTTTTGTTATAACAATGGCATTGGTGTGAGGGTTTAAAATAGTACGTTTCATTTTCAACTTACACTATCATTGTTTTGAATTCGAGTTTAGTATTCATTGATTTATTATTACTAATATTGTCTGCAGCATTTGAAATAATCAACTTAGATTGAAAAAAATAACTATTATGTTATTAGGTACAAACCATGGTGCATTCGTGACAATCCTTAGCATTTTGGATTGGAATCTTTGGATTATCTCAATATTAGAGGTAGATGCAGTACTCTATAGTTAAATACCGGTATAATTTTGTACAACTTTTAATTAAATGTTTTTTTTAGTAAAATAATTAGATCACATATAAATGTATAAAACAGTATGTTATAAATTATAAAAAATAGTTTGTAGAAAATACACTAGTACGTAAGGATATCACATTGCATAATTTCAAGGACGGTAAGAGCACATTTGTTCTCAATTAAAAAACCGTTACAAAATTTAAATACTTCATAAAACTACGCATCCGGATCCTCAGTAAAGGAGGCGGTGCCTAATCTTAAGTAATGAATTACTTTCGGCACAAACATGTAAACAATTTCATCCGTTATTTTTGTAAATCTCCATTCAATTCCCCATAGATTCATTTTATATCTTTATTTACTATTCTTTTATATCCTTCAGTCGGAAACATAAATCTAAATGATCCTTTTCATGAAATTTTCGATTTAATAAAAATAAGCACAAAACTGTTTTAAATTATTATGTGTATTAAAAATTGATATAAAAATTCCTTTCTCATAAATTCCTAAATGCCCCATAATACTCGCTGCGTATTTGTTGTTAGTCTCTTTGGAATCTTTCAATCCAAACGCTAACACATATATATAAATCATTTAGCTTAAAAGATGCGAGATGGCGTATAACAGGGGACGAAGTGAATTGCGAGCTGCAAAGGGAAAAAACAACCAGTGAAGTAGATATTCGAAGTGAATAGGGGCACTATCAATAACTAAAATATATTGTTATGCCGGTTATACACCAGAGAGACAGTTTTGTTGACATGAACATGTTTCAACATGTTTTCTGACAGACTGGTTTTGTTTTTAGTGTTTTTCTGTGTGTCCCATAAAAATTATAAACATGATAAACAACAACTGACAAGCGCAAATGTTCACAAAAAACAAAACTGCGTGTTCAAACCAAGTAGACTAAAAAACGTGTTTTATTTTGATCTTACAGACTCCAGATGGGAATGTGTTTTGTTTATTAAAACAGTTTTTAAAGTCAAAAATGTTTTAAGAACTGTCTCTTTGGTGTTTTTGTTCAGAAAAAACAGATTTTGTTCGTGTTTTATTGAACTGCCTGTGAAATTGGTATTACTGAATTAGCAACAAACATAAAGATAGAATAATAAAATAATTTCAGTATTGAAAACCACTTTTCGTTTGTTGTTAAATCAGTTAGTGAGTTCAGAGAGGTTGCAAAAGATGTGAATCCACTAAATTCAAGGTCCGCCAGTGCCATGTTACGCAGGGTCTCTCAATATCTTCTTTCATAAAATAATAATGTCTGTTTATGTCTAAAATAAAATTGTATGAAAATATGCATAATTTATTCAAGTCTCGTCCTGCGAAACGTGGAATGTCATAATAATGCTATATTATTTGTTGTAAACATCGGTCAAAATATGAATACTGCTTCAGACATTAATTTGACAGAGACTGTCATAATTTTAAATACACAAACTTATTTAACAAGATCTATGCAATCTAGTTTACTCATTTCATAAGCAAAACCTAATTAAGAAACAACATCTCCTTGTTAGCAAAGTTCGATCATCCTTTTATTAAATAACAAAGTCATAATTACTTCATAAATAAATAAATGTACTATCTCGTATAATTATAAATGTATAAATTGAGTCTACGCAGCCTCCAAATCACATTCAGATGATATAAAACTACAGAACGAAAAAAAGTATCTTTTCAAAAGTACAGTCAACAACAAAAATAAATACTAGCTAAGCTCAGATACTGGCTCTCATGTTATCTGTGTAGAGGCATAGTCGAAGCTTGACGGACTCGGTTCAGCCTCGCGTTGCCTGGCAACCATATTCAGAAAAAAGGGGTGGGGATATCGCCCCAGACAGAATATTGATCTTGGGGTGTTACTATGTTCATACGCAAGAAGACTATTACGTTATATACACGAGTAGATTTAATTTTTATAACGGATACAGATTATACTCTCTGGTATTCAATGTTCATTTTTGTTATACTCTGTTCCAATGTTCAAACCCAATTGCTCTTGGTTTTGCTTTAGTGTTAAAAAAGTACATTCCTTTACATAAGTAATACGTAAATGTTTTGGAGGTAGAAAATGATGTTGTTTTATGAATTATTTTAGAAGGTTTGTCGGTTTAATGACTTTGGGTTAGTTTTATTGAGATAAACATGGGTTATGAGAGATTGGAGATAACCCAAAGTTCAAATCTGTGCGAAAGGTTGAATAGAACACGTCGAAAACACCTTTATAGTGTCGTAATTTTACATAACCTCAAAGTTTTAGAGTAATTTTGGGTAACGTTCATCTTTAACTTTCAACTTTATTCAAAATAAGAGTTTCTCTTTCTCGTTTTAGTTTGTAGTTGTCTCCTTTTTGACTTATTTTTACTATAGAGCACAAGTTGTATCAGAAAATGCTAATAAACTATAAAAGCGTTTCAAAATAGGAGCGTCTAACCTATAACTACAAAATTAAGAATATTGCAGGCACTTGTGGCTAATCTCATACATGTTGGATCGTAAGATAAGTGGACTGTAAGTCACTTTGATTTAACTCGTAGTTTGAATGCTGAGGGAGAGGGGAAAGATGAGGGGGAGGATAATGAAGCTTAGTTGTATTACGCCGATGATCTTTACGATCATCTGGTTCACCAATCTCTTGAACGAGCTTGTCAGGTCATTTAAGAGAGATATTATTCTCAGTAAATTTATTTACATGTAATTTTACATGTAATAGTCTTTTATCAACATTTTTTACATGGTTTTTTCAGTTTCAGCTTTCATATATAGTTTCCTTTCGTACTTCTGGCATCCGGAAGATTACACGACCCGTTCAAAGGCACTATAAGTGACTTAAAATTGTTTTCAAAATATTATATGAAATTTGGAGATATCTAATATATTTTCGAAAATGTTTTTTGACAATACAGTTAATATATAATTATTTCTATAATTACTACATGATAAAATAACATTTGAAGAATACTTTGTGAAATTTTCATAAATAAATATCAAGAAATGAGGCATTGTCAGAGAATCTTCGCAGACGTCACAAAAATTTCTTGAAATCGAAAATCCAAAATAATTTCATTAGTTGATAAGTTTCTGCAGGTAACCCTGTCGAAAATTTTTTCTTATTATGGATTTTTCAATTTTTTACAGCACTTTCATAAAAAAAAATCAGAAATTTTGTTATTTTAAAATACGTTAAAATTAAAATTAAAAAAAAACTAGATAGCGTTACCTCGGCATTTATGTAAAGAAATAGTGTGCAAAATTTCAAAAGAATCGATGCAGTAAATAAGCTCTGAATAAGCTAAGTGTAAGAAAAACGCTTTTAAAAGAAAGACGAAACCAGACCAGAGAGGTGAAGGCTTAAATCTCTATATCTCCGACAGTTTTACTCCAATCGACTTCAAATTTTCACACAATAAAACTAATATGTTGTACATTAATATAAAAAAGTTGAAACCTACAATTGTATTGTTTTATAATTAAAAACCTTACTCTCCCCTTAACGAGTATGATATGACATTAGTTTGAAGTTCAAACTCTTTACAGTATAACTTTTGAACCAGTTCTGGTTACTCAATAAAACTAAATACAAAATCTTAAACTCAATAAATTGTTAAACAAGCACTCGCTTCGCTCATCGAAAACCATTAACGGAATAATATTATTTACAAACTTATAAATTATGAAAGTAATTTCTTATGGAGTGGAAGTAGAGTGGTTCTTATTTCTGTCGATAGAACCATTATACTCACATCCTTATACCACAGTTCCCCTCTCCTAGAAACAACACTCAACAAAAGTTTTTCACTGAGTGATTTTCAATAAACTCATACCACTACCACCACACTTATTATTTTCATATTCACAATCTTGAGAATGTTGTAAACCCTAAATTTATATACAGCGTATTTCTAACGTTCTAAATCTTTTATCTAACACTCTTGGTTGTTACATAACATATTAGTAAAACCAGACAAGCGTAACTACAATAGATCGTGAGATATACATCAGAAACAATTTGTCTTAAGACAATGCCGACTGAATTTTAATAAGGTAGTATAAGGATTTATCACTGGATATTATTATACCAGAAGGGTTAAAATATAACAAGAAGTTAGTAAAAGATAAACCAAAACTCGTGAGGTATCTTTATTTGTATTACTTTGCTTTATATTCTACGTTATTCATGTTCACAATAATCAATTTTGAGGTTAGAATTTTGTTACTTGTTTTCCGGTTAGATCACAGTGTTGTAATGTATCTAGATACAATACAATGTTTTGAACAGCACATTCAACGCCCCAATTTTGATTTAAAACAAGTATATGTCTATCTTAACATACCAACTTAAAAGACAAAATTAATTCATTCATTTACTCAACATATATACTTTTTAAATGTATTATACCAACTTCTAACAAGTTTTCTGCTTATTATTTACGTTAAATTGCTCTCATATTTAACTAAAGCTTTTCGTACGAAATGAACGGCACAATTGTTCCCAACCGCGCTGCACTACTCCCCTCTACGTTCTATCCGCTACGAAATGAGAGACGTAGAGCACCGTAGCTCCGGGTCGTCATCTGAAAGTCTAAACAACCTGAAGCGATGGAACTAGAGTTGTAGGGCCTTCTTTAGTTAATTCATTGTAGCAGCGAAATATCATACAACACAGAGCGAATAGCGAATAGGTATGTATGTGTTTAACTGTGAGAGTGGATTGGTACTTAGCATGACAAGTTTGAGACTGGTACTTCACTTGTCCTGCACTGATTAGACCATTTTAATAAAAGCGAATTAAATCTGTCTCAGAACTACATTAAAATCGCTTTGTGTTTCAAATTATTTTGTTTTAATTGTAACTGGTGAGAGATATATATTATACAGTTGTTGTGTAAATATACATTTATTGTTATTGCATTCTATGTTGTTGAAAGAATTTAAAAATGTAGGTTATGTCGTTTCTATATTGATAACAAAATATTTATGATTTGAGTCACATGTTTCTACATTTTGATATATTAGAACATAAAAATAACTGCGCTGTACCAAAGGTATAATCAGTCGACCCATGTGCGAACGACCATAAAGAGATAAAGAGGACCGCTAGGTTATAGGCATTTTTAATATGTTCATCACTTTTACTTGACATTTAACCGTTTATTAGAAATCGCCAGCCTGTTCATGTACGTTATGTGCCCGTTCCAGCACATGAACTCCAGCAAAATACTCACGTAGTGAACCATTTAACGTCCTAGTGTCTGGATTTCCAACAGGAACATAAGAAGCTCCTTCGAGAGTCTGGCAATAAAGTCTTACCCCCATTGTTCAAGGGTTAGGGATGGGGTAGCTATTTCCTCATATGTTACATACATCTAAAATCTACCCAGTGCGATGTACAAACACTTCCCTTGTTAATGGTACAACCCTAATAAAACTTAAAGAGTAGTTTCCACGGTGTTTTTGTATAAGGGTGACATTTGACTTCTATTTGTGAGGGACTAGAGAAGGGGGATGCTACATTGCGCTTCTAACATTATTCTTCCGCTCAATTACACTAAATGAGGTTTTAATGAAATTTATTACCATTTTGTTTTGGCTGCTTTCTGTCAGACCTTTATTTATTATTTTTATACCTTTGAATTCATTCTATTTCTAAGTTAACTGGGAATTTATTTCATTTGGGTTTTTTATGCGTTTTATCGTAAGTATGGTATTGATGAACAACGCTTAAGTAAAGTTGGAAACGAACAGAAAATTTCTATTGAAGAACACATGCCTTAAATGAAAGAGCAAGTAGAGGAAGACCTACTGAAAACAGATATTACAAATTGGAAAAACGCGTCCATTAGAAAGCAAATTGTGAAGGAAAAAGAGGGCCAAAGTTCCTCAAGTGCTATTACGATATTTAGTAATACGATACTCTGATTTATTGTCACAATTGTTGTCCCTCAATTATAGTTGGAATCATCTGCGAATAAACTATAAATATATACTTTAAAAATAAAAGTTCTTCACAAACATATGTTAAAAATTATCTGAAAATGTCAGCATTTAATCTGAAATCCACACCACTCTTCATTTTAAATATAAAAACCCAATGTAAACATTTTTGAGTGTTACTTATGCAAATACACTCTCACTCACTCACTCACATCCCTTCAAAAAATGACAAGAATTGATTTCATCATATACCCTATGTTTTTCTTTTAATTTCAGCCTCCATACAAATATAAAATATGCTGTTGCGAACCCCTTTTATATATTTCGGGCGTGTGTAAAACATTACACGTTTTGTACATCTAATAAATAAACACTACAAACAACCCTATGTACCCCATGGCTTTAATTCACCTCGCCCGGTCTCTGAGCTCGTGAACCCAACCTCACGCCTGGGACTTAGGCAACGAGCTCTACACACTACATCGTTCGTATATGATAAGAACGAAAACGACAGCACACCGACGGCGAACTTGATATCCAAAGGAGTGGTTGGTGATTCATGGGTTCACTTTAAAGTGAACTCCATCGTGGTAATTGCTTAATCAAGGGCTGTATGATGTTCGTTGTACGCGATGAATGTACTGAGCCGTATCCATAGGAATACAATTACGTAATTAGGCATGGGCGGGGCCACGGGGACGCTCAATGATTTACCGGAAAGGTTAATGAAATTTACTCTTGAATTGTAAAGGTAAATTGTTTGTCTGAGGTTTTATGTCAAAATATCAAAAGATATTCACAACCAATCTAAAAATATAAAGACAGTCTTATTTTCAGTGTGCTCAGCGTAGAATAACGCATGCATAAACTACGTCTCCAGAAAAATTAGGGAGGAGAAATGAATGAACAAAGACAACAACCAGTCACAATGTGGTGTGCTTCCACGAAATAGTACACCACGTTAAGTATATCTAAGAATAAGATACAGTTTTTATCAAAGAAGCCCACGAAGAAATACACGTCATAAAGATTTCAGTTCCACCGCAAATATACACATAATTTGCAATTCAAAAACGAATCCCCAGAATAAATAATAGTAACTTGACAACCAAGCGACATATACTTGAGATTCTCATGGCGCCTGAAATCATGCAAACATGTCATCACGAACAAAAAGGGTTTGAAGTTTTACTAAATATATTACCACATAGAATTTTAGTGTAATTAATATTACTATTCATTAAAACTCAGCAACCATACTGTAAACGACGGGACAGTATGTAATTATTACGTGCTTAGAGGATATATTTTATTACTACACTTTATAAATGAGAGGGTTTAATTATAACACGTGTTAATTATATTTTCTATTTTTAATAACGGTTTGGATCTACACTAATTAACAATTCATGCTATATATAATATAAAAGTTTAATAGAAAAAGTTTTTTTTACACTCGCTTTGAATGTAAAGTAAACTATATATAAATATATTTTCTATTTATAATAATATGGAAAAACAAAATGTATTTTATATTTATGATAATTATTATAATTAATATCTTGTTTACCACCACATATTGAAATGTAATTGTTTGTTTTATATGCGCGAAATTCGTGTTAGTTTAGCACAACAAATTGGCACGTGCACAAAAGTATCAACCTAGGTTTATAATAAACCACAGTTAACTGAATATATAAAAGGCGCTTCCTTTAACACGTAAACAGTTTTACATCTCGCGTTTACAAAAACTTATTTTTATATATAAAATTTATTTTAAGATTATTTAGAGTCCATGAACTTTAACTCTATCCTAAATTTATGGCAAACAAAATTTTTCCACATATTTTGGCTTGTAGTTATTTGTTTTAAAACCATAGTACAAATAAATATACCAAAAATAAAAAAAAATTAATCTCTAAAATCTAAATATTCAAACCTAAAACGTAAACTGTGAAAACGATGAAATACTACAGGCTATTAGTATCCTTCAACACCACTAGCAACATCGAAAGCTTCTCAAAATGTGAGATAAACATCTAAGATTATAAAAACCATAACTAGATACACCGTTTAAGATTCTGTGTAATTTTAAATGCTTTTTAGGTTATGTGAACATATTTTTTCAAACATTTTCTATTTTCAAATAAATGATTTATATATTTTTTTTCTTATAGGGGTTGTTTGAACAGTAGGGGAGAAAATAACTTCCGGTTTTGTTTGATTAGGCTCGTATAATTCATTGGGGACTCTTTTTCTTCGGATATGTGTTACATTCAACACTTTGAAAAGCCTTTTAAGAAGTATGCAGTTTAATTCTCATGCCTCATGACTCTCAATCTGAGATGCACATTAAAAGTAATTAGAAACAATTAGTTGCAATTGTTTTCTCTTCATTACAGGCGCTAGAAAATGCATTAAACTATCAAATGAAGAATACGCTCTTCTTTAATCTCTGAGAAACCTGGTAGTAGAAAGTTTGTTATGGGTAACACTCAAAGAACACTTAAGAATAATAGAATGAATCAGAACTGCATTTAGAGGTTATGTACATTTATTAGTCTCAAAAAAAAACAATTTTTCCAAAAGATTTCCTGAGAAGGCTATTAATTGTATTAATGTAAAAATGTGTACACATGTTATGGTAACGTTTAACTGTATTTAAATATTTTATAATTTGGAAGCTGCTATTGCTGATCTCCAGGAGCTCCTCTCAAAAAAGGCATCTTACGGTGACCACGATATCTCTGTACTGAATCATCTAAATTGAAAAAACCAAACGGATTTTGTTAAAGCAATGTACAATCTAGAAATTAATAGAAGGATTAAGCAAAATATTTCTTTTTGACAAAATGGCGGCTTCTCAAAAAAAAAAAAACACGATTTTTGACAAAAATTTTGGCTTTAAATTGTTTATAAAAACAAATAATTATCGGTGAGATAAAACCTTCGATTAATTTCTAAAAAATATACTTAAGAAGCTTGTGTTAAAATTTGAGACTGATCGGTTCAGCTGTTTCCGAGTAATCATCAATAAATTTTGAGAAAAACGTTTATAAAATTTCAAAAGCACTATATATAGTACAAAAATATTTTTTTCAACTTAGATAACTTCGAAAAAAAATCGTCAGATTGAGTTGAAATTTTCTGTGTGTACATTACGAAAATGAAATAATTTTTTTTTTAAATATTAACCCCTTCAGGCACAACCCAGCAGACTTTAGAGAAGTATATATAAGACAAGACATATGTTTCAATATAAATCGCATCATAACAAAATCGTATACGTCTGTAAAAAATTAAACCGTTACCACTCACGCAAAATGTTCCAGAACTCGCTTAGTTACTCTACTGACGTAATTCACAACCCTATTAAAGTGTCATTGGCTCTTTTCGTTTCAATACTGATTCACCACTGGTCCAAGTGCTATTATAATTAAAATACAGTTAATGATTTTTGTAATCAGACACATCTAACACATCATTTGAATGAATGGCAGCGCTATTTAAATTTCCTGCCCGTAACCGACTGTTTTTCATACTCTAAACATTGTCACATCTGTCTGCAGTCTCGCATAGCGCTCTGTCGCAGTGAAGCAGCACATGTCTGTCAACCCCGACAGCCCGACATGACCGTTCATCCCTTGCAACAACCCTAGGAATGTGGGGCGGCATTAGGTAACGTGCTATACCACTCTAATTCTCCTCTACTTTAATGTAATTCATTTAATATTATTTGTGAACAGTAAAAAAGTAACTGTTTTTTACGTTTAACCACATAAAACAATACTAAAACAGATGTTATTGAAAAATAAGGGATGGAAATTGAAAAAATATTGTATAATTAAAATGGTTAGTTATAAAAGTTAAAAGGGAGTACTAACAAAAAATGATACGCCCGCATATTTTGTGTAAAAAGGTACTGACAGCAATTTGGTCATAATCTGGGGCACTGCACGTGTCGGACCGGTTTTATTAATATAATAAATAGAAATGGGGTGCTAACAATAAAAGAAATACATAAATGTAATATGAAGATAAGATTTCTGTAACAGTACTGACTGGACTTATTACTGTTAATAAAAACTGCACCACTGCCTAAAGAATTGTCTAATTACACTTCCTATTCTTTTGTATAACGCGCTTGATACATTACAAAGTGGGAATCGCGTTATTTTGGCGGAATAATATTTATTCTTGTTATACAGGGTGCGGCAGTATAACTTCCTTTTTTAAAAAGCGCGCTATTTAGTCGGTTGATGTCGTAGCGGAGGGCTAGTGATCTCATTCGAGAGGCGGGACAATAAAGTTTTGTATAAATTTAAAATAAAAATTTTCTAATTCATACAACGGGTTTTATTATGTTTTGAAAAATGGAAAAAGGAATTTATGTTGCCGCATGTTACATTTTCACAGGTAGAGAATGTTTCTAATTTCCTGTAAGTTATCTTTCTCATTTATTGGTATGTATCTGATAATAAGAAGCGAGCTGTATTCTATCTGTCAGTCCATCAGTCACCTCGTGAAGCCACGTGGCGCCACCCTTATCAAATACAGATAACAATCATCATAAACATAACACGGATTCGGTTTCCAGTTTTCATTTCAACTGTATTTATAATATTTGTCGAGTGTTCCTCTCGTTAAATATGCACAGCTGCTACATTAACAACCCCCGCGTTACATGAACTATCATCCCTTATACAACTCGAGACGGTCTACCTAAATTCAGCACCCTAACCTCTTGACACGTCCCAAATACCTTCTAGTTGGGGAGAAAAGCTGTCACGAGAAAATGGAAAATAATTGTATTTGGAAATACTCGTATATTGAATGGTGATGGAACTTGTGATATATTGGTTGGAACAAAGTCCCTTATCAAAATAGTTTGGTGATATATGGTATAGTGTGAAGTGGGGGCGGGGTTACAGGGAAGATTGTCACACGTGTCGAAAAGCTCGTTAATTTTTAGGGAATGCATAAGAAACATAACACACATTTATTATTTCTACAAACTTCGGTTATGACAACTGAAATTGTAGAAAAAAACAATATTATTAACCCAAGGTTTTGAAGAAAGGCCATGCGTGTTCTATCACCGAATTCACGAACTTATTTGCTTCGGTCTTTAACATTCTTGCTAAGGAAATATCCTTTTCTCATATTACCCTAACAATTGAATTCTTTAATCTCTTTGAAATAGAGCTACCTTGCTTTTGAAACTTATCTTTGGGAGGTCTGCCTGGTCAGATGCCGGAACAATATCCTTGTCACTCTTTGACAGTTTGTTCATCTTTAAAAGTAACGTCCAGGAAGTTTATAACAGTTCACCCTTCACATCGTACTTTTGACACGTAGGATGACCCTTGAGACCGTCAGCTTTTTAGAAAGGATACTAACAGTCTATCAGCATTGACGGATCCATATAGAACCGCAGATATGCTTGAACCCGCCGGCTACTCTACTATAACGGGGCACTAAGTATGATTTACCAATATATTAGAAGAAATTGATAATAAACAGAAAATGGATCACAGTGGAGATCACGTTACGAGTAAATAGACACAGAATTCCAAAAGTAGAGAAATGAAGTGTATCAGTACGAGGTGACTGTTTTGGTTTTCGAATAACAAGCAAAATATCTGAAATATTTGTGTTATTTTTTATTTTTCGTGAAACTAATACATAGGAATTCTTTATGGATTATAACATCGTTTAAATAGCCCCCTAGGTTACCCCCTGACGGACAACCAATTGTTGTTATGTTTTATATTGCTTTGAAGAAAAAAATATAAAAGTAGAGAATAGTAATTTGATCATTAATTCTTACATTGTAGTACTGTATAGCATAACGTATCTAATATCCCGTATGTCATATTTCAAATGTCGAAGTGACACTGCTGCAAAATGGCGGCAAATTTAAAACAGTCAACTCATATTGATACACATAATTACTCATTTATATTCTATAATTTATAACTACTTCTTAGCTGATAAATTTATAGACGTTATAATGAACTATGAACAGGAGCTATTATAGAAATTTATAGCTTTATAATTGAACAACATGCCACGTAATTAAGGTAATTAATATTCAATAATTTAATTATCTATTTCATAATAAATCAAATCGTGTAATTTGGCGCCATTTATCTATGAACACACTTATTTAAATGCTATAAAGTTTGGAATTTTACAATTTTTGCACAAGAAGGTAATTAATTTTAATGAAATACGTCATCTTTGTATTCAAATCTATCTTAAATTAATTAACTTCATTATAAATAATAAATAAATGAACCAATTGTTGATAAAATTTATATATTATTTAATTAATGATTTGTTAATATTAAATCTTAGTGCTATCAACTGTATTTACATTTTGGGTCAAAAACGTCACTGTTACAATCAGTGATTGTCATCTTAAAATGTACCTTGAGAAAATTCTTTTTATTTTTTCTATTATGTTGTTTCATTACTTAATATCTGAATATAATGTATAGGATCAAAATCAGGAGTGTGCCTTCAGTTATTATTTAAAGAAATATAATCAAATTTCAACCAGCCGCCATCTTTAAAATGCTGCGGAGTTCAGATTTTAGACTATTTTTCAAAAATAAAAATTATTGATTTCTTAATATTTTTTGATGCAGTTATATTGATTTGTATTTAAAAAGACGAACTGCGTTAAAAAATTTAAAATATCTTAATTATTTTGGATTTTATTAGGGGTTCTAAAAATTCATGGACTTTTTTTTTAAAAATAAAAATTATTGATTTCTTAATATTTTTTGATGCAGTTATATCCATTTAAATTTAAGACGACGAACTGCGTTAAAGAAATTGAAATATCTTAATTATTTTGGATTTTATAAGGGTTTCTAAAAATTCATGGACTTTTTTTTTAAAAATAAAAATTATTGATTTCTTAATATTTTTTGATGCAGTTATATCCATTTAAATTTAAGACGACGAACTGCGTTAAAGAAATTGAAATATCTTAATTATTTTGGATTTTATAAGGGTTTCTAAAAATTCATGGACTTTTTTTTTAAAAATAAAAATTATTGATTTCTTAATATTTTTTGATGCAGTTATATTGATTTATATTTAAGAAGACGAACTGCTTTAAAAAATTTGAAATATCTTAATTATTTTGGATTTTATAAGGGGTTCTAAAAATTCATGGACATTTTTTTTAAAAATAGAAATTATTGATTTCTTAATATTTTTTGATGCAGTTATATTCATTTATATTTAAGAAGACGAACTGCTTTAAAAAATTTGAAATATCTTAATTATTTTGGATTTTATAAGGGGTTCTAAAAATTCATGGACTTTTTTTTTAAAAATAAAAATTATTGATTTCTTAATATTTTTTGATGCAGTTATATTGATTTGTATTTAAGAAGACGAACTGCGTTAAAAAATTTGAAATATCTTAATTATTTTGGATTTTATAAGGGTTTCTAAAAATTCATGGACTTTTTTTTTAAAAATAAAAATTATTGATTTCTTAATATTTTTTGATGCAGTTATATTGATTTGTATTTAAGAAGACGAACTGCGTTAAAAAATTTGAAATATCTTAATTATTTTGGATTTTATAAGGGGTTCTAAAAATTCATGGACTTTTTTTTTAAAAAGAAAAATTATTGATTTCTTAATATTTTTTGATGCAGTTATATTCATTTGTATTTAAGAAGACGAACTGCGTTAAAAAATTTGAAATATCTTAATTATTTTGAATTTTATAAGGGGTTCTATAAATTCATGGACTTTTTTTTAAAAAATAAAAATTATTGATTTCTTAATATTTTTTGATGCAGTTATATTGATTTGTATTTAAGAAGACGAACTGCGTTAAAAAATTTGAAATATCTTAATTATTTTGGATTTTATAAGGGGTTCTAAAAATTCATGGACATTTTTTTAAAAATAGAAATTATTGATTTCTTAATATTTTTTGATGCAGTTATATTGATTTATATTTAAGAAGACGAACTGCTTTAAAAAATTTGAAATATCTTAATTATTTTGGATTTTATAAGGGGTTCTAAAAATTCATGGACTTTTTTTTTAAAAATAAAAATTATTGATTTCTTAATATTTTTTGATGCAGTTATATTGATTTGTATTTAAGAAGACGAACTGCGTTAAAAAATTTGAAATATCTTAATTATTTTGGATTTTATAAGGGGTTCTAAAAATTCATGGACTTTTTTTTTAAAAAGAAAAATTATTGATTTCTTAATATTTTTTGATGCAGTTATATTGATTTGTATTTAAGAAGACGAACTGCTTTAAAAAATTTGAAATATCTTTATTATTTTGGATTTTATAAGGGTTTCTAAAAATTCATGGACTTTTTTTTAAAAATAAATATTATTGATTTCTGAATATTTTTTGATGCAGTTATATTGATTTGTATTTAAGAAGAAGAACTGCGTTAAAAAATTTAAAATATCTTTATTATTTTGGATTTTACAAGGGTTTCTAAAAATTCATGGACTTTTTTTTTAAAAATAAAAATTATTGATTTCTTAATATTTTTTGATGCAGTTATATTGATTTGTATTTAAGAAGACGAACTGCGTTAAAAAATTTGAAATATCTTAATTATTTTGGATTTTATAAGGGGTTCTAAAAATTCATGGACTTTTTTTTTAAAAATAAAAATTATTGATTTCTTAATATTTTTTGATGCAGTTATATTGATTTGTATTTAAGAAGACGAACTGCGTTAAAAAATTTGAAATATCTAACTTATTTTGGATTTTACAGGGGGTTCTAAAAATTCATTGACACGATAAGGAACCCCTTATAAAATCCAAAATAATTAAGATATTTTAAATTTTTAAACGCAGTTCGTCTTCTTAAACATAAATGAATATAACTGCATAAAAAAATATTAAGAAATCAATAATTTTTCTTTTTAAAAAAAAAGTCCATGAATTTTTAGAACCCCTTATAAAATCCAAAATAATTAAGATATTTCAATTTCTTAAACGCAGTTCGTCTTCTTAAATATAAATGAATATAACTGCATAAAAAATTATTAAGAAATCAATAATTTTTATTTAAAGAAAAAAGTCCATGAATTTTTAGAACCCCTTATAAAATCTAAAATAATTAAGATATTTCAAATTCTTTAACGCAGTTCGTCTTCTTAAATATAAATGAATATAACTGCATCAAGAAATATTAGAAAATCAATAATTTTTATTTTAAAAAAGAAGTCCATGAATTTTTAGAACCCCTTATAAAATCCAAAATAATTAAGATATTTCAATTTCTTTAACGCAGTTCGTCTTCTTAAATATAAATGAATATAACTGCATCAAAAAATATTAAGAAATCAATAATTTTTATTTTAAAAAAAAAAAGTCCATGAATTTATAGAACACCTTATAAAATCCAAAATAATTAAGATATTTCAAATTTTTTAAAGCAGTTCGTCTTCTTAAATATAAATGAATATAACTGCATCAAAAAATATTAAGAAATCAATAATTTTTCTTTTTAAAAAAAAAGTCCATGAATTTTTAGAACCCCTTATAAAATCCAAAATAATTAAGATATTTCAATTTCTTAAACGCAGTTCGTCTTCTTAAATATAAATGAATATAACTGCATCAAAAAATATTAGGAAATCAATAATTTTTATTTTAAAAAAAAAAGTCCATGAATTTTTAGAACCCCTTATAAAATCCAAAATAATTAAGATATTTCAATTTCTTTAACGCAGTTCGTCTTCTTAAATATAAATGAATATAACTGCATCAAAAAATATTCAGAAATCAATAATTTTTATTTAAAAAAAAAAAGTCCATGAATTTTTAGAACACCTTATAAAATCCAAAATAAGTAAGATATTTCAAATTTTTTAAAGCAGTTCGTCTTCTTAAATATAAATGAATATAACTGCATCAAAAAATATTAAGAAATCAATAATTTTTATTTTTAAAAAAAAAGTCCATGAATTTTTAGAACCCCTTATAAAATCCAAAATAATTAAGATATTTCAAATTTTTTAAAGCAGTTCGTCTTCTTAAATATAAATGAATATAACTGCATCAAAAAATATTAAGAAATCAATAATTTCTATTTTTAAAAAAAATGTCCATGAATTTTTAGAACCCCTTATAAAATCCAAAATAATTAAGATATTTTAAATTTTTTAAAGCAGTTCGTCTTCTTAAATATAAATGAATATAACTGCATCAAAAAATATTAAGAAATCAATAATTTTTATTTTTTAAAAAAAAGTCCATGAATTTTTAGAACCCCTTATAAAATCCAAAATAATTAAGATATATAAAATTCTTTAACGCAGTTCGTCTTCTTAAATAAAAATGAATATAACTGCATCAAAATATTTTAGGAAATCAATAATTTTTCTTGTAAAAAAATGTCCATGAATTTAAAAAAGGTCGCATAGAAATCATTGATGTTTAAAATGTAATAAAGCAAAAAATTATTCATATTTTAAATTTTAATTTAACATTTTATCAATTTAACGTGCAGCGGATATTACTCTATTAAGAACTAGACAAATAAGAAATAAGGATTATCAATAAATTTTCATCGCTTTAGATGTTTCTCTTTCCATAACAAACGTGTAATACACACCCATTGCCATGCAATGGGGCGAAGAGCTAGTCATTTATATAATTTTATTAAAGCAATTGTCAGTGATGTATACAAGTATTTATAAAAGAAAGTTTATTTTCTTTATAATGAATTAATAGCCATATTACCATAACAACAAACAACAAGACAAATTCCTGTAATTTAAAAATATTTTAATATGAATATGAATTAAAAACATTCCACATTAAATAAGTGGTCATAATGTCACATAACATGAAAGTGCATTGACCCCACAATTAAATAATTAAGCTGTTTAGTAATGAACTTGATTTACTCATACGAATTCTCCATTGTCTGTTGTCGGATCAAAAGAAGAACAGTGGACAAAGGATTAAGTCGGGGAGAGGGGTGACGGGTACTTGCATCTTGTATACTAGGATTAAGAAGAGTACTTACGGACCATTTTTGAAAGCTGAGTGCTTTATTTATAGAACAACTAAAATGATTATGACATTATGCATAGTTTGTTGCTCCAATATAATTAATGTCTACATTCCAATGTTGATCATAGTTTAATGGTATTGTACTACGTGTATTACAGAAGTCTTGGGGATTGTGTCGCCCCCACAACATGGCGCCCCGCCCTTTCTTTGCCGTCCTACCATCACGACCACACACAAATTAGTTTCAGAGCACATCTCCATTATGAACTGGTGCTTTGTGCGTAATAATACATTAAGTTTTAGTGTAATTAAGTTGAGAGAGATATTAGCTAGAAGGAAATTTTGTTACCGAAATCTTATATCAGCAGAAAAATTAGTATAGTACAGTTTTATAAAAATGGTTCATAACCCAACACAGTTAAAAATGTACTACATTCGAAATGGCAGTGTTTTACTGGAGTATACAACCACGAATATATGAATGAACGAATATAAATAAAGAGATAATAAAAACGGCTATTATTATTAAAGATCCCTTTACAAATAATCCTTTTAAAATTTAAAGACCACTAGTAGTGAAATATCGAATGCAACGTAATTTAAAATACCTTGGCATACAGTAACCTTGACACTGCTGAATGGATAGAAAGAGAAAGGTATAGAAAATAGATAAAGTAGTTATAGGCTATTTCAACCAACAGATATTTATACTGCGTTCGATTTGTTATCAAGAATTTATTGAGAAACAAAATTATAAAACGATTAGTTAATATTAAAAAATCATTATAATGCCATTGTCAGAAATTAGTCAATGAACTTTCTAAAAACAGAACATGTTTTACAAAAATATAATTATCCATTGACAAAACATTTTTATATTTTACCATTTGTGTGTTTTTTTATTTGAATGCAATGAAACTCATTCCTGTTGTTATTACGCATGCGTCGCCGGAAGGAAGTACATACTGTGTTTGGCATCAGAATGTATTGTATTTAAATGACACTATTTCCATAATGAGGTATGGGACAATAATAGGTATTACAACGCCGCCGTTGCGCCAGTAACTGCGACCAAATAACAGTACTCTTGCATTAGCCGTGTTGACACTGATGCTAATTATTATGTAATTGTTCTTTTCTATTGTTTATTTGTGTAAAATTTAAATACTAGTTTGTTTGCAGTCGTATGCTTACCCGAAACCTCATTAGCAGACTCCTGATATGACGTATATAAAATAATATTTACGATAATTACTTACGCTGAAGAAGAAATTCTAATTTTTCTAGGTTATGTTCATTAGCTTACCTAAAACAAAAGAAACAAAATCATTAATAAAGCAGTTCGCATTAATATTAGTAGCAATTTAGAGATAATTTGTTTATAAATAACTATTAATAAACATGTTTTGTTAAAGAATCAGCTTATCAGTCACATGAAAACAATTAAACGTGGTTGTGGGATAACCGTGGTGAACCTTAACCTCTAAATATTACGATAGAATAAAATGTTTTCTTTATTTTAAATTATTATGGTTTAAGATAAACTACTTTGGCTTTACCCAACTTATAAAGATAGCTTGTAGTATTGTTGATTGAAATTGATGTTAATAAATGTGGATTGGCGTGTCTATTTTACTAAATATCTAAATGTTGACGAAGATATAGCAATTAAAAATTTGAATTGTGGTTTTAGCGCTAGAAATTGCCGGCCATATTTGTATGACGTGAAAATGTATTGTATACTTCAGTTATTTGTTGATTAGGTCACTGCTGTGGTAATGTTTTGTAGCTGTTGGTAGTCGAAATAATCAAGTCAAGTCAAAGAATAATAAGTTTTCATTTTATTTAACCCTGTTACGGCAGACATCATATTGAAATTGTATTGTTCCTTGATATAGCTGTAAATAATATTTGATATTTTGATATATAAAAACATATAGCAGAGATTTATGAGCTGTAAGGTTGGTAACCTGTAAACTTGTCACAGTTCTGTCAAGAATATATCTCTAGCGGTTGTGAGGTCACATGCAGTTGAAATGTTGTCTAACGTTGAATCCCTTTAATAAATAAGAAACAAAATGCCTTTTTTAATTGTTAATATCTCTAAACATAAGGAATTATTAAAAAATAATTGGACATTTGAGGTTCTAGTAATATAGTACAGTTTTATAGAAATTAAGATATAGGACACAAAGTCATTGTTGAAATGGTTTTATAATTCGCGCTTCGTTATTCTGTTCTCCGCTAGAGTGTACTATATGCAATCTCTAGCTGTCATTGGTAATTCTGATTGTCCGGATAGATGACGGATGTATCTGATTGAGCGGAAATGTCATCTCGACTAAATCAAATGCTGTAGTCGGTTCTCGCATTTAAATCTAACGCTGAGTGTTCGCCTGTTAGTCATCTTCCTCAGTCTATTTGAGATAACACTGTACCAAACACCTTACAAAGATACGCGTGAGACTTAAGGTAGTTGACATACTATAAAGGAATAATTATCTAATTATTCTGAAAATTTGAAGACGATTGACCGTTTAGGACTCGAGATAAACTTTATCAAAGTTTAAATCATTTGCATGTCGAGCATTTTAATTCATAGTGTTGAAACATGAAAGAAAGCTTCTTAATAAAAAGGGAGAACTTAACAAATATAAATTCCTTATAAAAGACTAAAAATCAAACTCAAAAAGTACTCGTATATGAAACCTGACAAGCAACATGAAGAAAATGTCAAAAATAGTATAAAATAAAGATAAATAAATTGGAAAAGATTTCAAGCTGGTGGTTCTAAAACTGTTGTTCTTTAGAAGTAAATAAAATAATAAATAATATAACTGTATTCAGTATTTTAATGAACCAAGGAAATAAATATTGACGGAGTCAAATCAAAGAACGATAAATCTAAATAATTAACTTTTTGAAAATGTTTAACTGGTAGATAATAAATAAAACAGTATTATACGAATGAAATTGACAGATTTTATCTTTGCTTGCTTGTATATGGATTAGAAAGTTTAAAATAAACCAGAAAATAAATTTCCATTTTAATCCAATGTGACATTATAATACACGTAGGATTACGAAAATGAATTGAAATTGAAAATTGTTTTTCCGCAATATCCTTTAATCTTGGTTTGAATTTTGTTTCCAATTTCAAATGAAAAATAGATTTATTTAATTATTTATAAAAGTAAGGTTTTCAGTAATGATATATCTGAATTTACTGCGTACAAAGTATTAACTTTCAGAGGTAACTTTTCTCCAAAATTTGATAAATTTACTTCTTCTTAGAACTTTTTTATAGAACAGAAATGATAAAACTTGCCACTGATTGACAACCACTAGACCCTGTACGCTATAAAGTACATCTTATAAATTTTCAAGACGACACAAGATTTGTTTCTTTCACAAGTTCTTTGTTAAAGAAGTGGGGGAAACATATTTATTCTAATAGTAGTGGAAGCATTTCTGCAACAAACTTTTAATCTTTTAAAATGCTTTTTCCAGACATTTTATGAGATTATTATAAAAAATATATATGCATGGTTAGAAGTTTCACGACGTGGGTTTTAAAAGGAATGGTACAGGAGCAACAGAGACGGTGGGATGCTGTTGGGATAATGAGATGAAAATGTAAATGCAAAATACGTGACGACGTACCGAAGAAGCTGAAAGAAATCTGTTTACTGATATTTAGGTGTTTTTTAAAAATGAATGACATAAGAGATCTATATCAAATAGATTCTACATCAAATATTTATAAATCTGATAATGTATATAATAGAAAAGGCAGTGGAAAATTCCACTACAATGATCAAAGCAGTTAATGGCTTTTTAATACTGTTGAATTATTAGATTAGTAACGAAATATGAAATTAATTAAAAACCAAATCGTTAATAGTGAAATATGTAATATCATTTTATTTCCTGTGGGGTACAATGGATGCAAAACTGTCTTTAGATAGTCATCCTAATCTCTATGAGCTATGTCCACAAATGGAGACAAGATATGCTTAAAGACAATCTTTTATCCAGTTAAACGACGGCGAATTCGGACGTAAATCGGTGCCTTGGTTAAGAGGCTAGAACTCTCAAAGTAAGCAGACTTCTGTGTCTTTGCATGTGTTGTGTCACAATACCCTTAATCCTTCCTTCTGTTCAGATTTTGAGTTTTACACTACCAATTGAAAAAAGGATAATTTTATAGTTACGAGACCAGAGATGTGCTAGTAAACTCATTGCTTAAGGGTGCAAAATTGACTAATTTAATTCTTAATATCTTCTATAATATTCGACTTATTAAAAACACTTGAGGTGCGGACAGTTTTATAAAAAATAAGACATAGTTCACAAACCGATTAAAATCTGACAAGTTTTGAAAGCGGTAAATTCAAAATATATTTAATTTAAAAATGCTTGACAATTTTTGTCCTTTTAAGAAGGGTGTGGATGACAATGAATTCAACATAAAATCATTAAAAAATCACATGAAATTTAAGGTTATGTTTATTATCTATCAAATAGAAAAGAACCCCATTATAGAACTAGATTATCTTTCTATTTATAAACATGAAAATCCTTATCATTTTAGTTGATCTGTAAACAGAATATAAAACTACAAAAAATATAATAATAGAAATAAAAAAAAAAAGAATTCTATGGAATATCAATGAATATACAGTAAAATAATGAATACTGTTAGCTTGACTGTCAGAGACCTAGCTCGGTCGCGATTTGTTGAGACAACATTGATTTTATCCAGTACAAATCCTCAAGGTTTAAGTGGATAAAACGACAAGTATCAAATAACAATAGAAGCCCCAGTAAAGCTCCACGAAGAAAGGTGAAATCCGGGCAAAGTACAGTTATGTGAAAAAGGTAGAAGAAACGATTTCATCATTCTATATTGATCAACAAAACCACCATTGTTTGATAGGTATGTAATGTATGGTACAGACAAGAGCGACATAAAACATTTGTTGTAAGAATTTGTACAACACGTCCACACTAGTGCGACATGCAACTTATCCTTAGACCTGCTTTAATATTTAACAATAGACCCGTACTGACCAGTCTGTACAATACATAACATCGCATTATTTGATCACTTGCATTTACACTTCCGGTCCCCTTTTAGAGTTTCAATTGCTGCAACGTCAGACCGGTCACACAACCAATAATTGTAAAACGGAGACAATAAGTCTAGACTATTAACTAACGTTTGTGATATTTTGGATGCGTTTATATACATGCTATAGTACCTTATTGCTTATTAAATGTATAAATACATGATAGATGGCAGCATCGTAGGTTATAATACAAATACCATTGTAATTAACAGGAAATGGGTGCTCCACAGACCACAGACGCGTAAATATAATTTGTTTAATGTGTACACGCAATTTGATTATTAAAAATGTATTTTCTGTTTTAGATTTTACTTTTGTTTGAATTTTATAGGTGTGAACGCATATTTTCTTTTAGGGAAATGAATATATTAATGTATCTTTAAAAGCTTAGAGCGATTACTTTTATAGAAAATTATAGAGAATTTTGTAGCAGTTAATAATATATAAAGGAATATATCAACATCTTTCCATTCCGTAACCGGTAATTTCTAGTGTTCAATTAGATTTAAAACAAAATGCTATAGAATTCGTAAATTGCGTTAATTGCTAGTTCTGTAGCTTATCTGCGTGACTATTACATTTCTTATTTCATTCGTTAAAAGATAATTAAATCTTATACGGGGGTAAACTCTAGTCCTATATTATAATGTTCCAAGTGTATATTTATATATTTATATTCTTATATGTTTATATGTTTGGTTCGATTTTTGAATGGTAAAACGAAAACGGCTCCTGTGAAGTTTTTGAAAATTTCTTATTTCGTAGAGAAAAAAATTGTAAGACTTTTGGCCTCCTCGGATTTTCCCCAGAATTTCCTGGAAACCCGTAATTTTGGAAAAACTAAATTATTTTTTTTACTTTTTGCTCTATAACTTTTAATTCCTTAAAGCGTGTCATTCCATGGTAATCCTGTTATATAAAATATATATTATACAAACATTACAAAAAAAATGGGCATCCGTCGTAGCAGGGAGACGCACAATTCCAAAGTTTTAGTTTCGCAATAAATTTAAAAAATGTCAAGTATTCCTATTACTTTACGAATTATTTAAAAAACAAAACAGTCACCTCTTACTGATACACCATTGAATCTCCTATTTTTTCTTTGCAACTTCTTGTAAGTCTTATCTAACATTCAAGAAGTATTTCAAGAATTTAAATAGTTCATATTTTAAAAGATAACCATTTTCTAAGAAGTTTTATTTAATATCTCTCTTTGAAAGTATACAGTACATTAAATATATGTTACACTTTAATACTGACGTCTTCAAGATTGTCGATGAACTCCCAGTGCTCTCATGACTGCGGCGATGATAAATGTGGTTAATTATGTTCCGGATATTCCAAGAAAATTGTTAAAATTACGTTTCTATTGATACGACTAGTAACAAAGAAACGAGCTCGAATAAAGAACCGCAATATGTCAATATTTATTAGTGACATAGAAATAATTAGTAAAATGAAAGCCGTTATAATAGTTGCATAACCACCAGGCGGCATATTGACCGTCGCAATGATAAAGCGTTCTTGGATTATTTATAGTTTACTGTTTAATGATATACAGTTGGTATTGCCATATTATACAAATATTTACATACGACATTTAATTTATTGCAACACTATTGACCCTACAAGTTGTCAGTTTAGCCCTAATGAGAATTTAATAAATCAAACACTGTATGAATTATAAACAAACATAATAATCTATATCAAAACGTAAATATTTTCTTTCAGTTGATTATATTTATCGTGTTTAATGAATGTGTTAATATTTAATATAAGAAATACAACAAATTTTATTGTTTGTTCATAAATAATTTTATATTTATATTTTTTATTGCGAAGAGAAATTCAAACATGAAGGAATTCAGATTTTATAGACGTGACAATATGACAATAATTAGCATTGAACGTACACCTTTGTAATTAAAAATTTCTATTGTTAATTATAAACTAAATGGAATAGATGTAATTATTAATTACAAATGAGTAATTAACAAAGTCATAAATGGTGAAACATGCTCTTAGATTATAAAACAAGCTGAACAAGATATGCTTTAGTAATTTGTAATCTAATTCAAAATGAATTTATTGTTACAAATTTGTTTGTCATTGTAGTTTGAACTTCTTAAGAAATTTTTAAGCCTATTTTGAAGTCTGTAGCTATAATTTATCGATAAAAATTCTCCCTTGAAAAAATAACTGACCTACGCTTAATAGTACAGACATGTTACGTCATAAACATGGCCGACATCTGTAGCGCTAAAACTACAGTTCGAATTTTTAATTGCTATATCTCCGTCAACATTTAGATATTTAATCAAATTCAATATACATTTATTATATAAAAAATGAGTACACAAGCCCATTGTATACTCGAACTATGTATCCAATCATAAGTACATGCCTTTACAAAACAAATAAACCTGGACTGAGTCCCCCTAAGCCTTTGTTGGTTATTATTTGGTTCTATAAATACTAAAACTTACTCTTTGTGTTCTTTGTTCATATTAAAATCTATTTCTATATCTAAGGAAACGAACCCGAGCAACGTACAAACATATTCAAATAATACTACAGCAGCATACCAACATAATAAAAACGGATATACCAATTTAAAACTTATTTTGTTCGCTTTAAATCAAACAGTCTGGATTAATATTGAATCCCAGATTCTCTTCAGGACTATTTTCAAGAGTTACTTACAAGCTTAGACTTGACTTGGTGAATTGTGGGAGGAATGGGGGAGAATGAATGGTATGTGGGTGATGGGTGGACTGGAGATGTTTATAACTGGACTTGAAACTAACTTCAGCAATATCTATAATACGTAGTTACTTTATAAGGTTTATATTTATTCCAATATTGTATAACTTGTCTAGACTACAGACAGGGCAACTCTATTGTTTGTCTGAAGTTGTTATATATCATGAAAATATCTGTTTATATATTGTTTATGATGTTTTTGCATAAACAAAGTATTACTAACTTTACATATACTCTTCAATAAATCGAATTATTTTAGAAGATATTAGATCGATTAAAAGGACACGAAAATTCCAACTGAAAGTTCAAAATTATATAATTTAATTTCCTTAAGGTGGCAACACTCTGGCGTCATGTTAGTATGTATTTAAAAATTGAAATGACAAGTGCCGGAGTAATTTTGTGATTTTTTAAATTTATTTTTGAGTAAATAAAAATGCTTTGCAAAATAAAAAAACTAGTTGTGTATATAAATAAACATTTAAAGATCCATTTTAAGCATTTACTTTTTCTTTAAACAGCTTTTTATAGTTATATATAGAATATATATATGAATGTATCCAATGACAACCACATCTACAGTGGCCTCTTTTTAAGTTCAAATTATATCAAATGTTAGTGTTCTTTATAAAATATAGAAGTGTAGTGACTCATTAATTATTGTATAACTTTAAACAAATAGTTTTTTTTTTAAGTGTTTTTTAATTATACCCTAACCTGAAAAGTATTGTGATATTTAAAATTGATTAAAATTGAAATCGTCGTTGTACCTGCCATCTACCGGTGGAGATATGAAATATTTACCCATGAAGGTAAGATAGTTTTCTTTATTTTATTGCATGTTTACTGTCAAATGAACTGTCAAACAGATCATATATTATACATACAGTTTTAATTATTTAATTACAATATTTTAACAAATTTTTGTGTGAGGTTTGGTTCACTATCTTTACTTTACATTACACAAATATTTAAAATTGGTAAATACTTTCCTAATTATATGCAGATGTCACAGTAACTGAAATGTATGCTTGTCATTATTTATGTGTGTTATGTATTTTACGATACGATAGAAACAGTGGCCCTTGGTCTAATTAGTAAATTATCTATTCATATATCGCGTTACTTACATAGAAAGCTAATATTGACAGAGCGAACCCAATGATGACAAAGTTAGGTTATGTAAAAATATGAAAATTGGAATTAAATAAATATACCTATGAAATACTAAGGTGTATTGCTTAGTAATGGTTCAGGTTTAAGTCTTAATAATATCCTAAGATTCATAGTAAATATGACGCGTTTTTGAAAGTATAACATGAGCTGATGAAGCGGTTTTAAACTCAAATAACATAAAATGAACAAAAAAAGAAAACAGTGGTTTTCATATTAAATTTCAGGGTCCCTGATGTCTGATGGAACGATCGAGGATCGAGGACATCACAGCCTTGTTTTCAACGTTGTTTTTTCTCAATAACGTGCCACTATCACGCAAGTTACAACTTTGAATCAGGACTACAATTTTTACTTTTTCATATAAAACTTCTTTTCGTTATTTTATATAAAATACAGTCAAATTATTTCTACTATGGTTTTAGCAATATCGCGTTTCATTCTCTTTACAAACATTTCAAAAAATAAAAACTATATTTATATAAAACTAAATAAATATTTACATATTGTAAAATAAGAGGAAATTGAGTGGGAGAGGGAACTGAGAGAAGCAGTTAGTAAGGAATGCAATATTATCGTGACATCGTCTTATATAAGGGAGCGTCTCAGCAAGTGCGACAAAATGAGAGTGAATGAAACAAAAAATGTAATAGATAAAAGTTGTCATGATAAGTATTTAAAATGTAGCCCGGAGGGAGTGCAGACGTGCTATTGCCATTCATAAAAATTAACGCGTTGAATTCGTAATTGTAAAAAGGTACAGGAGCTATGAAGTATATCATGATACCGTCAAACTATTTTGTCAAACAACAAGGTTATAAATGATTAACCATTAATGATTGTGTTAATTTTATATAAAACGATTTTTAGGAAATAATTTATTGTGCGCTGTGTGTATTTTCTCATAGAACGATTCACAATGTGTTTCCGATATAAAAGAATACAAATTTAATAAAAACTTTAAATTTATTGATATATTTGAATGTTTTCCTTCAAGAATAACATAGTTAAAATTTAATAAACAAAACTTCAGATGGATATAAAGCTCAAGGAGACAAGTGAGAAAGTCCACACGGTTCCGACACTTACGATTAGCTCTATCTCGTTTTTTCACACTAATATTAAACCAGTATGTGTGAAAGGGTAAAGGAGATGTACAACTGTACAAAAACAAGATGTAGTAGTTGTAAAAAATATAAACACTATCAAGTATGCACGGGTGACGAACCCACGGATTACAGAGGACCACGTCGGAAGGGACAGAGGCGTTAAGGGAAGGGGGGGTGTGGACCCTGGCTCCAACTAAAGATACCAATATAAGAAACATGTGTACCAGATTGTTCAACTTGGTAATATAATAAAACGGAACGGGGAATGTCTTAAGAAACTTTTGGAGGCCTTAAATGTGAAGTTCATTAACTTTTAATATGATTTCTTTTGTTGGTACTTTTCTCTTACTTTTATGATGAATAAAAACTATAGGAAAGTTGATTTGAAATGGGATTTAGTAACTATGTTTTTCAGTTAATTAGTAGGATATAATTGCTAATTAGTTTTACTGTTATTAAAAGCATTGTGATGCTAACATGTATTAGATTGGCATTGAAAATATGTTTTCACTGTTTTTGCACCATTTTTTGGATTTTGGAAACGTTAGCATCTTAAATATTTTCACAGGAATTCTTCCTACCAAAACCTTCATATAAAAAACTACCATTATAGTATGAGGTGATGTAAAACTCAGCAATGGAAATAGGCCGACGTTAAATAAATTTGATAGTATAGAAAAGAGGAATATATAAAATGATAAGGTCAATCGATACTTAGCTCATTTGCTTTGTCGAAAGTCAGCCGAGTACTTTTAGGGTATAGTAGAATTCTTACCTGTAACAAAAAGAAAATTAATTGTAAAAATGTGTTCATTTTTATTATCATAGGTTATATAAAACTATAGTAAGAGTATGTCTCCTATAATGGAGTTTTTATGCGCTGATATGGGCCATGTATTCTTCGGTCTGGTATAGGTAAGATTGCCATAATTGCCAAGCAATATTATATTACGGGAAGTACTAAATAAGTTAAACATCAAAAAGTACGTAAAAAAGAACACGTTTCCTTTTTACCCCCGTCATATTTTAAAGTTAACTTTTTTAATGGTATCATTTTAAAATTATAATGACAAATTAAAATTGCTTCAATTGTTTCCACTGATAACAACATATTTCTTTCTTCCGACTATTCAATTGACATTAAGTTTGGTACGCCCGATTTAAATATACGACATCCAACATTTGTTGGAAGAAGTTGTACAACTCGTACACACTAATGCGACATGCAACTTAATACGTCGGAAGCTTTCATATTTCGAACGAATTCTGCTTTAGAAAAAAATAGGTTTAGAAATGAATAGGTTTCATAACAATACTACCTAGAATTTAAAAAAATAGCATAAGTAAGGGTTTTATTAGTGTCGCACCAGTCTGTATCATACATTAGGCAACATATTTTCTCTACATTTGCATTTATACGCTGGAATAGCAAATAGGTATACGCATAGTTTTATTAGACAGGACTTCTAACCAATATAATTTGCATGTGCAAAAAATTTCACCCATTTCTCTTCCATACTAGAGAAAACGGGACAAATAGTAAAGCGGGACTGAGTATTAAAATACGGTACTCAGATATAAAGCATGCTCAATTCGCAGTCGAGCACAACATATTAAAATAAGTATGGTGCTTTTAAAAGATCTAACAAAACTAAAGATAACATTTTTAAAATTGAATTACAAAAGCTAAGAAACAATCTTGAAACAACAAGTGAAGAGGCATACTTATACTTAACAAACATGAACAAAAAGAAGAAGAGAAAATAAATTACATTAAGTAAAATATGATTCATCTTAAGAGCAAAAAGAAAATGATCAAAATGGAGAGATGCACGATGTTGGTTTATGGGGTAAAGACGGAGGAGTAATGCGAGAGTACAAAGCGAGGTTGTGGAGGGAGAGAAGGGGGTATGATAGATATTGTAAACCATATCTTCACAATGAAGGTCAAATATAAATAGAATCATAAATAGAAATAAACCAATCGACTGAAGTTATACACATAAATATTGAATTTTACTTTATAAATAATTTAAGAAATTATTTTTATGTAAATTAGAGATAACTTCCAAAGATATAATAGCTTTGGTATTTATATATTATTTCCTATTACATATTATCTATTCGGTAAATAGCTAATAAACTTTTAGAGCTTTTTCATGTCCTTTAAATTGAACCGGAAACATTATAGAAAATATATACAGCTCACAAATATTTTTTAAAATGATTTTTTAAAGTAACTAAAAAAGATATGCATCAAAGAGAGTCCCGCTTATAATCGTTCGATGTTGTTTAGTTAACAGGCAGCAGTCGTCGACAGTACTTGTACTTGTCGTCGATACCGGTCCGAGTTCGATTCCGGACCAGTGGCAGATTTTTTGGTTTTCTTTGCTATAAAAATCTGGTTTTCTTTGCTATTATATATTGTAGTTATAGTTGTAGTAGAACATTGGAGGAAACAGATACTTGCTTTGGTGTTGAGTCAAGAATTTAGGCAGTGCCTGTGTTTAATCTCGATCTTATTTGTTGCCTGCACTGTATGCCAACAATTAACAAATTATATACTGTATTTTTTATGTTAAAACCACATTTTGTTAGAAACAAAATATCCAGTTTATTCTAGTAACAGACTGTGGTGTATAAACAGATTCGATCACATCAGATTTAGATTTAAATGGATTGTCCATTTATCGTAGACTAATATGAAGACTGAGGAAATGATCTGATAGTATGATAAGATCATACTATCAGTTTTTTGTTTTTAATCAGATCTTAGATATTACAATATATAATAATATTATCACAGATAATAAACATAGATAATACATACATAGATAATAAAATATCTAATAAATAAACAAACGCGCTGATACGACCGATCGCTCACTCTCAGTTCTTCTAAAATTATGTACTACTATCGAGCTAATGATACTGCAATGAGAATCGAATCAGATTTTGCAAAGATTTTGACTCAAGAAATCTGAAGCTATTCCTAACATTCGCTCACTAGTAATGAGGGAAACTCTTCTTCCAAAAAATTATCCAAAAATCATATAAAATTTGAAGAAAAGAAGAAGGGTTTCTGTCAGTCACAAATAGAACCAACACAAAGATAGCGACAGTCCAAAATAGAAACACAGATCATACAAAAAACCTTAATAGACAAAGTTATTTTACCTAGAGCAACTTTATTCTATACAGTGTAAATTTAGCAGTCAATTCAATTTAACATGAAATACAAGTATAGCATAATCTTTTAGATAATATAAAAATATTATCCAATAATCAAATAAATGAATCCTTTCAGACTTCAATGGCATCACATAATAAAAAAAACAAAATGGCTACCAAAAAAAAAAAATCAACATCCATTTCAACGTCCAACGCTGTAATTCTATAGTATTTCTGTTGCAGCTGTTGAGATTAATGTTAGTTATTTTATAATATGCATTAAAAAAAAGATGCTGCACTCCTTAAGACGATCTCCCGTCCCTCTCACTCTTGCAGTGATTGCATCCCACATAAACTTATGAAAGAAACATATAGTATTTATAGTTATTAGACAGAGATAGATATAGGGTGTAAGGAATAAGAAGAAATAAACAGTAAACAAATGAAAGATGATCTTTGTTATAATTATACTTTGTTGATGATCAACTGTCAGATAATATTAATTATTTGAAAAGTAAGTCAGTTAACAAAGTAATATTTGCTGATTTGTAGTATCCACTTAGATTATAGTTGCCTACGAACTCGTTATAGTGCTTTAACCTTAAAGGACACGTCGTATGGCTCAGACGTCCTCAAACTTTTGAGGGAAACGACCCACATCCTGAGTTTTAAGATTAATTTTTATTTTTTCATTGTGAAGTTGTACTCATATGCAAAAGAATATCTCGATATTAAGTACAAAATGATACGTAAAAAATATCACAACACACAATAAGGTATTTGTTCCAATTAAAAAGGAATGCTTTATCAACACACGAAATTCAGATTTTTATATTATTTGGAAATTACAAAAATAGCGTCATTAAAATCACTGTAGCTCATAAGCTAATGGTCGGAATGTCTTGAAATTCTTCTTAACAGTGTATCTGTATATCATTCCACGAACTTATTAAGTGATATATTAAATACAGATGATTATTTTGACTGTGTTCTTATATTTAGGCGAATTAAACACTGGCGAAAGAGAGAGAGAGAGAGAGAAGGAATTCGTGAAAACAAAGTTCGGTACGCTTGTATTATGGAATACGGATACAGATATGGCATACATTCTGACTAGATACGGAGTAGTGCTAGACAAGAAATCAATTCTTGTACACCGAAATTGGTTTGTGAATCAAGGAAACCATTAAAATATTAATAAGAAACTGGAAAAATACAGGCACACATTTTTGTCAATGGAAATATGCATAAACGAGTAATAACGTATGTGTCATACTTTTACAAATTTCGTAATATTGTTTGATTATTTTACTTGCAAGTTGGTATTACTTGCTTAAAAAAATATTTCCCACCAAAAGATCAAATAAAGTAATAAACATGAAAATTGAAACTGTTCTTATAGACCTACAAAAAAAAACCTTTGTAGTAATATCTTATTACATAAACAAAATATATGAATTTTAAGTAAACAAAAAAATGAAGTAAACAAAGAATTAAATAGTGAAGAGGATGAAAGGGTAAGAGATAGGTAGGAGTAGAGGGGACGTGGGGGGACGTAGGGCATTAGATCTATTAGGAACGTTGATAACTTCCGATTTTATAGATACCTTAGTATTTAGACTGTATTTCTTTGAATAAGCAAGAACCTAAGCCTACTAAAACTAACGTTGTTAGATTTAGACAGGATTCATAACATTCAACGAAGGTGTTCTTAACTGAGGGTTATTATAAACCCTTAGTTAACAGAGAAAGAAACGGTGAAAATATATTGTTACCTACAGTAGTTTGTAAACACTATGTCATCGACACAGTTACCATCATGGTCAAATCTTCATCGTATAATCAAGACCATAACTACCAGACATTCTAAGAACAAATTAAAAATATATGTATGCACGACTGATTTCAACTTTGATTAATTTATCAGAGAATTCAGCATCTGTACCTTCTAAAAATGTACTGAACCGATTGAGAAACTTTGAAAGAACCTAATTTGAATACTATTCAAATAAATTTAGTATTTCTCAAAGGCGTATTGTTGTATTATACATATATATATATACGTATATCGCTGAATACATTTGCAGTTAAATGTTTTGATTGCAACCAGTACTATATATTACTATAGTTAATGCATTATTGGCATTCAAAACAGGCTGCGTTTATGTTTTTTGATGCGCAACTGAAAGATTAACTGCGTTTATTGTTTGAGCTGCAAGGTCATCGTTTGCATCGGATTAAAATTAGCAAACTGTCATAAATTAGGAAAAAGATGAAGCATAAGGGACTTTTTAACATATACTAGTAATTCGCTCCTATCGAAATCAAAAATTATGATGTTTTATTAGCAGAGGGGATACATTTACCGTACAAGGCGATACACCAAATAAAGTATATATATATATATATATATATATATATATATACAATTTCTGTATTGGTATTCTATACTGTGTTTAGACCTTAATTTGAACTATAAATTAAACTACAGTGCATTACAGAAAAAGTTAAAAAATTGTTAATATATGCAGTACAACCACAACGCAATATTGTTATTCGTCCTTCAAAATACTGTCCTTATATATTATGTTGATGAATTTTAAATATTTTCTTAAGACTAATACAATTATGGATTTGTGGAATCTTTTAAGGAATTGTCGTATAGTGAGTTGAATACGTAATGAATAAAACAGCACATTCCTTAAGAAAAACTCTTTTAAGTACGCTGGTGTCCCTAAAAACCTAACCAGTAACCTATGGTATGCGTATACCATCTACCAGCTAGAGTTTAGGTCATCAACAGACATTGATAATGTTATCTCGGTTAACATAATCATCATGCATTATTTTGTAGTATGTGTGTAAGTATGTGAATGTATGCATCATTATAAAAATATCAGTAAAATGCGCTATTGTTTCTTTGTTCAATTAAATCGTAGTTATTTTCAGTGCTAAATAAATAAATTTATTAAATATTTTGTTCATGCCAGTTATTTATATCATTTAAATAATGTCGCTTTATGTGTCATGTGACTAACCATAATCTAAGAATACTTATAGTTGCAACGTCATAATGCATGAATCTTGTATTCTAATTGTTTAGATAATTTAGCTATAGTTTTGCGGATTAGTAATCCGTGTGACTAATGATTTTTTGGTCGTATTTTTGATAGTGTGTTAGATGTAGGTAAACATATCGCAGTTAACATTGTGGAGTCACTTTGCCATCATATTGAAGATGTGTATGATTTTTTTATCATGAAAGTGTTCAGTTTATCATAGGCGAGAAATGAGAAACCACTCCACCTGTCTGAATACAAATAAAGATAAAGTTGATGCGAATTATAATTGAAGTGCAATAGTGATAGAAACGTCACTAAATAAGACACTTTACAGAAACCATTTTACATTCTTAAAACTGCATGTCAAGCTTCATCTCCATTGTCCTTTACTTTCCTTTCGCGTATTCCTAACTTCATTCATCCATTTTATTCTCTAGTCCTGCAAGATTTCTATCAGATCTACCTTATTTTCCAACTTCTCCCTACACCTACTATTAATGTGCTCTAATTTTTTCACTTCCTTTCCACAGATCCTATACACTAATTATATTTAACAGTGAGACAGTTTTCTTGTCAAAAAACAAAACAAAAACATGTTCTATTTTATTTTAAAACAGTTCTGTTTTTCGAAAACAGTCTGTTCACACTGAACAGACTGGTTTTGTTGTTAGTGTTTTTCTGTGTGTCTCATAAAAATTATAAACATGATAAACAAACTGCGTGTTCAAACCAAGCAGACTAAAAAACGTGTTTTCCTTTGGTCTTATGAACTCCATATGGGAATGTGTTTTGTTTACTAAAACAGCAACAAAAGACAAAAAGGTTTAGAAACTGTCTCTTTGTTTTTGTTCAGAAAAAACAGTTTTTGTTCATGTTTTATTGAACTGTCTCTTTGGTGTGAGCTAAAAGAACTAAAAATTAAAACAATAGGCGGCAATGATTCTTAATAGCTAAACCAACAAACAGTTTATATTATTAATGACAACTTCATTGACAATCACCATGATAGTGATCATCATCTCACTCTCTTCCAACTTCCAACATTTACCACCAGACGGCAGACAAGTGAGTAAATGATTTAATGACTGGCTTTGAATGGTGTGTGTGAAAAGAAAGACACGTTTCGCCGATTTGGAGCTAACTATGTAATTTAAAGAGCATTTGTTTAACGCATTATATCTGTTATGTGCACACACCAATTGAGGAGAAAAATATTTATGAAGATTGAAGACACATAACATACTGACTGGTACACTCTGTGCAGACATTTATATTGTCCTCACACTCAAATATATGTTATATGGTTTTTAAGTAATAATTTGTTTTAATTGATATTTACAAAATATGACATAAATTAAATTGGTACCTAATTGTACAGAGAATGTGAAATTACAGGCTTACATGCTTATTAAATATCAATTAGTTTTATTTATTTTCTTACTAGTAATTAGTTTTACAGAGGACCTTGTTTACACAATCGTAAACAATTTTAAGTCGATGTTTTACCTACACCAGTGGTACGCAAGCTTATTAGTTAAGGGAGCCAAATACTAGCATTGTACAATGAAGATTTATTTGAAAATAATAATGTGAGGTGAAATCAATAGTATGCTTACGTTTAACTGTTTTTTGTCGCCAAGAAAATGCCAAAATCATCAATTCTCTCTTTTTATACAACAGAGAAGCATATGAGTGAGTGTATGATGTCATTTACACAACTGGGTTAGGTATCCTATCAAGTTTTATATTACGATAGTTGTGAAAAAGGAAAAATTACTCGATAATTGTAAATAGCTATAACTAGCTCGTAAATTTTTGGATAAAAAAAACAAGCCTTTAGATTATCTACAAATTGGCATCATTAACTATCTCTAGTGTGCGCTCAGCCTTAGAGACCGGAAGTTAATAAGAGTAATACAAAGTTTAAGATTAATAAAATGAGTATTTAAAAGATAAATAATTTGATATTATTTAATGATGAAAGCTATAACTTATATATAAGCAGATATGTAATAAAAAATGATTCAATAATTAAACAATATTAATTCAATTCATCAAATCTTAAGTATAAACATTTTAGAGATAAAGTTTACATTGATTTTGTTTCTATATACATGTGTAGATGCTTGTATGGTCGTGCGTGTGTGTGTGTTGGCTGTAAGAGGGCAATAAAAATCATCTAAAATTAAACTGAGCTGACCGACCGCAAGCGTGAGAGAAAGCCGAAACATCCAAGCCTAAAGAAGCCTTACTAACTAAAAACGGCTTTAAATGAATAAAAAATATATGTTTAAGATGTGTATGCCAAAGGAGTCCAAATCACTGAGATTTAAGGAGCCTGAAAATCAACTAATAATTGAAAAAAGTGAATCAGTATTCCGCCTAAGTTTTTACTTGCATATTTTAGTTAATGCACCGTGGTATATTCGCAATGACGACATACATAGAGACCTGAAGATTAACACAGTCGGAGAAGAAATCAAATCTATAGCAGCAAAGCACGCTTTGAGACTTCGTAACCACGAAAACATCGCCGTGACGCAAATGTTGCTTGATAGTAATGATGTTCGAAAACTCCGCAGGACTAAACCCTCGGACCTAGTAACCTAATCATGTAGAATTGTTCATTGGAGCTATCTCTACCACACCATGTAATTATTGAAATGTAAGCCACTAGAGTCAATTGTGGGTGAACAAAATTTATTTTTGGTGCTAAATACCGAACACTTAAAATGAAGAAATTATCGATAAATAAATCTTATATTATCTCACGAGCCGCTGTTTGTCCATGCTTGATATATTATATATATGTCTTGGAATGCGCCCGTATAATAAACCTTTAAAATTTACCATAAAAGGGCGTTCCGGACCCCTCTAATAACAGCCATTAAATCCTGGAAACACAGATTTGTTTTTATTCTATTATTACCATCAAATTTATTGTCTCACGAGTATTCATATTTATATAATTTGAATTTATAACAATTGAAGATTCTATTATCCCCTTCAATGGATCTCTTATAATTTGTGTTAGTGTTAGAATAAGAATAGAAAACGCAGAAAGAATTAATTAATATCAATTTCCTGTTCATCTTCAATAACATTATTTATTTATTTTAAAATTGTTGAACGTAATGGCGTGTAGTAATATAATTTCAAGTTTCATTTGAAGCTATTTTGTAACTTACTTAAAAGTTTAGAAAATTTAACCTTTTATTTTTAGTGGTTCCCTTTAGACCTGATCAATCTACAAGATACAATCAGATTTCAACTTTTATTGAACAAACTATTTAACTGAATCGTCCAATATTTTAGGTCTAGGCTATGCTAGGTTTAGGCTAACGATATGAGCTATAAAAATAAAAAGAAAGAAATTGTTTACTGATTTACTAAATTTAAAATTATCAAACAATGTATTCTTATACAAAATTAAAAATGTTAAATTAGTGAAAGTACTAGTCACTGACTTCCGGTATAGTATAAATAAATCTATGTTAAAATTTTAACCTAAACAACCTTCTTCTTCCTCTCTATCTCTCATGCAATACGCAATACTACATATTGTTGAATGATTTATTTACAATTAGTAAGAGAGTGTTAATATATGCATACGTTGCATATTTTACAAAAACAAAATAAACAAACATTTGTAATTCTGTTCAATGTTTACATTCCATGATTATGTAAATTGATATTAATTGGGATTTAAAAAGCGACAAGGCCGTTTGTAAACAAACGAATCGAATCGAATCGCCCATTTAAGAACACACAGAATGTGAATACGTCTTAAAAATTGTAAATGGGCTTGTGTCCTATGTCTTAATTTCTATAAAAGTGTACTATATATTGATAAAGTGGGTTACTAGAACCTCAAATGTTCAATTATTTTTTAATAACTCCTTATATTTCAAGAGATATTAACAATTAAAAAAGTAATTTTGTCTCTTTAATTATTGAAGGGATTCAACGTTGTACACATTCCAAGTGCATGTGACATCACAATCTTTGTGTAAGGTTACCAACCTTACATCTCATAAATCTCTGCTATATGTATTTATATATCAAATATTATTTACAGCTATTTCAAGGAACAATCAAATTTCAATATTATGTCTGCCGTAACAGGGTTAAATAAAATAAAAACTTATTATTCTTTGATTTGACTTGATTATTTGACTACCAACAGCTACAGAACATTACGACAGCACTGACCTACTCAACAAATAACTGACTTCAAAATGCATTTCACGTCATACAAATATGGCCGACTATTTCTAGCGGTAAAACTACTATTCAAATTTTTAATTGCTATATCTTCGTCAATATTTAGATATTTAGTAAAATAGACACGCCAATACACATTTATTAACATCAATTTCAATCAACAATTGAAAAATCGACCACTAAAAAATGAGGACACAAGCCCATTAGTTTTTTAGCGTATATAGTAAATGGAAATTTTATTTTAGATTGATAGAAGTCGGTAATACTGCTAGCTGAAAGGCCTCATTTCATGGTGCCTATAAGTTTAAAATTTGGCAATAATTTACAAATAAAAATCACGGAAATGAATACATTTGCTTCTTTATGTACATCCTGCCACATAACTGGATAAGCCACATGCCAAAAAATAACGCATTTAGATAATTTAAATATAACAATTAGTAAGTATCATAAAAGGTTATCATTTTTTAAGAACTGCATTTATCTAAGTATCTTTTACTGTGCATGTTATCTTTTACAATCCAAAGATAAGCCATTTCTTCATTTGTATTTACAACGATTCAAGTTTAAATCATCTTATACATTGTTGCACCGGATGTGAACAAAAAAATTTAAATGACTAACAAAAAATCCATTTAATTTTTTGTATTATTTTTTTTTTAATATAACAATGCAAGTTAATTATGTAAGTAGGCAACAAAAACAAAGAATTCTTAAACTTAAAAATAGAACCGGAAACGATATTGTTCTTCAAAGTTATTTGCTGTTCACATAACCTCAAAATGTTGCAAATTTAATCGCTTGTCGACATTGGAATATTTATTATAATTAGCTAAGCTAAATAAATTCATTAACGAAGTAATTTAACTAGCTAATTATCTACCTATGTGAATTTTCATGTTCTGTTAGGCACTCCGCACACGAGTCGACTGAATTGATAACAACTGCATAATAGAGAATTTTATTGTGCCGTATTTGTATGTATGTATGTATTTAAATACTTTTGAATAGTATTTGTGCACATCTCTACTCATGATGTCACCATCAAAAGCATGCCCTGCGACCGAGAAACATAGTCATTGAAAACGTACTCAAAACCAGATTAATTTCGTTCGTGCCGTGTGTTTTCTCTCACTCGTATACGTGCCTTCTCTCACTAACAACACAGTTGCATTCTCATTGCGGCACTAGTCACTAGTTCTCTCAGTCAATCTGACTGGGTGTGGGCGTGTTTACTCTCACCGTTGTCTGTGTGTGTGTGCGTTTATTTGAACCCAAAAGACAGTAAACAATAACAGGTGATACCATTTTGTTTACATTTAAAAATAACTCGTTTATGACTGGTTATCTCAAAAATATGACGACGTATGCATGTAGAGTGTAGACACTATACCACTGAAACTATTAGTCATATTATAACGAAATAAGCTGCAGCATCAAGTGCATCATGTGTCGTGAGGTCAAAAGGTTGCGACATGGAGGTTATATTCATGTCATAAACACTTTTGATAACTATATAATGATGATAATATAATTAATAAGAGTTTCTAATTTATTTAAAAAGTAAACAGGAATATACTATACTTTTATTTCGATTAAGTAATGATTCATATTTTAACGCGCATATTTTTTAATTATTACGTTTTATTTTGGGGTATGATCATGTAATTAACCTAGATTTATATTAATGTCATTTTAATAAACCTGTTGGTTATCTGTTAATATTCGGATCTTGTTATAAAAGCAAACGCATCAACTATTTTTTTTTATTGTATACGTGTTATTCCGGTTTCACACCAGAGATCAATAACAGTTCAATAAAACACGAACAAAAACACCAAACAGTTCTTAAAACATTTTTGTCTTTTGTTGCTGTTTTAGTAAACAAAACACATTCCCATCGGTCCATAAGTCTGCTTGGTTTGAACACGCAGTTTTGTTTTTTGGGAACATATACGTTTGTTAGTTGTTATTTATCTTGTTTATAATTTTTATGGGACACACAGAAAAACACTAAAAACAAAACCAGTCTGTTCAGTGTGAACAGTGAAACATTTTTCGTAAAACATTTGTTTTATTTTTTGACAACAAAACTGTTTTCAAAACTGTTTCTCTGGTGTAAGCATGACTGTCCTTTGTGACACATTTAAATGTAGAAAATTTAATTAAGGGATAATTTTTTTTATTGATCTACAAGGGTGAGATGCTCAATTCTCAAAATAACTAAAAAAGTAATTTTTTGTGTGCCCCCTTTCTTATACATACATAAATCTACCCGCATAATATGATTGAATCCAATATTATAAGGGCTATTTAATCATATCAATTTATATAATTAAAGTTATAAAATTAGAATGCAAATCGAATTTAGGTCTAGACCCATAAATCAGTATAAAAATAAAATTCAGTTTTATATTCGCGTACCACTGCCATACAATATGTTATGTTGTTTCTTTCACCCTAATTAATATATACAAGAACGAACGAGATAGCTATATAAAATTATATTTAGATTGCACACGTGTTAAATTATGTTTTGAAATTTAATATAAAATACACGTAGCCAATATTGCGAATGCAAAAATGCAACTGCATTTCAATAAGGACTTGATTTAGCTCCGTGTTTGAGTTGACATATTAAATATTAAGTGAATCCAAGCATTCCGAAGTGTCCCGATTATATTACTCATTATTTAAACTACTATTAGAATGGATAAGCAAATCTTTTATGTTGAATTAAAAGAACAGGCATAACCGTATGCAATTTATGAATCCATTTAAGGTAGGTCCACTAGAAAGTAAAAACAAATTTGGCAACGTCGCATGTTGCTATGCTCTACGCATGATAGCATCCGCTGTACATACATTAATATACTACAAATGTTGCGTTCTATTGCATTGGACAGTGTTGCCAAGTTGTTTCAAATTTCGTGTATGAAATATTTACATGCATTGCGTACAATCTCAGAAAAAGTGTAATTACAATACAATAATTTTTATAGAGTTTACATTTATAAATACATTTAATCATTTCTTCATTTCTTATTCTATACTGATAAGAGTAATATTTATTTAAAAGAAATAAAAATCATCATTTAACAATGCAACATGAGACAGATATAATTGCACACAATAAAACGAAGACTGATACGTTATCATGAACATATTTCTTTTGCGCGCCACAAGCAAATATATCAACAATTTAATATAAACAATAATATTTACAATTAAAAATATAATATCGCACAAGTGTTGCTGGAGTCATAATGACACGCAATTGTATAAAATTGATGACAAGGAAGGCACGAACTCGGAAGGATGGTAGCATAGGATTAATTCCCATCTACTAAAAACTAATTTAACATTTAGCACTATTCCTGCAACTAAAAATTAAAATTGAAACGGAAATAGTAGGTGTGAATGACAGTTGTAGTATGTTGAACATGGAATATAGTTACATGAGAGGCTGACACCGACTTCGACATCGACATCGACATTGACTTTGCTATTGGAATTCTATTATAATACTCGAAAGACACGAAAGTCATGCCATCTGTCAAGATAACACGATACTAATGAAATAGAATGCTAGTAATTAAAACAGAAAATGAGATAAATCACTGAAGGATAATTTAATACTGAAGGGGCCAAGATTTTAAAAACATAATAGTGCAATTCCAGTAAACATTTTGGAATCACTGCCATCATATTGAATATGTGTATGATTTTTTTGTCATGAAAGAGTTCATTTACAGCTTAGTTTCTCACAGTCGGTTATATAAAATCTGCTACAAATGGTAAAACCACTTCACCTGTCGGAATACAAATGAAGAATCTATAACAGAAGTGCAATAGTCACAAAAGGGAACACTTTACCAAATTGTTTACTGTGATAAATCAGGCATCGAGCTATTCGTTTTCGGTAGGCAATAATTTGTATTTCTCTGCGTACGAGTATAGAAGGATCAAAACCGTATTTAAATTCGATAAGTTTAAATTTGGGCCGGCCATTAAGGCGCCAATAGTGAGTGCCGATTTTTGCTTTCGTATACAAAATGTAAAACAAGTCAATGATTATTACAACAGGGTATAACATGTCAAGATGACGTCATCAAGTATATTGGAGGGAGTTGTTGTTAAAGGGAACCCTACATAAGTGTGTATATTGATTTTTAAATAAGTAGAACTCATTGGAGCACTCTATGTAATGAGAGGTTTAATGAATTGGGTGAGAAAATGGACGCCTGTCGACGCATGGAGTAGTATCTCTACCTCTAAAGAAAGGTTTTTAAAACGATTGTCTGGGTGTTTTTTATTTCCCGTCGAACTGTTCCTTTTATATAATTAAATGTTTGGTTTCAGAAACTTGTGGCGAGAGACTTTCATTAATTTTCAAACTTTTAGTTTAATTAAAAGAACTTTTTTAAATTTTTGTACAGTGAACTTTTTGAGTATCACGCCGTCTAATTTATACGTATTTAAATTGAAGTAAAACGAGATAATACTCGATTTACAGAACAGACGACTTTCTTTCGCCAATTGTAAGTCATTGAGAGACCAAATTATACCAAAATTGGTCCGTCGTTTACACCTGAATTTTTGTACTATTATTTGAGTCAGATAATTAAGAAGAAAATCAAAAATTTACTTGCAAATACATGCTTAAACAATTAAATAAATATGTGAACATTTAATAAAACTAATAATTAATATTCTTGCACATAAATTGTCCAAACTATATATTATAAGTTTATATTTCTGGTAAAAAAAGCAAGTCTGACTTTTCAAAAATTCGTTACGTGATTCATTATGATGCAAGTATAAGATAATAATTAATTCATATGGTTTATGTCAAAAACTAAACTAGAAAAATGTTCACGCTTTGTATAAAACATATTCTACTGCGTAAATATTGTTAAATTAATTTAAATGAAGATAATTTCTTTGTTCTCTTAGCTTTGAACGTATGAGACAGTTTTACCACAAACAAGACAATTTATAATTATCATTAATTAACGTTATATGAGCTCTCTTCATTATCTCCAGCTTCTCTTTGCTATAAAGACCCCCACGAGTTCACGAGGCGCCGCCTAACAACGACACGATAACGATTCTCTTTCGTCGCGCAGCTATGCATCAAACGACAACGAGCTACGACGCTAAGGCTGCACGTACACCACAGACAAAACCAACATTTCTATGTAAAAGTTTGCATTTACACGCGTCTTGACATGTTTTTACTTCAGTGTGCTACTACCCTAACACAGCTCTGCAGTTTCTTTACTGCCAGTTATTTAAAAATATTAACATTCTTTGTTTAATTACTCATTTTATTATCATTTCTTAGAAACACATCATTTTATTAGATGATAGTAATTACTTTAATTACAAATATTTATTGACAATTGATGAGGACATGATTATATTATTAGTTACTGGTCGTTTCGAACCCATGAGCTTTTCACATCAGAGACAGTTTTGTTGTTAAAAAATAAAACAAAGTCATGTTTTGTTTTATTTAAAAACAGTTCTGTTCTTCGAAAACGTTTAGTGTTTTTCTGTGTGTCCCATAAAAATTATAAACATGATAAACAACAACTGACAAGCGCAAATGTTCACAAAAAACAAAACTGCGTGTTCAAACCAAGCTGACTAAGAAACAACAACAAACGTGTTTTCCTTTAATTTTACAAACTCCAGATGGGAATGTGTTTTGTTTACTAAAACAGTTTTTAAAGACAAAAATGTTTTAAGAACTGTCTCTTTGGTGTAAACATTGGTGTTTTTGTTCGTGTTTTATTGAACTGTCTCTCTGGGTTGTAACCGGCATAACATTGAAACATTTCAAAAAAGAAACTGAATGAAAGTACATGATGCAACTTGCTCAAAATTTGACAATAGTCTATTAATAGATGGCAATTGACGAGAGCTGCGCGGGAAATTAAAAAAGTGAAACTAAATTACCCTCATAAAACGTTATAAAATCGATAACAAATAAACAGTGTATATAAAACAAATAAAATCAATAGTACAATCTCCCTTCCCCCTCACTTCTTCATGATATATGAACCGTGTCTACACATACAGAACCATGTAATATCCCTTATTATTACATCTGCCCTAACCTCAACATCAATCAATAATATACTTCATTGTAAATTATGTATTATTATATTTAAATGGATCAATAAGTGTCCTAGTCTCCCGCCGATTGAATCATGTTCGTTTCCGTGAATACTACACCACACTACTGCCATTACATTGAACACGGAACTATATTTGTCTCTGGGCAGCTCGTTTTTTAAACTAACCGCTTGCTTAGTTGAAGGAGTGACCACATATTTTTATTGGAACGGTAATATGATTTATATCTTTATTAACTTTTCTTTATATATCATTTTACACAAGATGGATTGAGTCACATCCGATTTGTAGATTCGTCATTCAACCAACTCGGACATCAATCAAACGTGAAATACTATTTTACGGGAATCACCGCTTTTTATTGATAACGATACTTTACTGTCTATTGTGATTTTGGTTTATATATATATTTATTTATTTATATTATATATATTTGGCTTATCATATTTATATACTAATTGATGTCCAAGAGAGTATTTTCTATTTGTGAAATACAAATTCTGTTAAATCGATTGCAATGTGCGACAGGCTTAAGTTTTAATCAATAAATGAATATTGAAATTCATTTCGTTTCTCGGGCTTCCTAGGCACGTAGCCTTTTATCGCCCCTAATATTGTTCTGCTTCTTCTTATACGTTATATCCAGACAACAAGAATGATCTATTCATGGCTACTGCAGTTATAAATTTCTGTTTCTCAATCAAAAAGGCGGTGTTAACAGGAAGCGTCTGCGAAGTCTGTAGCACCACTCTTTGGAGTCCATTTCTTGCCATTGCTGTATTTTTACATTGCCACAGAATGTGGTTAAGGTCTGTCTCCTCTTCACCACATTCGCATTTAGGGTTTGGAATGATTTTGTTTGTTGCTAGATGTTTCGGAGCTCCAGTATGATTCATTCTTAGTCTTAAGGTCATTGTTATTAATCTTCTTGGCCATTTTAGTTTGGCAAACCATGGATTACGTTCCAGTATTGGTTGTATTTTATAATATTCTCTACCTTTATCAGAATTATCCCACTTGTCTTGCCAATAATATAAAATGATTAAATTAAACATTCTACTTTAAAAAATACGATTTTGTTTAAGTTTTATTTTGAGAATTTAAACTTTTAAAAATGAATATATTTCGCAACAAAATAACTTGAAAATTAAAGAGTTACCGCTTCTACAAATAGTATATAAACCCACTTAGCAACAAGTAGGGTATGTTTGGAATTTAATGAAATCATAGCACTATCTATAATATGTTTTAAATTTAATTATATATAAACTATAAATCATCGTGTGCATTAAAAAAAACAACACTTGAAAACATCATTCATTTTAAATCTGAACGTGATTATTCTTGCGTATAAAATGAATATATAGCAAAGCAAAGCAAAGTAAAGCAAAACATACCACGGATTAGACAGATGTGGAAAGTGTGATGCTTATTCATATATACGTTTTAATTAAAACTTTATATATTCATGGATATACATATTACGGTATGTATTTAATACAAATAATGTATTCTATATCGCTATAGCTATATCGAACCAGTCTGGATGTAGCTTTACGTCTACCCCTGCAAAATAGGCACCCGGTGCACCGCAGACCGAGACAGCAGCTTCAGCAGAAAAGCTGATACGGTTTCCGAGCTTTAGATCAAATCAGAAGTGGGAAACTGTTTTTCGGAACAAAATATGTCTTAAAATTTTGTAATTCTTTTAGATTTTAATAGCTTTATGTCACAATTTACAGGCTGTATAGACAATCAGATCTTCCTCAACAACTAATATTTAATACACCGGAAAATATTAAACATCAAGTTTATTCTAACAACAAGTTCACAGCTCAAATTATTTATTAATACCATCAAATATATGAGATCGCTAGTAAACTTGTGTACTTATTTTTCGATTTTTCAATTGTTGATTGAAATTGATGTTAATAAATGTATATTGGCGTGTCTATTTTACTAAATATCTAAATGTTGACTGAAAAAAAAATAGCAATTAAAAATGGGAACTGTGGTTTTAGCGCTACAGATGTCGGTCATATTTATGACGTTACATGTCTGCACTATTAAAGGTAGGTTAGTTATTTTTTCTATGGATAAGAGTTCTGTGTTGAATATGCTATCTCTTTTACGCTCTGTTGTATAAAAGAGATAGCAACTTAGCGGATGTGTGTCACATATCTTGGAATGTTCTATACCGTGGAATACCTTTAATAATAAAGGCACAAAATGACTTTTTTAGTTGTTAATATCTCCTCACACATAACACGTTATTAAAAAATAATTGGGCATTTGAGATTCTAGTACTCAACTATATAATATATAGCACAATTTTATAGAAATTAAGACATATGCAGAACCAACGTTATGCAGAATTTGTATTTTTTATTTTCACCTCATTATAATAATAAATCTCTTCCAAAATCAGAAGAAGACAAAGAAATTCTTTGTAATATACAATTAATTATACCACTAATAGTTCAAAAACATCTGCAATCTGTAAGCAAAGGATGATGCAGTTTGCAACACCTGGTTTGAACTTTTTGTATATTAATCTGAACTTTTAGATACAAAATATTCTGCAACGTCGAAGCTTAATAAGAATAAGAATAAAATTGCATCGTCATTATTCGAAAATTTTAACTGACAGATATTTTATATCTTTTGAGGTTAGAAATGATTCTACATCATTTAAAGTTGCATATTCAATCATTCATTGAATACTTTTAACCTATTTCTTGTATTGAAACATGAAAGTGATGTATCTATCGACATATTTAGCATAAATCAATTCTTTAGTAATGAATGCATGAGCTACAAATGTCAATAAAGTATAAAACAATAAAGAATCTTCTAAACTTATGAATAATTGATAAGAGTTGTTTGTTGTGTTTTTAGGTCAACAATTTCAGTACAGAATTTTATCAGAATCATTTAGAAACACGCGAGATATTTGAAAAAACGAAATGTTAATGAAGCAAAGGTTTTATAGGTTATAATACGGAAATAAATTAACTTCATTACTTTAAAATTAGAATGAAATATGTCAAGTACAATTAATAAATGTCAGTGATTCTAAAACTATGAATCAGAGCGAAATATAAATACTTTAGCAATGTAATATGCAATAAAAACACTGCGAGAAACGTATTGTATACCGCGTACCGTGTCGTAAAACGACATTGATCGGCGAATATGACCCAGTAGTTGAAAATTGTCTCACTATCAAAAAAGTGAATTCAAAAAAAGGTCTAGTTTATATACAATTTTAAATAGTCGCAAAAGACAAAACAGAAATGTAGAAAAAACCCAAACTAAACACAAAAATATTGAAAGTACTATTAAAAAAAAAAAATAGAAAACATGAATACAATTTTATGTATAGTATAAATGCATTATTGCGATCATATTATTTTTAGAAACGCAACATTTTTACTACCAAAAGATCTCTTCAATTGCTAAAACAATATCATAATACACCATTAAACAATTTTTATTGCCAACTCTCTCATTTTTGCAGTTATATTGAAACAAACAAGAGCAATAACTGTATACAATTTTTATTACTAAATCCTAACCTTACTTTTTTAGAACGTCTTCAAGTTTAAACTTGTCACAAGCCCGTTGGTTTTCGTTTCATGTTCTCATCTTACAAATTATGTATTTTTACATTATTATATTTAATTTATATAAAATATCTCTAATTTATTATTTAGTTTGACATGTTCCCACATAAATTTAATGTAGGACTTTTACAATTTTAGTAATTTCTAGCTTCCACCTGTAATATGTGGTGAACTGATGAATCATTCTTTGTTCTGAGATTCCATGCATTTAATATGCATGGATGTTGTTCTAGGTGAGGCATCGTCTGTATAATACTAACCCATTTATTAATTATTATTTATTTTTCATGCAAATTAATAGCACTGCTTAGCGCAATCCGGAAATATAGCAGATGTGCGCTGTAATAAACGTATATTATTAATATTAATAGCGGGTGGAAACCTCTTTATAAAAGGAAAGAAAGCCTCCTCGTGTTCTATTAACTAAAAATTGAAAATTAACAAATGAATTCTTAAAAAAGAACGAATTTTTTTAATATTTCATGCTATTAGAATTCGAGTATTAAAAGGCAAGTAAAAACTAGGGAACTCGGGCTATCACTAGCCTACAATGGAAATCTTAATTAAGTTTACGAACAGAATTTATCGCTGAAATAATACATATCAGAAACGGCTGCATACTAATCTGTCAGCACTACACTTATCTGACTATGATCGTTCTTCCCACTTGAATCGTATTTTAGAATGCGTTAAGAAGTAACTATTGTACCCATATAGAAATATAAGAAAAGAGTGTACGAAGGATACGGCCGCGTGTAACAGAAAGTGGCAAAGAGAGAGATAGCTGCCGAGTGTCCTATCTGTCTTTTTCTAGCCGAACCGCTGCTGCTGGCATGGCTGAGTGGCGGTGCGGTAGGGGGTAAGCAAGCAAGCAGACACAGTGCTGGGCTAGAAAGAGACACAGAGTATACTCGGCAGTTATCTCTCTCTTTGCCTTTATCGCAGCATTCAGTCTCTTGCGCGCTCTATTCTTATACCTCTATGATTGTATCCTTCTATATTAGAGACACAATGAGTAGAAGGGTCGCAGTTGTGTCCGCGGAAGAGTCTGGTCATGAGACTGTAGCCTTCATGCAGATCTTGGCGGTAATACAAATACCTCCCAAAATAAATATGTACGACAATGACAAATTTGTTGCGTATTCAGCGTGTGACCGCCCTTATGTTCAAAGTATGAATAGATTATAATTTAAATAATAGCTAAAATTATAGTGGTAATTATATTTTAAAAGTTAAAAGACAAGTATTGTTACAAAGTCATATCTTTTCATCTTCGAATATCCAAGAATTTAAGATTGTCATTCGAACAAAAGCATCTCGTATTTACTAGACCAGATAATGACAGTGATAAAATAAAATTAAATGAAATGTAATATAGATATGAAATGAGAAAAATACAGTTATTATTTTACTATGAGCAACGTTGCCTCCTCTATCTGATGCAGCGGAAGTCGCCCCCACGAAAAAACCATCTAAATATGTTCATAATCTCAAATCTTCAATTAAAAATATCTAAAAAAAAAACTTTCAATAAAGTTAAAAATAAAAACCAATATTTAATATATAGATTAAATGTGTTATCTGAAGAAATAGGGTTTATACTTTATATATTTTTTTAAAATTCAATTCTAAAAGTAATTTAGTAATATAAAGAATGAAAAAACAATGTAGTAGTAAAGGAGAGGAATGTTTCAAAGTAGACAGACCGTTAAAATACCGATTTATGAAATGAAATGTTTAACTTGAAACTGGAAAGTTATTATTTTTTTAATAATTAGTACAAAACGTTGCATGTTATACTGAATTAAATATAATGTGGGATAATAACGACGGTCATATAATAATAATAATGTGTAGTTGACTAGACTGGTCAACAGTGCAACACGAAAATGTTAACTGATGTTTTTCTCTATTGTTCAATGGCGGTAAAAGTGCCATCAGTGGGTAGTGTATCAAAACCTGAAGCATCAGCATTAAATATTAACAACAATTTGTTTTATAACTAACTCTTTTTTCATAAATGAACGCTATTTGTGTTCTTTTATCTGTAAAGCATTTATTTTATTAAAAAAATACTTTAAAAAAAATTGTAGAGCATTAAAAATCATTTTAAGTATAAGTCTTTCGCATTTTTTAATTAAATCATCAGAACTTAATCATCTTAATCCTAAATCATCAAAGTCCTGGTATTTAGCTTTTAATTGAGAGAACCATAACGAGATAAACCTTTTCCTTGTATTTATCACATTTTTCCCTATAATTGTATCTGCTATTAATATACTATACATTGATTGTTAATCATGAGGTTCTCTTTGTGTACTATTCCTTACTAAATTACAGACGCGAAATGATTCGAAAGGTCAATGCTCTAATACTCACTGAATTAATGAAGTAGTACCGATCAAGGTTAGCGAGATATGAACAGATGCAATCTCCCATTGAATCAGTAGAACTCTATAATTAATTAATAAATACAACTTAGAATATAATGAATATGTTGTTTCCGTATTGAAATTTTGTTCAAATTATTTTTATTTCATATTTTAAATCAAGGAAATCCGTTGTTAAAATGAGGCCAACCGTGCATTTTAGGTAGGCAGCAATTCTTTGGTTTTGTCATGTAAAAGAGTCAAACCTGAATTTAGATTTACTAGATTTTTCGGGATCCCCTCAGCCACCACCATCACAAAATTTTGCGTTAAATCAGTTTATATATTGTAAACAACAAATTTCACAAAATTTTTGTGAAAAGCTTTATTGTTGATAGTAATATTACCTATAACTTTTATTAATCACATTTTGTTTTAACTTTTAAAATAAGAAAGCAAACATAAATCTAAATTATGTGTCATTACACCGCTACAATAAGATTTATTTTTGCTTGTAACTTTCATATTTTAAAAGTTACAATAAAAAGTGATAAATAAAAGTTGTAGACAGTGCTATTATCTACAAAAAAGTTCTGTACAACATTTTTGTAAAGGTTATATTTTTCAAGGTACATCCCTACTTTCAAAATGGCAGCACCATCCACCACGAAATTTTAAATTTATATTCATATTCTGTTTCCTACACAAAAAGTACAGTATTTCTAGTTTAAAATATCTACAATGTATAAAAATACATGTCCCTTGATATTCATATAAAATTTAATAGTATGCTTAAACTGCAGTAAATGCATATCGTAAAATAATTGGATTCATTCATTTGACATAATCCATGTTATTGAAAACACATTTATCGCATGAATAAATTATAAAATTGATTTCAAGATGGCACCACTACTGCTGTACTTGATTATTAGTTATGTAGCAAGTACTAGACTAGTATTAAAGCGACACAAATTGTTTAAAACGCTATTCACAGTCCACTGAACTATCGAATGTGGATCTATAAAACGTTTTCATGACTTCAGTGCTTGAGAATCTGTGAGACAACGCGAAAAACTCTTAATTTTGAGATTTAGGCCGTTTGCACACGGAGCGACTGATTGCAAACCTTAGCCCCGAATCTGCCCGAACCGAATGAGAATGCAACTGTGTTGTTAGTGAGAGAACGAACGTGTATACAAGTGACAGAAAACATACGGCACGAATGAAAGAAAACTGATTTCAAACTGGTTTTGAGCACGTTTTGGGCGACTGTATTTCTATGTCGCAGGGTATGCTTTTGATGGTGACATTATGAGCAAAGATGTGCACAAAGATTTTTCAAAAGTATTTAAATAAATACATACATAGAAATACGACACAATAAAATCCCCATTTATGCTATTGTTAAAAATTCTAGTCACGTAACACGGCTCGACATGGCTCGTTTTTCGTTGGAACGTATGCGGATGGCCTTAAATGCAATTTTGCAAGTATTAGCTACTTCGATCGAGCCACTCAGATTCTACAGATCGTAATATTGACGTTTTCTAAAAAAATCACTTTTATTCCATCGTAAACATTAAATCGAAAGTATTATAGTTTATATTGTAAGACATTAGCACACCCCTGCCTCTCTCCCCCTCACATAATCGTTAAACCAAATCTACGTTTCGCCCAGCTTCACTCTATCTACATATATGCAAATTCAATAGACAGTTTACATAATGTAGTACGATTTATACAAATAGAAGACCATTCTGCTCCATCTCCCACTCCCTCTTAAGCTTCAACGATATTCCAAGAGACAAATTATGCTAAATAAATATTGATACAGTTAATATGTTAAACACTATACTACAATATCTTCTTTGTTTGTCTGTAGACATTCAGCTCATCTCACTTGTCAGTCTAAGACGATATATATTCTTAAAACCATTTGACTCGGCTAGACACACGCCTATGGGATATATGCGTATCTTCTTAACATTATTCTTTTATTATATTCTTCTTCTTTTTACTTACAAGAAAACATACATATATCTTTTCTATATACGATTTATTTGTTATCATCATACATAAGTAGCTAGTTTCATAATGTTTGGTAGACAAACTCTTCAAGTATTGAATGACACTTGAGAGCAAGTTCGTGGGATGTAACAATTGAATATGTGTATTCTCGAAAAAGAAGAATAAGAACTAACAACGCAAAATGTCCGTGCGAGAAATGTACTACACTGTAAATAAAATCGCGTGGTAAAAATGATTTAGACGTCTAAAAATTATATTTAAAACATCTCTGATAGAAACCGTTTTTAGAAAATTGTGAAGAACCTATTCGATGCAGGATCAGTCTGATGAAGTCTGAATTTCAATAATTCATTACTGTGCATGCGTACTAATTTGATTATCGTCCGGCCCCGTGCAAAACTACTCGTATAAATTAAGTATTAGGGCGTTCACTTGTATGCGAGTGAGATAAAACACGAGTCGGCTGATTGCAAACTAAACGCGAAACGAAGTTTTTAACGAAAACGAGCACGAGCCATGTCGAGCCGTGTATCGTGACTCTATAGAATTTTTAACAATAGCAAAACAGGGGATTCTATTGTGTTATATTTGATTCCTAAACATCTCTGTTGATGAAACCAACAATCCACTGTGACCGAGATATATAGTCGCTGAATATATGCTCAAAACCAGTTTAAAATCAGTTACGTTCGTGCCTTGTGTTTTATCTCATTCGTAAACACGTTCTTTCTTTTACTAACAACAATTCGGTTCGGGCAGATTCGGGGCTAAGGTTTACAACAAGTCGCAACTATACAGAAACCTGTAAGGGGGCAAACCGGTGTATTTACTTCGGGCGGGCAATAAGTCATGGAGGCGCTAAATTCTGAAAGGCATTGCGTACACATTAAGTTTGTTAAAAAAAATTATATTTGGGGAAATAACCTTTTTTTAAAACCTCAGGAGATTGTCAGGAATTTATTATTTTTAAACTCGCAGTATGTAGGGGTAGTATGTCAAGATCTTGCCCCTGTTCAAAAAAATCATAGATCCGTCACTGAAAACTAACCAACTGCCTGTAAAATACCTTTGGTTTGGTTGGCTAGTGAACAATAGCAATTGAATCCTTTCTTAGGTTTCAGCAAGTATATTAAGAAAACCCTGTGTGTGATTGTTATCATAAAGTTGACAACAATGTACACTGCTAATACACAGGCCTATCTTGATTCATAAATCTATAAAATATAAAAGAGTAATGCTAAATAACCCATTTAATTCGGTCGAAATAGTTGGAATAATCTTAACACATAACGAAACTGATGTAATATGTATTTTATCAATCTATGCTAAACCGAATCATAAACTATCTAATTCTAATTGGTCACAGATAAAACAACAAATAGATGTTCCTGTTATACTTGCTGGAGATTTTAACGCGACTAATCTTGCTTGGGATATAAATTGTCCAGGTAGTCAGTATGAAGGTAACGAATTGTTAGATTTCATAGAAAACGAAAATCTAAATATTATCAACGATGATAAACCAACTAGAGTAAGCAATCTCAGTACAAGGGACAGTATATTGGATCTCACATTGGTATCAATGACTTTAACACAACAAATTACTTCGTGGCAAGTTCTTGCAGATAGCTTAGGTAGTGATCACTACCCAATTTTTTTCTGTTTGAATGACTATAATAAAGACCGTTACCGTACATCTGAATATTTAACGAGGAGAAATTTCCGAAAAGCAGATTGGGAGAAATATAGCCTTGAAATAGAAAGCAGAATTTCAAACCTTAGCACAAATGGAATCACAAGTAATCCCCAAGATGTTGAAAACAAATACAACCAATTTAGAGATGTTATTAATAATTCGGCAGACATACATATCCCATCTACCAGATTGTATAATATAACTCCTAATAAAATAAAACCGTCTTGGTGGGACACAGAGTGCAATAAAATGATAGCTCAAAGAAAATTAGCACTAACTATTTTTAATAAAAACATGACAATGGCGAATTATTTAAATTATAAAAAACATCAAGCTAAAACCAGACGATATTTTAGAGCCAGAAAAAAAATAGAATGGCAAAATTTCTGCGAGAATTTAAACCCAAACACAACAACTAACATTGTCTGGAATAATATAAGAAAAATTAACAATAAAAGCTATAGTACTAAAAGGATAAGTGATAATGAAAATTTAATAGAAGAATTCATTAATAAAAAATTTCCACAGAACAACAACTTAAATATTACTACCACCACCACCATAAAAGATAATTTCCTAGATAATAACATAAATATAAATGAAGTAAATTTCGCGTTAAATCATAATAAAAACAGTAGCACAGGATTTGATAGAATAAATTACAAAATGATACAAAACCTACCTGACAATGCAAAAAATCATCTTACACAAATATATAATCTCTCATTAAACACTGCTGATATACCATTAGATTGGAAAAAACATATCGTGGTTCCTATATTAAAACCAGGAAAAGATCCAAACAAAGAAGAATCATTCAGACCAATTACTTTACTATCATGTATGGGCAAAACTATGGAATCAATAATCAAAACCAGAGTGGAATGGTATCTCGAACATCATAAAAGATTACCTGAGTTACAATTTGCTTTTAGAAAATCAAGAAGTACACAGCATAACTTAAACATATTGAATATCGATATTCAAAGAACATACAGTAAAAATCATTATATGATAGCTGCTTTCATTGACATTGAAGCTGCTTATGACAATGTTAATCTAAAAATATTAAAAGAAAAAGTAGAAAACATAGGTATATCTTCCAAAATATCCAACTGGATTATAAACTACTTCCAAAATAGAGAAATAACAGTTAGATACAATAATAAGTTAACTGGTCCTATACTATGTAATCACGGAATTCCACAAGGCTCAATATTATCTCCCTTATTATTCAACATATACACAGAAAAGTTAACAACATTATCAGATAACAACACAACAGTACTGATGTATGCAGATGACATGGTTATTTATAGTATGGGTCATACACAAGATATAGCTCAAAACAGATTACAATCGAAATTAAGAAAACTAGATATTTTATTAAAGGAAATCAAATTAAATATATCGTCAGAAAAAAGTAAAATAGTTATATTTACAAGGCATAGAATAAACTGCAGTCCAAAAATAACCATCAGAAATAAAAATATAACTGTTACTTCAAATACCAAATTTCTGGGTATATTCTTTGATACGAAAAGCACTTGGGCGAAAGAAATTGCACATATTATTAACAAATGTCAAAAAGGCTTAAATTTGATGCGATGTATAGCAGGATACAAATGGGGCGCACACCCAACAACCTTAATAAAAATATATAAAGCTATTGTTAGACCGCATATTGACTATTCTAGTACTATGATCTGCACCGCAAATAACTCAAGATTAAAAAAAATTGAAATTATACAAAACAAATGTTTAAGAATAATATTAGGTGCAATGGTTTCAACACCAATCCAAATCCTCAACTATCAAACTAATATTCCTCCGGTAAATATCAGAATACAACAAATATCAGACAGTTTCTTTTGTAAAAACAGACATAACTCATGTGGCCCCTTAAATACAAGATTATCTAAACTATATGTTCTTTATAATAAACCATATTGGACAACTCATAAAAAACCGGCACTTTTAACTAGTTTTGATAGATATAATAACTTGAACTTAGAGGTACACAACATTATACCTTTTTTCAAATTTCCATTAGAAATAAGCATGACAACAATACATACAGAAATAAATTTGTTCAAGAAGAATGACAGTAAGGAAATAACTTATCAAAAATATATGGAATATATAACAAAAGATGATATAAACTGGAGTATATGGTTTACCGATGGTTCATTCGAAAAAAACTCTAAAACTGGAGGAATTGGCATTTTCAATTATAATACAGATCAACAGTACAAATACAAACTTAACAACATCACAAATTCTTATAATACAGAAATAACAGCAATTATGAAATTACTAGAAATAATACAAAAAACTGACAATAAAAATATATTAATCTTCACAGATTCTCGTAGTGTTTGTGTATCTTTAAATAACAATAAATTCAAAAACAATAATAATAACAAAATATGTTCAATTAAAGAATATCTTTTAAAAATGGAAAAAAATTATATCAATGTTAAACTTATTTGGATTCCTGGACATGTAGGCATAAAAGGAAACGAAATGGCTGACAAACTGGCCAAAGAAGCTTGTGTAGATGGGGAAATAATAGAAATAAATTGGTCAATAAATGATTCCAAAAAAATAATTAAAGAAAATTGTATGGCAGAATGGCAGAGTATATATAATGAGAAAAGTCAAAGTACTGGAAAAAATTTTTTTGCAGCGAATCAAAAAATTCCAACAACCACATGGTTTAATAAAAACCATTCACGAAGATATATTTCAACAAATTGTCGAATGAAATCTGGGCATTCTAGATGTCCAGCTCATCTATACAAAATAAATATAAAAGACACACCAAATTGTATATGTGGAGAAGAAGGGTCTTTGGACCATATAATTCTAGGGTGTCATCTTTTATCATCAAAAATTGATAGACTTTTAAATGATTTACGTAATGTAACACAGTTCCCAGTCAATATGTCCTGTTTAATGACAAGTGAAGCAACGGCGGAAATATTAACAAACTTTGTGATAGAAAATAATATAGAAGTGTAATTTAAGTTAAAATATTTTATTTAGTATGTATTTAATTTTAAGTTTAATTTTTTAAAAGAATCAATTTGTTTTGTATTTATTAGAACAATTATAATTTATATGTAAATTTTTATATAATTTTACAAATAAAAGCAATGGCAAGAAGGCTGAATAAGCCAAAGCCTAAATAAATTAAAAAAAAAAAAAAAAAATACACAGGTACTAGCTGCAACAATACCAGGAAAAAATTCCTGTTACCTGAGTTTGTATTTGTTGTTAAATAAGTACGTAATAATATGTTTTTAAACAGAATTTAAAAAGGCAGGAGTGTAGATAACGCTACATAGTTTAAATTTACACAAAAACTTCTTGCCTTAAAAATATTAAAGTTTGAGATACAAATATTTTGAATCATTCTTCATTTCATCATTTTTTTTCTAAATTTATAATTAGATACAGAGGGATAATTAAAGTAATGATACTTTCACTCATACCCACTCACTGCTTTAACTTTATTTTGTATTTTGTACTTAATTTAAATTGTTTAGCATATGACAGTACGCGTAGTCATTCACAGTACTATTTTTAATTTAATTTATTTTTTAACCTTACAAGATCCAATGTTTTAAATTAAAAATATTAAATTAAGAAAAACTATATTATATTATAATCTCCAAAATGTGACAATCTATGTAAAAAGCAGTCAAAACTTTTCTAATTTATTTATCTGCAATAAATCAGTTTATTTTTAATCTGTAGAACCGTTTAACCGATGCCTTTTTAAGCCACCTGCTTCTTAAATATGCGCTCTTTAATTATTAATATCTCACTTCACAGCTGGTCAAAATATTTTAAATTTTATAATTAAATTCTATTAACATAATATTTAAATTTTATCAAATTATGGTTTTACTAGCGAATCATCACAAAACAGTTTGACAACCATTTGTGACTCAGACATTAACAACTAGATTTAAAATCTGTAATTTTTTAAAGAATCTTCACCATTTTAGGTACTGTTATAAAATAACCGAATTTGCTAGAAACTTGAGAATGAATCAGGTTTTGGGTCAAGAAGTAAGAATGTTGGTTTAATCTTCATTTAAAACTTGTTTGTACCTGCTTCTCAAGATGCTATTGTGCATTTAAATTTGCGATAAACGAGTTGCTATTTTCTATTTCTGCAACAACTTTTTAAAAGAAATTATTCAGCTTCATTTAAACATAAAATTTTCTATTATTTTTTTTTCAGTTGTTCAATACTTTTAGGAATTTTTCGTTATCTAAAGCTCATTTGAAATGCAATTATCTTTTAAATCGCAAAATCACTGTAAATAAGAATAATATATTTAATCATTTTTTTATATTTATTTTTATTTTCGTAAATCGCATCGCACTTTAAGCTATTTATAACCTCAAATAAAACGTTACTTTTATTTTTATGTCTGACATATTCTTCTTCTGACCTCAATTTTAGTTAAATTTACCACAGAAGTTGCATAAAGGTAGGCTTCCTTTAGAATCTAGCTTTACTCTTAGCAACTTGCTGCGCTCTGGACGCGCTCAGATTAAATTAGGACTAGATAAAGCGAAATTTGAATTAATAGTGACACTGAATTTTACGCAGTCTGTATATTCTCTTAAACCAATGAAAATTTAGGAAAGAGGTGAAGAGGAGGAAAGTTGTAAGTTTTGTATTTAGACAAAATTATTAGCGTGTCTCTTTTTACAACAAGAGAAAAAAATTCAAATAATGCAAAAGGAAACGTATTTCACGTGGACACCCTGTACCGTAAAGCATCATCCGTGGTTATCTTCATTCTCATGAACAATAAATACGATGTATTTATTCTCAAATACATTAATACTATTTTATTTGTGTTAAAGTTGGTTCACATAAGCGAAGTTACTTGCTTGAAATCAAGTAACTTACAATATTAATTAGTAGTTATTAACATAAGTTGATGTTACCACATATACTGTCAACCGAACTTGACTAATGTGAATGTACCATTCTTAATAGCATCTCCGTTATTTAATTAGCCCAGTCTCTCGGAAGACTTTACGGCATGTCCTCTCTGATTCTGGGACGACGATCCACGCTGCGTTTGAAACTGTTTCTATAATTCTACAAGTTTATTACCAGTTCTTCATTTGTATTAATGTTATCTTCAATTCTTAGTTCTTTCTCTAAGTATTGTGTTCATATAATAACGGTGCATTAGAAACTCGGTAAAACTATGAAAAAAATAGTTACGTTGAAAATTAATTACCAACATAAAAATGTTTTAAAACATCCTTTTTACATTTATAGTAAATGTAATATAAACGGTCGTAAAGCGACTTCACGGACATCTCTGATTGAAAACATAAACTATATTGTTGAAATTAATTACAGTTAAATATTAAATTTCTAATTTCGTTAGTATATGTTATATTATTTTATTGAGTAAATAATTTTTAACCTTATACTGTATATACTATAACGAAAAATAGAACTATTAAATTGGACGTTAGCGTTCTAATATTTGAGCTACCCCGGTCGATGTATAGTCCAGGTTTATTATTTGTTTCACAGTTCAGCACGGATAGCAGTAAATGTTTTATGTAAAGGGTTGTATGCAAACGACATTGTTTTGTTTACTCGTGTAAATTCGTTCTGCCAGTTATCACCCGCGTTTCAGTGTTGGTTAAAAAAATAACCCTAATACCGGTTTCACACCAGAAAGACAGCCTCCGAAAATGTTCACAAAAAATAAAACTGCGTGTTTAAACCTAGCAAACCAGTGCATTGTTTACTAAAACAGTTTTTAAAGACAAAAATGTTTTAAGAACTGTCTCTTTGGTGTAAACATTGGTGTTTTCATTCAGAAAAACAAGTTTTTGTTCGTGTTTTATTGAACTATCTCTTTGGTGTGAAGTTTCGAATTAATACAGAAATTAATTACAATTTTTTTTACACATTTTTTATTAAAGTTTATACAGTACATATATTTTGTTACTAGAAAAAAAATGCTCAAAATATTGAAATAACAAAAAATGGATTTCCAGAAATTGATGTGGTTTTATAAACTTCCGAAACACCCTGTGCACAAATATTTATAATACATAAATTCCGTTCAGGATCTTTTCTAGGTATTTTTTCCGTTAAAGAAAATACACATGTTCAATTTTATTTTTGACCTGAATACAAAAAAGGGTCTACAAAAAAATCCCTTTTCGGTTTTGCATTATTCAAATTTAAGCAACTTTTATTATTGTAAGGATTATAAGTATTTCTGAATTCGTCTCGACCATGTCCTGAAATTATGTCCCGGCAAGTTTTAGAGAAATCAGGCCGTATGCACGAAAAGCGCTTAACGTGGTGAAGTACAGCGTCCAAGAAACATACAAAATGCCCGGTTGTACAAACAGAGGTTTACTCGAGAAAATAAAATGATATCAAGGACTAAAGGAGTACTGTAAAACGGGCCAGTCTGAGAGTCTGCAAAGAGACCAAGGTTGTACAAGCCGAAGAGACAAGCTAAACCAACCTTCCAGCATGCTGTTGGTGCTGGATAACAGATTCAAAATGGCCGCCCAAGGAGGGGTAACAGGGCAACAACCCTGGCGGACCTTGGAAGAGTACTATACGTCTCTCTTTCAAACCTACAGATTTGCATATACCTATTTCATTCTTTCAGAGGGTTTATTTAACAATGTCATACAAAAATTAATGGGGGCGGAATTTTATTTCGCAGAAATAAGGTTATGTATTTTTAAAAATTAAAAAACTGATGAAATTTAATAAAAATAATGTATATAGTTTACAAAACTTGTTAGAATTAAACCGGTTTACCGAAATATAATTGCATCTGCCAAAAAAAGTGGTTTTTATATGAACCCGGTCGGCCCGGTGTTTTAAAATTAAAATTCCACTTACTAGCAAAATGTATAAATATCTTGCAAAGAGTAGAAGTTGAGAAAACAAAATAAGAATCCATTTGTACGGAGGCTGCATTCTTAATATGGAAGACATCTGGTTTGCATGCATTGAAACTTTTATTATTTTATTATTTATTTTTGCGACATACCTCGTATTTCATTCCAGCAAGACGGAGCCAAGTTTCGACTTTCAAACAGTAAGGAGACAAAGAAGGTAAGAGCGGCGTCCTGGAGAATTGGTAAAGATACACCGTATCTTTCTCAAAGTTTGTTTTATGGACTACAACTTTTGGTGGAGCTGGTTCAGCTTTGGCCGGTGCTTCCTCAGTTTTTTCAGATTTTTCTGTTTTCTCATCAACTGGAACTTCATCTTCAACCTTCTTTTCATCAACCTCTTCTTTAATCTCCTTCTCAGCAGCAGGCACGTTATTTACCACTTCTGTTGCCATTTTTATGTTAATATTTCTTACACGACACTGATAAAATTCAAATACTTAAAAAAGTAGCGGTTAGAGTTACTGACGGTTGTTAGTGTTAACGCACTAAAAGCACAAATTCAACTGCGCGGTTATATTTGAGTCAACTGTACTGCTTAGTGCTTAGCGTTCTCGACTCGAAAAGTGGGAATAGTGGTCTGGATCCAGCACGAAGTGACGTCACTCGGTACTGCATCGTCGAATTAAACATCCCCGTCGTTTCGTTGTTACTCGGTACGTAATCGTGTGTAGTCGGGTTGCTAGGCAACGAACAGCCGCGCCCATGCTGGTAGCTGGCTGACATGTCTACTGTGGAAACAAAAAACGATGGGCAATAAATGCAGTGCGATGCAATTGCAACGCTGCGTACAGAAAAAGAAAATGAATCCTAAATAATATAAATAAATACAAAAAAATAATTCAACATATTTAAAATGAACATTTACACAAGAATACTGTAGGAAATATTTAAAAAAAGTCATGTTTTATTGTAGAATAGTATATTATTTTGACCAACGTGGTTCTAGCTATAAGGGTGACACACCCTTCCCAGTTAAATTATAAGAACAGGAGTCAAATGACTGTTACTGAAAATAACGCCTAATGATATATCATCTACTACCACTATAACACCAAAGTTACATGGTTCATCTTGTTTCCAGGCGCGAGAAATTCATATGATTCAACCGATGATAAACTTATTTATCTACAGTCATGCGTCAGTTATAAATTCAAGGGATTATTTTGATTCATCCAATTACTCTCCACTTTAAAATGACTATCCGAAAAGGGTACTTAAAAAGTATTGGAGGTTTAATTTCATTCACAGCGAAGGGTGATTATTGGAAGAGTCAGTTCATCGCTTAAAAGGGGATTTGAATTTAAATTAAATGGATTAATGGAAATTAGTCATTGTGGTGATTTTATTTCTTAGTTTTTTAATAATATGAGAATAGAGCTATTAAATCAGGGAGACATTGAATGCGTAAGACGACCATAATTGTGATTCCTTTTTAGAGGAATTATCAGACAATGTGGTCACTTTATTGTTAACAAGTGGTGACACTTGCATACTTGGAATATTAAAGAACACCGGAAGTATTTTATTAAACTTAGAAGAATTAAAATATTTGATGTTGAATATTTAATATATAATACATATGTAAATATTGATTTTATAAACATTTTCTTTTTTCGTTAATAACATACCGGCTGTTTTCATATGTAGGTAGTTTTAATTAAATGGGGGCCCCAATATTTGCCCAAAATTGATTTTTTTCCCAAAAGTGGGTTACTAGAACGTCAAATGTTCAATTATTTAAAGTCATTTTGTCTCTTTAATTATTAAAGGGATATAACGTTGTACACATTCCAAATGCATGTGACATTACAACCGCTGCCAACCTGACAGCTCATAAATCTCTGCTATATGTATTTATATATCAAATATTATTTAAAGCTATTTCGAGGAACAATAAAATTTCAATATTATGTCTGCCTTAGCAGGGTTAAATAAAATAAAAACTTATTATTCTTTGACTTGACTTGATTATTTGACTACCAACAGCTACAAAACATTACCACAGTACTGACCATAAACAATTTAAAGCCAAATTTCGGTCAAAAATCGATTTTTTTTTTGGGAAGCCGCTATTTTGTCAAAAAAAATTATTTTGCTTATTTCTTCGACTAATTACAATATCATACAATACTTTAACGAAATCCGTTTTGTTTTTTCATTTTAGATGATCCAGTTCAGAGATATCGCGGTCACCGCAAGATGCCTTTTTTGAGAGGAGCTCCTGGAGATCAGGTATAGAAGCTTAAAATTATTATTTTTACAAATACAAAAATGTTAAAACACAGTTAAAAGTTACCATAATTTGCGTTAATAAATTTAAAAGTTTTCTCAGGAAAAATTCTTTAAAAATCTATTTTTTTGGCCCTAATAGCTGTATATAACCCCTTAAATGATAACCCCCAAAGAGGCTCACTCGGAAAAGCAGCTATGGCCAGCATTGTAAAATATAACACTACCTATTAATGTTTCTTCACAGTGAACTGTTGAAATTGAAACAGTGATTTAATGATTTACTTTTAGAATCAAATTCTTGTTTGCAAGTAACTAAAATCCGTGTTTAACAAGTTTCTAAACATAATTTGACGATTCTGGAATATTTTAATTTATTTATAGCAGACGCGAGCCCGCAATTCGTTGACACGCGAGTTCGAAGTGCACGTTAGCACGTGCAGCGACTCCCACCCACATCGGGCGACCCGTTGCAAACAGCGGTGGCATTAACCTGATTCACAAATTATTAAAATTTTATTTCTAATTAAAATATTTCTGTAAATATTAATACTTAAATTATGTGTATGAAATAAAGAAGTGCTTCATTACTTTTTAAATTACTACGCGTGTCCGACTTTTATGGACAATTTCTTTTCTAAAAGTCCTATTTGATTCTTTGAAATTATTTATTATATATATAAAAATGGGTTGTGCAACCCATGAAGTTTTCTATTATGATTGTTATGACAAATGAAATTATTTCTTCTATGACGTCATATGCAAAGTAAACAGAAGCAGCAAAAACTAGTAATCAACTTTAAATAGCTAAATCTTCGTCAACTTTAGGATATTTAAAAAAAATAGAAACGCCAATATACATGTATTAACCTATATTTCAATAATAATGTAAAAAAAAACGATCTCTAAAAAATGAGTTTACATAATATGTTAACATATTATGTTCGTTGTTGAAAAAATTGTTCATGATTTTCTAGAACCTTCTTTTTCTATATAAACACATGATTCGCATTCGTAACCTTGCAAGGAATTTCTTCGTACAACTCTTTTGATGTTGGTCAGGATCGCAGACAAGTTGAGATTTCCTGGGAAATCAAACGAAACGTCGTCCCCGCCCCACAAAATCAGAATGTTCAAATGGTTTTTGTTCTACAACAAAGAAATCGACCTCCAGACGATGTAAACCCTCCGCTTCAGGCGTAAAGGGACAAACAGATGGAATCTTGAAAGCTCAAAGAGCTTGAAAGGGTACTAAATATAAAGCTAAACTACTGAAGATAACACAAAGAGAAGAAGAACGTGAGAAGA